>CM033450.1:8564343-8906843 GCA_019425755.1 Amaranthus cruentus
TTAATTATTTACTAATTTATCAAATCCATAAATATTGTTTAATTATTTAAAGGCGTAATAGTGTTAATTAAATTTGAGTAAAAATAGACCTATATCAAAAATTTATAATTTTGTTAGTAACCTACTGTCTCATAGTATAAATAATTTTTACTTAGATGGTTTATAAATTTTATGGATTTAAAACATCATTTAAATAACGGTACCTAAATTGTCGAAAATAATCGTAAAATCATTATAAATTGACATAACCAATTATAATCTTATGGGACAACCTTAAACTCATTTTAATTAATGTATTATAATGACTTGGTTAATTTGGGCCTTATTGGAGAATTAATATGTATTTTTGTAAATCAATTATCGATTTTATTACCGGCAAAACTATCTTGTATTTAAGAAAAAAATAGTGTTTTATGAAATCTTTTGTCATAATGATTTTAAAGACTTATGAACTATATCATAGTTATTTTGAATTAATTTCAAAACTCTTTGATTGAAACAAAACATTTTAGTGGTTTCCTTGAAAAATCGTAGAGAATTTTAATCACGTTTTGTTACGATGCATTTCCACACATGCTAGTGATGCCCCAGTATAATACAAATGTTATGTTTGATGATATGATTATGCTATGCATGTTTTACCCATGTGGGAAAGATTATGATTTGATTTTGCTATGTTGTAAAGAAAATATGTTTTGCTATGTTGCAAATAAAAGATGTTTATCATAAGGAAAAAGTTAATATTTTTGACTTTTCAAATGTTATTGAAATTACAAGGTATATATTATATACAAAAATATTTTAGCCTAAATGGCGGGTACATATGCCACAACAAATGTTGTGTGCATGATTAAACGACTCACCAATGCTGAGCGCATATTGTTCACAATATCATTGTGTTACACTTGCCGGACATGTCGCGGACGGTAGACCGACTACCAAACGAGTCACAGGATGACTCACAGAGTACCCATGTAAAAAGTTATGATATGAGTTTGAAATTGATTGGATCCATTGAGATCTTAAGATTTATGATGAAAATTGAGAATTTGAAATTACTATAGAACCATTAAACTAGGTTTGAATGATAATATGATTTATCAAATGAAAAAGCATCTTTCAAAATGAATTTACTCAAATCAAAAAGGTTTTTGATAACTTGTTTGACGGACACTAGTGTGTTTATACTCAGCCTTTTTGCTGATATTATGCTTTGTATGTTTTTCAATGGTTTTGTTTTTAGAGTAAACCCCTATGGCACCTCGACGAAGAACGGATATGCGAGCGGAAGATGAACCCGAGTTGGAGTATGACTCCCCTTTTGTTTAGATCTCTTTATTGTATTTGAGAGACTATTAGTTTGGTTGTTTAGGTTTGGACTATTTTAAGAATGTAATTTGAACTTTGGACTTATTTCGATTTGATTGTAATTTTCCTTTATTTTAGACAGTTAAGACTTCCGTTATATTGCTTTGGTTGTGGTTCAAGTATTCTACTTAGACATTGGTTTGTCGTTTAAGTAATCCCCTTTATTGTTCTGGCAAAAGCAAGCTTCCGTTTGATTAATACTAAATTTCAATTAGTCTTTGCCTTCATAATTCAGGGCAGTTACACACCACCACCACCACTATTAAAACCCTTCCTTTAATCTGAAATGAATACTCAAAAAGTTAACCATTGAAACTACAAAATCAAGCATTGATGTTCCGAGAGGTTTTACAGTAGTATGAATGATTGAGTGAGTAAGCTTTCTGATGTATACTAATAAATTTGTAAATTGTACAATTTTCTATAAATTTGTGAATTGTACATTTTTCAGATTAAATTTAGGGTTTGAGTATTAGTAGAGCAGAAATCATGAACATCAAAAATGAAAATGAAGAAAAAGAAAGATTGAATTCAAAATCAAAACAAAGAGCTCATTTAGGCGATTATGGTTGATCAATAGTGAAAACGGTTGTTGCAGAGATTTGCAAAGGAATTGGATTTTAAGTAATAAAGAAATCTATAATAGTAGCCTTATCTGAAATCATGATTCATTTTATATCTGATTGATTTAGGAAAATCTGCTCTCGTCATGCTAATATTTCTAATTTTGTAACTTATATTGAAGAAGTTCCATTTTCTTGCCCAATTCCACTGACATCAACAAATGGGTTTTTTCCTTTGAGTTTCTTACAAATGGATGAAAGTCTAGGCTCTAAATTTTAGTTTGCAAATCTCTGAAAACTGAACAAATTTGTGATGTTGAATAGCTTGATTTCCATCTTTACCAAAGAAATACTCAAAACATATACCCGATTTATTTCTCTAACACTGCTCGAAACATATACCCAATTGGTTATCGACATTTTTGGATCCACATACATATACTCAGTCACTGTTGTGGTGGTGGTGGTGATGGCGGCGACGGTGGTGGGGTGAGAGAATGGTGGTGTTTGGGAGGGGTAGAGAGAGGTTGGGGAAGAAGGTTTTAATTAGGGTTATTTGGGTAATTAGGTTAGATTAATGAATTTAATTGAAAATCAAAGGTCATTGAGCATGGTCAACGATAAATTAGCAGGTCATCTGGTGAAGTGGCTGTATCGATGTCATGTTTTTCAAGTTAAAGGCTATTGTTGGTAAAACAAATTTGAGACTGTTTATTTGAAATTGAGTAAACTTTAAAGCTGTAGTTGATAATTGATCCTAGAAAAAACTTTTAAAGTAGTTGGAGATGCTGAATATGTATTTTAGGCATTTGATAGGTTCCTTTCCATTTCCTTATATTCAAAATTTTTTTGACCGCTAACTTTTTTTGTACTCACAGCTCACTTGTTATTTATTCTAATAGTTCATCCCCAACTAAGTTTGTGTCTGTAAGTAGTACATCTAACGCATTATCAATATTTGCTCATCAAGTTCTTTGCACGACTTATTATTGGGGGTCTCTTCGGTCACATTCCCCATACCTTTTCTTTGGAGTACGTGTATAGTTTGTTTGTTGTCACTACTTTCGGACCTTATCATTAAGAGACAACTGGGTATGATGACATGCTATGGTATGAGATTTATATATTATAGCCACGAAGTTTAGGTCATTTATTAATTATAGCTGTAAATTTCAAGATTATTTACTTGTAACATTGGAGAGAATACTTCATCCGTTTCAATTTACTTGTAACGTTTGCTTTTTTCACGTAATCCAATGCACTAATTCAATCATTAATATCTCTAATTATGAATAATAAAAATTATAAAAATTTGATATTTATAATATTTGCGATGAGACAAATCAAACATTATCTTACCTGACTATATTTTAACCTATCGATTAAAAACTAATCACAAATTAATAGTGATAAATAAATAGAATCATTTTTACCAATATTACAACTGATTTGGAACGGATGAATATATATTTAGCGGGTAAATTGGAATTTTCTAACACGTCTTTAGGACGATGTCAGACAATGAGACAACTGTCTTCACCCCCTTTCCCATAAAAAAGGTAAAATTCCCGCCAAACTCTTTGCCCTTTGTTTGACCGCCATTGATGGTTTCTTGATATTGCTTACTAGTATCAGAGATTCAGAGAAGATAGAATGATGAGTAATTCATACGAGCAGCGACTGAAAATGGCAGCGAAAATTGTAATGTCTGCCGACAAATATCCGGAGTGTTTTAACTGTGAAAATATTGGGGTTACCGCAACTCTTAAACCTCATCAAATTGACGGCGTTTCTTGGCTCATTCGCCGTTATCGTACAGGCGTCAACGTTATTCTCGGTAAAGTTTTCATGCTTTTCCTTCGATTTTATTCTTTGAATTTTATTCAATTTTCAATTGGAAAATTTGCCTAGAATAATCCAACCTTTGTCTGATTTTCCTACAATAATGCCAAGTATTGATTAACCATGAATAATCCCATCTATTGATAGTTGTTTCCAATGGCATCCAAGCAAGTAAAACAACCGGCTACAGCAGGTCATTTCTTGATCTTCTTCTTCATCCAAGCATCTTCTTCTTCACATGACATTTCCTCCATTAAAACCAGTTTACCTTCTTCTATACTTCAAAATCATTCTTTCTCTCATATACACTAATTTTTTACTTGCTTGGATGTCATTGGAAACAACTATTAATAGATGAGATTATTCATGGTTAATCAATACTTGGGATTATCGTAGGAAAATAGACAAAGGTCGGATTATTCTGGGCAAATTTTCCTTTTCAATTTTGTCAAAGTAAGAATATATGATTATAATCTAACATTTAAATTTTCGCATTCATCGATTTTTAACTTATCTTTGCTGAAAAAGTCATGACTTTCCTCTAAATTTATCGCGGATTTTGCTAGACGGTCAATTTTAATTAGGTGAAGTAGTTATAAAAATAAAGAATTTGGGACTATTGTTCACACATTTTGATTAAAGGTAAATTTGACACTATATGATTGGAAGTGTTGTTAATGACTATAACGACTGCGGTTTGATGGGTTGGTGTTCTCAGTTTTGTATCTTATGTGTTCAGAAAACACTTAAATAGATTGAATGACATATCAATATGATATCCGTGTAGAAACTGTATGTGGGGCGAAGCTTAAACAATTAAAATTATTCATGCATTGCACTTTTTTGCTTGCTGGTTTTTGAGTATGGAGTTCATACTTCATACTGGTTTGCTGCAGAGCAGACCAGACTGTCTATAGACTATAGGAAATACAACACTTATGAGGCAATTCATTGATAATCACATTATATAGTCAAATCTAGTTAAATTTCGCACTTCACAATGCTATATGTCATTCAATTTCTTAAAACTAAATATTCAATAGTATTTTGTTGCCTAATACACCACCTATTCAAATCGATAGTTGGGCGAACTTTGAGACTATAAAAAAACTATGAACAACTAAAGTGGTACGTGCTTGGTAAAATATATAAGAAGGAACATGAATGAGAATCGAATGTATAAATCAAGGGCTATATGTAAATTTAGGCAAATTCTAATCATAGTTGAATTAGGAGTGATATGCGAGGCAAGAAGAATTTAAGGGTTTTTGAGGGGAAATTGGAAGCTCTTTGTGGTTTTAAGCTGAAGAATGGATGAAGGAAGGCAAGGAAAAGAGAATGGGCGAATAAGGAGTGAATGAAGAAAGGTGAGGATCACTAAGGAATAATCAACCGACTATGTTGCTGCCAATTAGGGTTAGAGTTTCTTTGGGAATTTGGGTGTGGATGAAGGGTTTTAAGTAGCAAAGTCTTGAGTGTTTTCTTAATGGACAACCATGACAAATTTTGGGTTTTGACTTCTTATTACAAGAAATAAATCATTATGTTTAAGATAACTATGAATCACATCTCTAGGATATCCCAATCAATTATGTCATATAATAAAAGGAAATAATACAAGAGATGATTGTGTAGATAGTGTAGTTACAAGGCCGCATCGCATCGGCCGCACTGTAAAGGTTTTCCAAAAAGAGAAAATCAACGTTTTCCTCGGTGTAAAACGCAAAACCCTCGTTACCGCGTTACCATTTCTTGATCGCAATTGCCCACATTTTACACTAATCTGTAGAAGAGGAAGATGTTGGAAACAATATCGTTGCACCTCATCAAAATGGTTTGTTTGAAGGTCCTTCATTGAAAAATGAAACAATTCAAAAAATATTTTTTATGGATGCTGAATTTTCACTATTAAATTGACCTTTAGAAGTCAAATTTCTAATAATACAAGGTGCATAAAGAACCTTTTAAGGAACAAGAGGTTTAGGAAGAAAAGCGTCCAATCCTTCAACCAATACAAAATTTTTTCCATTGCCAACAATTAGTGGAATCACTTGTGGGCCAATCAAACATAAACGATGATGGACCATATTTTTTATTAACGTGAGACTTAGAAACGATATTCAAATACCGAATTGAGTCTGTCAACAATGTATTGAAAAACGTAGAAAAACTGGTGAACTGATGTCTCCTATTATAAGTCATGGTCGAAAGTTGTTGGGGCAAACATGGAAGCTTATCTTGTAAGGAAGGGCTTGCATAAAAATAGGCTTGAAGAGGGTCGCCAATTACTGCTCGGTTGATCCGTTAAAAACCAAGATGGTAGGCCACAAAATAATTGCTTTTGTCGGTAACCACCTCTACTACGACCACCTTACCAACCACCACAAGCACCAATGCAACGACATCCACCACCATGGCTAATACCCTTATTATTAAAAAAATGCTGCGACGATGGTAAATTTTGTGAATTTGGACCATGTTGTGAGCTGTGCTCGTAAGGAGAGCAACATTAGTATTAGAGTTAATTGGCATTTTACTCGACTTACCAAATCCAATCCAAGCAAGGAACATGCTTTCTCCAAAGAGGGAAGAGGGTGGAATAAGAGATGCTACCACAATCTTCCAATTGAAGACTTTATTTTTCATCACAAATTGGATGATTTAGTGATGAAAGTTGCACTGAATTGGATTTGAGAGCATGATAGTAATCCAATAAAGAGTTGAACTAATGTACCACACTAGTACCCTTATCTTGAATATAGCGCATAAATGGTTCCACGTTGTCATAGCCATTAGCTTACCATCAAGAATCTTGAGTTGAAGACTAGTAGAAAAAGTGATGTATATCCATTGGAGAACAATAGCATCCAATTGTTTCTATATTTTCGTTGGAATGTCAAGCTTTAGAACTCTTAGATCAATATAATAAATAAAGATGTTAGAGAAAGAAGTACTGAAGTAGGAGAGTTTGTGGTGGTATGCAAACTTGGTAGAGTGTCAACCATAGTGGTTTGGTGGCCGGAAATTTTCGAACTAGGCGTAAAGGTTTTGAGAGAAAGAGTAGCAGTGGACTAGAAGGCCTAATACCATATAGGAAAATAAGAATTCTTCCTTAAGAGGCCATTTGTTGATATTTACAATACATAGGAAAAGTTAGTGTTTCTTGCTTTATAACACTATAATTATAGAAATACGTATTGACTAAAATTTTCTATAAACTAAATATTTACATAATACCTTGTTGCCTAATATTGTCAGTTCAGAATATTTGGCTGTACCTTTGCAAGATACTTGAATTTTGCGAGTACTAGAATCTTAATGACCTATATTAAAATTTGTGCTTAAATAGCCGTGAAATGAAGATTTAACCACTATAGAGGAAGACATCCTCAGTTCGTAAAGTTCACTTGCCCCTTTGCTTTCTTGGTTTGCTCTTTTAGTTACTTCCAATTATCTTTTCTTTTTTGTTAAATTTAGGAATTTTGATCCTCACCTTTTTACCTCTCATATTTGCAGGAGACGAGGTATGATGGATCTTGTCTACCTTTTACATCATTGCATCCGTTTATTGAATAAATGTAGTGTAAATCAAAGTATGGGTTGGCCTAGGCATGCATAGGATTCAAATCAGCTTGGAGGAAATTATGCTGTTTGATTTTCTCCTTGTCTCTGTCCTCTTGTACTGAATATGAATATAACAGATGGGATTGGGAAAGACTTTGCAAGCTATCACTTTTTTGAGCTACTTGAAGTTTCATCAAAGATTGCCGGGACCATTTTGTAAGACAACCTATTTCGGATCACACATAGTATTGTAAATTTGTTTCGATGCTCAAATATGTTTAATAAAAAATTATGAAATATGTACAGTGGTTTTGTGCCCTTTAAGTGTGATAGATGGTTGGCTGTCAGAAATAGAGAAATTTGCTCCGAAATTGAAAGTTCACAGGTATGTTGGTGAAAAAGAGCATAGGCGTTTACTAAGGAGGACAATGTATGATCATGTTCAAGCACAATCCTCACATTCTGATGTATGTTTTGTTATGTTATGTTTTTTGTACAGCTCGAATGGTGACGAGTCATTTTATTAGCTATGTTTATCGAACATCTTTTATCTTTTAATACAGTATATACACTTATTTAGTTCTTTGTTATGATGGCTGAGTTTAGAGCTTGAATAATTTGCAGGTATCTATGTTACCATTTGACGTGCTCTTGACAACATATGATATTGCACTTATTGACCAGGACTTTCTCTCACAATTTCAATGGCATTATAGTGTGATTGATGAAGCTCAAAGGCTGAAAAATGCATCAAGTGTAAGCTGATCACTCATTCTCTTTTCTAACTTTTGGATGTCTTATCTTTTTGCAGTTTGGTAGAATTTCTTTTATTGTATAATAATTGGTGAACAGATAGTGTTCTAATGTTCTTTAAAATAGTCTTGGTGCTTTTCTTGTGCAAGCTCGTCAATGTTCTATCATTTTTATTTGAATTCTATACTTGTATGTGCGTGCACAGGTTCTGTATAGCGTGCTTAAAGAGAGATATGTTATGCCTAGATGTTTGCTAATGACCGGTACACCAATTCAAAATAATCTTACTGAACTCTGGGCATTGATGCATTTTTGTATGCCTTCTATTTTTGGAACATTGGAAGAATTCCTTCACTCATTTAAGGCTGTGGGGGATACTTCAACAGGTAAATAGTTGCTCATTTTAATTTTTTCAATGTTGTAAAGTTTTCCATTTATGAGCTTTGGCTTTTCTTGCGTTTCCCCATCCTGCTATTCTATGTATTGTTTTCCACGAAGCGGGAACTGAGTAGTGAGTATGATGGTATAATATAGTATGTTAAGAAAAGGTAAAAAATAATAATAAGTTACCCGCCTAAATACATTCTCTCTACAATTGCTATGCCAATTTCATCAAGATTGAGGATGTTACTTTGAATTGTTTCTTGAAGGGAAAATCAAATGCTCCAAAACAGAACTAGAGGGAAAATGGAGGAAATCGCAAATTTGTTTGTCCCTTGTGCTAATAAATGCTCAGTCACCTTCTTTAGAAATTAAGATGTTAAGTTTGTTGATATCTTTGTTTTATGTTAGTCCACTGCTTTAAACCTAAACCTTTTTTTTCCATTACTCATATATTATTTCGCTGGGAGATAATATCAGAAGTCCACCATGAAGTCAGCAAATTTCGTGCAACTTTGTGATCAATATCAAAATTATTCCATTGAAAAAAACCAAAAGATAAAAAAAAATGAATCAAAAAGTCAAGGAACTTATAGCTCCGTTGAGGGATATGTTTTAGAGTTCAGATTTTGAGAATTATGATTCTAGATTCTCACAACCTGAATTCTCCGTTTTCTAATGCTCATTGCATCCACACAGAATAGAAGAAAATTTTCAATTATTTTTTTTGTTTTCTTAGAACTTCAAATACCAAAACTAACCCTCCAACTTTGGGGCCCTAGGCAGCTACCAGATACGGGTTTGCTCCAATGTTTTAGATTGCTGATCAAGTAGTGATGAGTAGAAATTATTTGATTGTATTCTTAATGGGGATGGACTCACTTTTCGGGATTTAAGAGTATAAATTTAGAGAGGGGACGGTGTTTATGGAATTAAGTGTTACAACATGTGTGAGTGCTCCAAACATAAATAAAGAGTACATTGTAGAGGTATAGGGTTTAAGCACTGAGTTCTCATGATTAAATGATTAAATGGTCTGTTTGTTGATTATATGCTATTGGTTTTGATGAATTAATGTGTATGTAAATGACATGGCATTAGTCCATTACTTTTCAAGAGCTTGTGTTTGCAATCGCATAGTGCAAAATATTGCATGCATCACTGTATCACAATCGTATTTTAATGATTTGCAATTTTGCTGATGGAAAGTAAAATAGAATAGAAAAATAAGGAATAAAAGAATTTTTTTAATGAATTTGTTTCTTTGTCTATCATGGTGCCGATGGTTTTTGAACATTTGAATAAAAAACAAAAGATATCATTTGCCATTAAACCTACCTACAATTAAAACTGATGACAAAAATCTAACCATCAACAAGTCAAACTAAATTATGATCTCCATAGACCAATTATTGCAACTCTTTAAACAATTAAACACCAACAATACGGTTCAAACAGAAACCACAAATTAACCATCATCGGGAATCATTCCCTTTCAATCTGAAGAATTCAAAAACCAATGATTCAGATCCATTGAAAAAGGGTTATTTAAACCCTAAATCACTACTCTGATTTTGACCTTTATGGAAGAAAAGAACTCAGAGGATCAAAAAAAGGATAGAGAAACCCAAAACCCCTAAGAAAATATTATCTAAAACCCTAAAAATCCTACTAACCTAATGTATGATTTGCATCTAGTACGTTCGGAAAAATTCACGATTTCGTTCAATTGAAACAAGTTGATGCTTCTTGAGTTCGAAAAGAGTCGCTTTCTCATTGAAGTTAAAAAATTAATATTTGGCGAACTCGAATGGAGTGGCATTTCATCCAATCAAAAGACATAATGAGCATGTTGAGGTCCAAAAGAGTGGTATTCTCATACAAGTTGAAAATGGATTTTCACGCGAAAGAATTGTGTTCGGGTTCAAGAAAAAGAAAAATAAAATTTAGGATTTTAGTGAGTTCCAAAAGAGTGGTGTTCTCATCTCACATAAGCTCAGTTTTAAGAGGTGCGAGGCGCACCGAGGCGCAAGAGGTCTTTTCTTTTTGTGAGGCGTAAGGCGCTAGATGCAGGGCGAAAGTGTAGGCTTTTTGTAAGCGAGGTGCACAATTTTGCTAAAAGGCTCCAAAATCAAATTTAAAACATACTTAAAACAACTTGAGATTCACATTTACCATACAAGTTAGATAAACGCTACTTTAGTATATAAATTTATAAGATAACAGTTTTAAGTTGACCATATTTTCTTGTAGGATCCAAAGGGTATGAACATGCAGCAGGAGCAGATGAAATCATTGTTCAAGCTGTAAATTGTTATACGTTGATGTCAAGACAAGCAAAACCCAAATTAAATGATAGGACAAACAAAACAAACTCATATGCTAAGGCTCAATCAGTATAACAAAGATAAAATATGTAATTAAATTAATTTACACATCAAATACACCATATTTTTATCTCTTTTGAGTAATTTGTAAACAAATTTGAGATTAAATGAATCATTGTAATAAAATATAGTAGTAGATGTATAAATGAAAAAAAGATAAAAAGGAAAAAAGATAAAGAAAAAAGATAAAAGTAATAGAAGAAACGAGAGAAAAGAAAGAAAACAGAAAGAGAGAGAAGAGATCGAAATCACAAAGATATAAGGGGAACTGATAGAAAATTGAACGAAGAAGAAAAGGTAAGAAGAATACCTGCTCAAGACAACACGCTTTCGAAAGAGAAGAAATCTTTATCTACTTTGGCTAGGGAAAGAAATGAACTTTTTTCTCTTCTAAATTCAGATAAACAATTATTTCTTCAAAGATAATCCAACTTATCATGCATAGGTAACAATTTTAGTACCTGAAATATAAATGAAGTAAAATAGAAATTAACTTACAAGAGGCGCACAAGACGCACTCCTCTCCCCCGCCTCTTAAACTATGCTGTGCCTCAGTCTCTGAGGCGTGTTTCTGGTCACTTAGGTGCGCCTCACGTCTAAGCGCGCCTCGCGCCTTGTTCGCGCTTTGATAAACATAGCACACAAAGCAAGACATTTCATAAAAAATTATAAGTCTTTCAAGTAGTAGTTATTCTGCCAGTTGGTTGTTGACTATCCAATGATCCAATATCAACGCCCAACTTAAGAGTGTGTTGGAAATGTATAATAAAATAAAGACATAATTATAAAAATTAGTTGTTTCAGTTAATTAGAAAATATGTCTTTCCCTATTATTAGGAAATTAGTTAGAACTCTACTAGAGAGCATTGACAGTAGATCAAAATGCACAAAAATACAAAGGTAAAGTAGAATTCTTTAAGAAACTTATTTTCTCTGTCAAACAATGCACATTCGCCGTGAGAGTCGTTTTGTGAATGTTGCAGTTTTGCACTATGATTATTGGTACTTTAAATAATATTGTGTTGAATAATCCTTTAATAATGTTTTGAAATTGTTACATTCATTAGGGAGATGTATTTATACATTGACATTGGAGCCAAAATACTAGCCTTTGGTTTCAAATAACAATTTTCATATACACATTTTTTTTCCGAAGTTGAAGATGATGGTTGATATCAAGGGTCGATTGAAAACAACCTCTTTGGTTTTTCAAGGTAAGATTGTATACATTTGACCTCTTAAGCACTATATATGCGGGAGCTATATAATGAATTTGGGGTGGTTAATGTTGTATGGTGATAGATATCTTTTGAATGGTATTTTTGGATATTTGGAGATATGGGGTAAGGGTGGTAGAGTGGAAAATTAGGTATTTTAGTTAACATGGAAGTCTTATTTCTATCTTTGGAATGGGTGTCTTGTTACTAGCAAATATAGTCTTGTTAAGGTTTCTGTTGCATTTCCTTAATTTGAAAGAAAATTAAAATTTAAGGACCCTTTTAATTTGTGAATGTAACACATCGAATTTCTAATTAGAGAGTATACAAGTGTAAAGTATAATCACAATCCTTAATACGATTTTTAGGTGGGTGAACTTAAAAAACAAATAAAATCCCGCTAAAAAGTTTGAGTAAATGATGAAGCTTTCAAATTAGTTTATGTATCCCTTGAATTTTTTCACTTGTTGAGTTAATTTCTTAGTAGCAGATGGAGTTTCTTTCTTTGCATCATCCTGTTTTTTAATAGGCTATCAATTCGCATTTTGATAAGGAGCATATTAAAACAACATAGAGAAAAAGAGAGAAGATACAATTATTTGTATTTTTTTAGATGGTCCTTGTCCTTTGGTATGAATTTGTGTAGTAAAAACTTGAAACCTGGGACATAGTCTTGTTTCGCGACCTCGAACGTCTTTCTCTGATTATTAACGAAATCCAACCCGTATCACTCAAGTTGACATCTCCACTGGTTTAGCAGACCTTCAACCAAAATTAAAAGGTTTTTGGATTTTATTCATAGATTAAAGGGGAGAGAGAAGGGAGAAAACCAAAGAGATTCAACCTAGAAAATTTCTTAAAAGCAAGAATTTCAAAGCACAAAAACCAATTTTATTTTGAGTTACTAAAGTTGTTTTTTAACACATAATGTATTTCTTACTATATCATTTCCGAGTCACTTTACGTTGCATATTGCGTTCCCATAGTCAATTGCCCGATTCACAATGATTTGTATTGTGATATGGGATTTTATTTTTAAGGGAAATTCTACATGGTAAGCACCAAGTATGGCGAAAAGCGAGTGGTAGCCATTCTTAAATTTTTTTCCACAAAATAGCACTCAACTCTTTGAAAAGTCACTACCGTAACGTTATGACGCCAAAAACATTAAGTTTCCGTTAAGTGGTGAAATGACACAAATACCCTTGTTTAGTTTTAATAGAAGGCAACATCTCCTTGTTCCTTTCAATGTCTTTTTTTTCTTCCATTAATGTTCTTCTCCCAACATAACCATAAATCATATCCTCAACTTCCATGCACTCAAGAATTTCTTCAAGACCTCTATTAATCTTCTTGCTCTTCCATTTATGTTCAGCTATTTTTTGATTTCTGTCCAAAAGCATAAATTGTTGTGCTTTTTTGTTGAGTAAGAGCATAATAGTGGAAGAACTCAAGTTATAGAATTTCAAACTCTTAGAAAATAATTCACGACATTGGAAATGAAATTTTCAGAAGTTATTACAAATTGTAATATTAGAGAAGTTTTCAAATAGTTGAACAATTATAATTAATATAGTGAGTGAATGGTTGATTAAGTGCCTTATTTTCTTTGTTCTTGGATTTCAAGCATTTTCATGTGCAGTTTCTAGAGATGGATTAAGTTTTTAGATTTGCTTCTATCAAGCTTTTTTACTACTATAAGAAACTGCAAATTTGGAACACAAATTTTTATCATTTTGAATCTGGTTGATCATAATGATAGAAATGAGGATATTATTTTCATTTTGAATCAAATTGATTTTTTTTTGTTTTGTTTTGTTTTTGTTGATTATGCCATTAAGTATTTTCATTTACTATATCGATTATTGTAATGCTAGTTAAGCCATTAACCACTTTCATTTTTGTTTCCATATGATTAATAGGAAAGTTTTCGTAATGATTTATGTGGTCCTTTGGAGTGACATTATGAATATTATATGATTATTTTGTGTTAGCTCTATAGTGAATTTGTTAGAATTAATATAGAGTTTGTTTTTGTATTGGAAACTATAGTTGTAGTCAGTTTGCAATTGTTGCTTTTGGTGAAGATTTGTTGCTCTCTTTTTGATTCTAATTACAATAGTCCATTTGCACTATTAATGGAGGTGTTGAAGAAATTCTTGAGTGTATGAAAGTGAGGACATGGTTTATGGTTATCTTGGCAGAAGAACATTAATGGAAAACAAGAAAACATTGAAAGGAAGAGGAAGGAGATGCTGCCTTTTATTGAAATTAAACAAGGCTATTTATGTCATTTCACCACTTAACGTTTTTGGCGTCATAACGTTACAGTAATGACTTTTCAAAGAGTTGAGTGCTATTTTATGGAAAAAAAATTTAAGAATGGCTACCACTCGCCTTTTGCCATACTTGGTGCTTACTATGTAGAATTTCCCTATTTTTAATTAGTTGACAACAATTTGGCATGCTCCGGTTTGTTCTATGCCTATACCTAAAAAATAGGGAATGCATGTGCATGATTTCTTCTATACTGAAATGGCAGTGTAGAACACTTGCTTGGAGAAGGAATAACATATGTATGTTATTTAGTAAATTAATTCTAGCTGCTTGATCCTCAATAATTTTTTCTTCATTATCCTTCAATTTTAATATGGATGGATTTCAACCACTTATACATTTCGTTTAGGAAAATTTATGTAGGAATGTGTTTACTATCGATTTAATAACAAAAACATTGTGGATTTTGCAAGGACATCTTCATTTGAAAATATGTCATCCTTACTGTTCTTTTTTCTTTCTCTCCAGGCCATGATGGCGCCAATGTTAAAGAGCAGCTGAACACTTTGAAGTGGTTATTGGGGGCGTTCATGATTCGTAGGACAAAAACTAAACTTATTGAATGTGGAACCCTTGTGTTGCCTCCTCTTACTGAGATTACAGTGTTGGTCTTCCACTGGCTGCTTTGCTCTATTTTCATATCCTTTTTGTTCAGAAATGTTTAAGATATGGTAACCTTTTCAAATAATTTTGTTGACGGGATATAATCTAATTACTTTGAGTTCTGAATTATGTAGGATGGTACCACTTGTAGCCTTGCAGAAGAGTGTTTATACATCGATTTTGAGAAAGGAGCTATCTAGACTTCTTGCATTGGCTTCTGGAACATCTAATGTTCAATCACTACAGAATATGGTAAGTCATATTCATGACATGCTACAGCTCAGTGGTTACATACTTGAAAATTTTGAGTATTAATATTTTTAGAGCTGCTTATGATTTTTGACCATTAACATTAACAACCCCTAATCATAGAAGTTTTTTAAACGGTCTTAATCGAAAGAAAGACTTAGTCCAATCATTGATAATCTCCTCTATGAGAAAGGATTCATGCAGCTTGATATGTATTGAATAGTGAAAACAAGAACTGTTAAGCAAGTAGTTTTCTTTTTTAAGAAATTAGTGCAAACTGTTTCTTGATGCAGTACTCCAGGTTCAGTTAATATGTTGGACTTCTTTTAGCCATTATTTTATTTTGATGTCTTATAAGTTATATAGATGATGAAATAATAAAATTAAGCAAACATATCTAAGTATAATATATCTCTGTTTAATCTGACATTATCAGTCGAGTTGGTTTTATTTTACCTTTTCTATTGACATTCCTCAAGAGCACATTTGGATAATGGCATCTAATATTTCAATATTTTAGACCTTTTTATTGTTGTTTCACTGCTGATCTATTTTAATGTAATTGACATGTTCCTTCAGGTAGTTCAACTTCGAAAGTCATGCAGTCATCCTTATCTCTTCCCTGGTATTGAACCAGAACCCTATGAAGAGGGTGAGCACCTTGTCCAGGTACCTATATTTAATGGCTCTCAGTATACATGCTTGAGTCTTGGTAGGTATCTGTGTTTAAGTGTTACTTGTTTGTCTCAGCTCTGATTTAGTTAGTTATAGTTAAATGGAGAAGGAAATGAAAGGCACGAAAATTATACAATAGCAAAGGTTTTTGTGCTTGTTTTACTTCATTTCCAAATTTCCTTTTCAGGCTAGTGGCAAACTTATGATTTTGGACCAACTTCTTCAAAAGCTGCACGAATATGGACATCGTGTTCTTTTGTTTGCCCAAATGACCCAATCACTTGATATTTTACAGGTTTCTTTTCTTTACTTCTATTTTCCTTTTTCCCTCGGCTGGGGTGGGTTGTTTGTGAGCCGAGTATCATGGTACATTGATGTATGCATTATCAAGTATCAACACATTTACCTGGATGTTTAGGATTATTTAGAGTTACGTCATTACTCTTATGAACGCCTTGATGGGTCGATTCGAGCAGAGGAGCGTTTTGCTGCAATAAGGAATTTCACCAATTCATCAGCCTCTCAGAACAAGAACTCTGAATCCAGTGAACAAGGTGTTTTTGTCTTTCTGATATCTACAAGAGCTGGTGGAGTAGGTTTGAATCTCATGGCTGCTGACACCGTATGTCTTTCTATATTGTAAAATGTTAATAACCTGTGTTTTGTGGTGTAAAAAAGTGTCTATCTCCCCATGCCCCACCTTTTTGTGTGCCTGTACTCTTGCTTTTCAAACTGCCAAAACATTATTTGTCACTGCCCGAAGTTATTTGCACAAAGATGTAAAAGTAGTGACACAATTTTAAAAGTTGGAGTAATGTGCTTACAATATCCTGAACAAATTTTGTCATGTTTGCAAAATGCCTCCATGTTCTTCAAGTAACTGCATTTTGTTTCAAAAAAATATTTGCCTTTTTTCAGGCAATATCAGTCTTTTATGTAGAAAATTAGAAAATTCCTAAAATGTGTTTCAACCATTCTATGGCTATAAAAAGGAATAAGAGAATTTTCGATGATCTATTTCTACATGTAGAGGTGCTATGGGAAAAAGGTGGTCACTTTGGGCTAAGGCACATGGGTTTTTTAACCATTGCTCTCTTAATGATTTATGTTGAAGTAATTGGAATTTGGTACTGTAGTTATCTTTGTTTGCCCCATGGGTGTTTGACATATTTCTTCACCAATTTTAAAATTCCTTATAAAAAATGAAAATAAATTGTGTTTTTAAATAGTTATTGTTTGTTTTAGATTTTCATCATGAAGTGAAATTCCAATGAAGTTTGTTCTAGTTAATCTTTTTGGTAAGGAGAAATAATTGCTCTCTTCCCTGACTATTGAGATAATTTACCTGTACACTTCAGTTTAAAACTGTGGGAGTATATCTTTCTTTTGGTGGTTCGTACTTCCATCAAATGCATAGAAGAATTGTCATGTTCAATGAATTGTAAGGAAGTTCAGTGAATTTATTAGAGATCTGATAAGTGCAATTATTTGCACTTATCCGCATCGATTTTATGCTCCTTATATGAAGTTTTAGCGGGTTTTAGGTGTATTATTAGTGTTTTGTTGCAAATTTTGTCTCATAAGGTCAATATTGTGTTTTATGTGATTTTTGAGGCAAAATTGGAGGTTTTTGTTAGGTTCCGGAGATATAAGAGGGTGAAGGCTTGGAGAAATAGCCTAAGACCCCTTGTCATGTGAAGAAACCGAGCCACGAGCAAGTCCCGACGAAGAAAAAGCAAAGAAAATGGAGTGAAGAGCATCCAGGAGCTAAGCGACGAGTCGTCACCCCTATGTGACGCTCCTCATGTCCCCCCGCCTCCTCCTGCATGTGGTGGCCACCCAGCATATCGACACCACTCTGCCGTGTATACTGGATGACTCTAGCGGTGATAGCACGTACATCATCGTCCTGCCCAATGTCAAAGATATACCGGGGTGTAGGGGGAAGGTAGAGTAGCTGACCATTGGGGCAAGCAAAGTACGGACCATCGCGACCTCGATAATGAAAAAACTTTATGTGCTTTAAGGCCGCGAAGTCATAGGTGTTGCCTGCGGTGGTATCTAATGTGGCACAGTCATCGGGGATTTCAATCCCGAGACTTTGAGTTAACAGATGAACCATACCACCGATGGATATCTTGCCCTTGTCGGACGTCTTGATATCCAAGCACCGTGTCACAAACAAATGTACCCAATTGGGTACCGGGTGATCAGGGACACATAGGGCATAAAAATGCCCTAACTCGGACTGTTGCACTTGTGTAGGCTCACCTTGACCGAAGACGGTCATGGCGAGGTACCGGTACACATAGCGCAGTGCGGGGTGCCAGATCTTACTTGCTTTGTTCCCCCCGCGAGCATAGGTTAGGCCTCCAGTCATACCGGACTAAAACCTGCAAATGGCCTCCCTTGAGGGGGCTGGGTATTCACCCTCAGAAAAACCCCACCTAAACGCATTTGCGATCTGGGGGTACGTCATACTGTAGGTGCGGTTGAATGCATTGAATGTGATGTAATAGTATGCGTACCCCCTTGACGAGACATGACGCTCTAGGGTGGAAAGGAATTCTAAGGTCAGCCGTGGGTAAGTGACCCCACGGTTCCTAACTGAGGCCGCTAGACCTCCCCTGCGTAATAGTGTCATTGCACCCTCTTCAATATGAGTGAGGCACAGGGGAATGTCATCCGAAAACTTGGTGGGTATTATGGTCCGGCTATGAAGCTTAATGAAGGTCTGGGTTTGAGATGGTGTGAGCACACATCTCATGGTGCGGTTGGATGAGCTGCCTTGAGCCCTGCGGGGCTCAGGTGGTGGTTGTGAGGTGTCTTGGTGGACCTCCCTCCTTGGAGGGGAGGAGTCATCACCATGGGGTCGTGAGGACGACCCTTCACCTGCTTGGCGAGCTCTTTTGGACTTAGATCGAAAGAGATTCATGTTATATGACAGATTATAGCAGCTCGATCAACAATAAAAGTTCAACCATACAAATCTAAGCACACAAATTGGAGTCCAATACCTCAAGCTACAATCTAAGACGATCAATCTATAAATTAAAGCGCTTAGGGCTAATAATCCAAGATTTACAAAGCAAGAACCACAAAACCACAATCTTAACACTTGAAACAAAACCTCAATTAGAAAGGGAGGAGAATTATACCTTGAGATCCTTGAGGAATTAGAGAGACCCTTGGGGATGAGAGACTTGTAGAACTCCTTGAATGAAAGCTTGGAACCCTTGGTTGATGAAGGTGATGGATGTAGATGATGGTGAGAGAGTGGGGTTTAGAGATAGAAGTAGAGAGATGAGAGGATAGGGTTTGGTGAGAGAATGGGGTTTAGAGATAGAAGTAGAGAGATGAGAGGATAGGGTTCGGATTGCGTTTTAAAAACGCGTGACCTGTATGCGACGAGTCGTCGCCCTATAAGCGACGCTCGTCGCTCAATCGAAGATGCACTCCAAAGTTTCCAGAAACTGAGCGACGACTCGTCGCTTTGTCGATCTGGGACAATTTTGACGGTTTTCTTCTCTTATTTTTGGAGCCACTATTTAAAGTGGCGGTTACCTTTATTCAGGGGGATCAGTTTTTAGTTTTAATTTCTGTGATTTTCCTTTAAGTTTTCTAGAGTAGTTTTTCTTTCAATGAACCTTTGAAGAACCTTTGTTGCATTTGGACTTCGTATTTTCGTTTATGCTATCTCTCGGATTTGTAAGTTTTCTTATGTTATTATTTTGTTCTTCCTTTTCATTTATTGTTTGTTGTATGTTTCCCATAGCTATGAATTGTGAGTAGTTTCTTTATCTAGGGTTAGGGTGAAATCCCTGATTCGAAGCATGGATTGATATTTTATTGATTGATTGTGTGCGATTTGAGCCTATGATTGAACCTATGCTTAATGAATTTCGATTTAAACATCTTTGTTGGCCTTTTCAATAAAACAGAAGTTTGAGGATTGGTTTAACTTAGGATTGAGATATATTTGAGTTAAATTCCTTCTAGTATTAGCCAATAGAACGGAAGTTTGCGGATTAATGTTAGTTGGTCTTAAATCGATATTAATCAATAAAGCGGAAGCTTGAGATTAAATAGATCACGTTCTATCATGTTCATGGCTCAATTTCATACAATCATGAAAGTGATTGAATTCCATGTTAGAATTAGGTGATGCCCGACGCTCTAGTGTCTCTCATACCATCGTTTTACATCATTATCATAGTTGTTTTAATTCCTTGCATCGTAGGATTAGAGTTTCATCATACATATTTGTTTAACCCTTGTCTTAGTTAGTCATAAGCATACAATTTAGAATTATCTAGCCTCCTCGTGTTTGACCCGCACTACGCGTACACCGTGCGCTTGCGGTTAATTAAAATTTACGATCAAGATCTTTTGCAGGTTATATTTTATGAACAAGATTGGAATCCTCAGGTTGATAGACAAGCATTGCAGCGAGCTCACCGGATTGGTCAGATGAACCATGTGCTGTCAATAAACCTTGTTACAGGACGCACTATTGAGGAGGTGAGAATTAGTGGTTTCATGAGTCATTGCATTGCCTTAGATGTCTGACAGGTATCGGATTTTCTTACCAGGTTATTATGCAGCGAGCAAGAAAGAAGTTGCAGCTTAGTCAAAATATTATTGATGATGAGGTTTCAGAGCAGGTGGGGAAAGAACTTTCTGGGGCTTGCCCAAGCGACCTAAAGTCTATGATATATGGGTTACGTTTGTTTGATCCTGAAGAAAGCAGTAAAGAAAAGTCAAGTGAGCCGACAATATCTGAATTAAACACATTGGCTGCTGAAGTTCTTGCCAAGCGCACTGGTAAGGAATTAGACAAGGATATGGAGAAGTTTGTTCTGAATCCTACTGGTCCAAGTGGAAATGATTTTAGAATCAAGATTTCTGATTCTACTGTAAACATTGACCCTTGTCTTGACGAAGCTTCTTACCGTTCCTGGGTTGAAAAATTTAAGGAGGTAGCAGAATCCACTGATAAGACTACCTTGGAATTGGAGAGTAGGAGAATAACATCTGAGGAAAAACTTCAAAGGCTTGAATCTGCGAGAAAGAAAGCAGAGGAAAAGAAGTTGGCTAAGTGGCAAGCACTTGGTTATGAATCGCTTTCTGTCCCTAATCCTATCCCGCCAGTAAATTCTGATCTTATGTCAGATCATTGTGCTGTAAACTTTGTTTTTGGGGACTGTACAAATCCATCTGAAGTGTGCGCCTCTGAGCCGACCGTTATATTCAGGTAAACCGTAATAGTACTTTCTTTGACATGCATTTTATGATTCATAGAGCTCAAATAAGTGGACCAGTGTTCTGATTGTTGGCTCACTAATGTGCTCAAGTCTGATTTGGTTATATCGTATTTTGGTTGAAATTTTGATAATGCATATTTTTGCTTAAATACGATGTTAGTGTGCTAAAAATTAGTAATGCATGTCATATTGCTTCTAGATCTTGGGTTCAAGGTGAAGTGAATTAAATGATGTCATACTGTCACGATGTTTTTAATATAAGAGTATCTTTAGGAAGATCAAGGTCAAATGAAGGGAATGTTGTTGATCTTAGTAGGTAGCTGAGGCCCTAAACTACTTTGAAGGATGTTTTTCAAACTAGTGCTTTCTTGGTTTTAGACATGATGATGATACCTCTCTATTGGCACTATATAACCCTAAGTAGTGTATTTGATGTGTAATTAGTGTTAAACATTCCCCTCTAACTTATTTCTGTTGTCTTGTATGACCATTTGCTGTTGCTGCTTGGCATTATCAAGTTCTCAAATTCACCTCCTACACTTCAAAACACAACCCTCTCCAATAACTCTTTCTAGCCTCAACAACATGCAATTACCCCAATGCCATTTAGTGACCTAGGCATGGTTTCTGGAAGGTAAGATATTAGAAAATGGGAAAATGAAGGAAATAGAAAGAGGAAGGATGTTGAAAAAGGCATAGTTACAAAATCCATATATGATTTGTGGACTATTTACTATTTGTTGAATACCATGTTGCTATGTCCCTCTCTTTTTGGAACTAATATGCTGATTACCATAAATAACATGCTTATCTGTCCATCAGCTCTGTTGATGACTCTGGACATTGGGGCCACGGTGGAATGTTTGACGCATTGGCCAAGCTCTCTACTAGAGTTCCAAAGGCATATGAGCGTGCAGCTGAATTTGGGGACCTTCATCTTGGAGATCTTCATGTTATACAAATAGATGGTAACTTTCTTGTTTGGTTTCTTACACATTCAAATTAGAACCGTCCGCATATGTTTTCTCTTTGAACAATTTTAGTTGAATTTTCAAAAGCTTTCTGATAAACTCGTTGTTCCAATATTTTTGTTATTAAATTGCAAAGGCACTTGAACACATTTGACAAAAAATTGGTTTGGAATTTGCAAGAGTTTCTGATTATATGGGCTAGAGATATGAATGGATGTTCTCTCCCTGGTAAAGTCGACCAAATCTTTTGGGATTAAGACTTTGGTATTGTTGTTATTCTCTCTGCTGTCAGCTCACCATTCTGTTGGGAACTACCGCTTTTGTCTGCTTTTTGTGGGCTTAGAGGGGGTGGTGGTGGGAAGACACTTTTGTGTAACCGTAATTTGTTGCAGTAATTCTGTCATATTATTTTAGCATTTACATGAGTATTCCTTTCACTGCCATAATTCAGTTTCAATGAAATTCTTATGCTGATGAAGCTGTGTGTTTTTCGTTTCTTCTTGTGATAGTACAGTGCTCCGATTTTCGATACGTTTGCTTTTTGCTTACCTTATTATCTTTTCCAATGGATTATGGAAATCAAGTACATGAGTTCAATAGTCTATCTTAGAAGTACTTCAAATTGCAAAGTACTTCATGGAGCACAGTATTTACATCTCGTTTTGGTGTTGGTATTGAATGATGGGAATGGTAATGAAAATATAATGTAATTTAGCAAAGAAATTACTTGCAAGGTTAATGGGTCATACTTGTCCTACTCTAAAAGTGTGTTAGGATATTTTTTTGGGGGGTGGGGGGAGAGAAAAGGATGGGAGGAGAGAAGGGGAGGGAAGTTTGATGTGTTTTTCTTCCAAAATTTTCCTTTGCTGGCTGGAAGGATTGGTTTGTACAAATGTAAGGGAATTCTCTCTTCCAATTCCCTTTCCTCAAAGCTCTATTCCTCTCCCCTCCCCCCTCCTTTTGGTATCCAGCTGAGGGAATGCCATGCCATGACCATCCCTTTATTTCCTTCCATTTCCTTGGATCAAAATAGCTTACTTATTTTTTCCTTCAGAATTTATTCATATCACCACTTGAGAGGGTCATAGTGGTAAATTGTGAACAAAACACATGTTTGAGGATGAGAGCTTCATTACCATGGGAAATAACTTAGCACATTTCATGAAAATTAACATAAATTCATTTTTGTTTCCATAATTTACTACCAATAATCAAACCGGTTGTTTTGATTATTCAGCATTTCCGATTCAGCGTCTTTAGTATTATAAAATCTAGTTGGCCTGCAGATGCCGAAGGTGAGCAGCTTAAAGATGGTGGGATGCCTCGGTGGGTTGCCTTGGCTGTAGTTCAGTCATATAATCCCAGACGTAAAGTTCCCCGCAGCAGTATTTCCACAAGTGATTTGGAACTTTGCTTATCAAAAGCATCATCTGTTGCTTCCCAAAAATCTGGTAATATCTTTCATCCTCTGAGAACTGTGAGGAGTACTAAATGGTGTTACCTAATTCCCTAATTTCCTTGCTTATTGCAAATCAAGAAAACTTTAGTTCATTTGTGGACCATTTCGGTCAAATTATGAATTCAAAAGGCAAATTACATTGTGGAATTAGGTGACATTGGTAGGGTGATGTAGCTTTAACTGAAATTGCAATACTTTTGGAATTTCAATAGCTATGATTTAATTAATTTAGAAATAATAAGAGTTGCACCCTTAAGTTTTATACTTCGATGCATTTTCCACAATGCTTGTTATGCATGGTTTATAACTTCATATTGTAATGGCTACCTATAATTAGATTGTAGCGATTTATAAAAGGTTCAAAACAGTTATAGGAATAAAGGATTTTATCTCAGTATTTTATAGAGTAGTTTATAGAGTACTTTTATTGAGTAGTGTATAAGTGAGATTGCTAACTGAGTAGGGAGCCGCATCCTTGCCACCGTGAGTGCCACACTAAGATATGCAGTACATTATGAGATGTGATTTTCGCCCTTGTGAAATAGCCAAAATCACTGATGTCCTTATTCCTTCCTTTTGATGCTGATTTTACCATCAATACCTCAGTCGAGTGACACCATTTCTGTGCTAAAGTTAAGTTACCAAGCAGATTTTATTTGTCACACTTATTTCTAACTCAGTTGAAGAATTGAATGATTCATTATTGAGACCTTTTAACTATAATTGATTGAGCTTAGTACTCCGTCTGATTTATTGGTCTGGGTCATATATGTATCTCTTTTGTTTTGTGATTTAGTGGATCTTGTTAATCATACTGAGTTATACTTGCAGGAGCCTTAGCATTTTGAAGTATGTTTTCGTATATGTATTCTGTTCAGTCAGTTTAACCCAATTTCAAAGAGTTTGATGACTGTTGAATCCTGACAACCTTTTTAATTTTCTGAATTAACATCATTTGTCTTATCTGAATTTTATGAACAGCCTCGCTCCACATGCCACGTATCGGATATCAAGATGGATCTGATAGAGCAATTTGGTATTCTACTGAGCGTCTTCTACGAAAGTATTCCTCCCTATTTGGCATTAAGATTTATGTGTAAGTGACTTTTACCATTCTGAATATATTCAGATTCTTAGTCAAACCAGCTGTTGTTTCTCCTGAGGTTTTGATTTAAAATAACTAGATCTATTGATCTATTCTGGTTGTTCTGTTCAGGTATTATTACCGGAAGCCTTCAAGATAGGTTAAATGTTATATGCCACATATTTAGGTGCTGAAAAGGATGTGTGATGTGGAGATCAGCTGATCATCTTACCCTCAATAGTATGTTTCCGAGTTTTTCAGTATCTTCTATGCCTTCTGTTAGTTTGTTGTATCTTGTATGTGACATTATACTTCCATGAAGTTGTTAACCCCTTCTTCCAACCCCCTGATGTTTCTTTCCTCAAAATGAAAAGTTTTGTCCAATCCTTCTCTGTCTGGAATGAAAACGGGTATATTATATCAGAAATAAGATGTTTTTGTAAGAAACTTTTCATATTTTGGTGCTAAAGGGTTTCTAATGAGTCCTCAATATCTTCATTTTACATTAGAGGATAGGGATGACAATGTAGTGCGAATCCGATCCTAGTCCGACTCGATCCGAGGAATATAATCCGATTCGAGTCTGAGAAAAAAGTCATCCGACTCCGACTCTGACTCCGACTTTACAATCGGAGCCGAGTTAGAGACGAACCGAGTTGGACCCTAATAAAAATTTGACACTCTGATCTGACTCCGACCCTGAAGGGAATCTGACTTTAAATTTGACTTTTACACTAATCTTTTGTTTCCTTTAAAACACTAGATGTGACTAATTTAAGCTCTCTCTGATACTAATTGTAATTTTCGATTTTGAAAAACTACTTGGTATTTTTATTTAGATTAATCAATCAAAATACGATAAATCAGATCAAGAGAAATCAAATACGCCAAATCAAAATGCGAGAAAATTTGGTTAGATAGTAGTAGGACTATTTCTCTTTTCAAACTTGAATTCAAAGTACATATTTTTTTGTTAAATTGTATTGAAAAATATATTTTGTTAATTTTATACCCTGCAGTCTTAAGGCTCGATCGAGCCAGCTATGCTCGGCTGGTCGAGCCACCTTTACAGCCCCTTGAATAGGGATGTCAATGGGTCGGACTCGGCTCGGATTATAAGTACTCCGACTTTGCTCCGGATAATAGTCGGACTTTAGTTTTCACCCAAGAGTAGTAGTGTCTTCTCCGTTTCGGAAAGCTTCTTATCGGCATTCAACAATTGGCACACCAATTGATTGATTGTGTTAATGTGATCTTGCATAGTTGTATCCTCCTCTTTCATGAGTTGATACAACTCCCATCTCAAGCACAACTTGTTCGTCAAAGACTTCGAAGCATACACCTTTTGAAGCTTTTCCAACAACACACCGAGGTCGGTCTCATCCAAGTAGTTATACTTGATTTCGGATGACATGGCAAGCCTAATAGAACTCACCGCTTTCTTCTTCATGGCCATCCACTTCCCTTCATCCATGGTTGTGGGCTTACTCTTCTCAAGAGCCTCATCAATCCCTTGTTGCACCAAAAAATTCATTACGGTGCTCTTCCACACCGCAAAATTCATTCTCCCATCAAACAAAGGAACATTGAACTTTGCACTATTACCCATCTTGTTTTTCCACCAAAGACACAAACTTTTACCCACAAAACAACCCACAAATCTAACCTAAAGCTCTGATACCAATTGTTGTGAATGGGCTAAAGAAATGGTGAACAAACAAGAGTGAAACTAATGTAAAGAAAAACAACCCAAAATAGAGAATGCAACAAAAGACCCACAACACAAGATTAATGAGGTATCTAATGATACCTCCCCCTCAAATAAAGTTTCTTACCATTAATATAATCAATATTACACTAATGATTCAACTCACAATGCTTTGAGAACACACTCACAAAGCAAAGATTGAAGCTTTACTTCAATCTCTCTCAAAATGCATAAATAAGAAAGAAAGACTCTTTTGGTTGCTAACCCTAGTTTTCTATCTTATGTATGCCTCTCACTCACTCTAACAATGTATTAAGACTCCTTATAGTCCTAAGACACTCTAGAGCAACATAGTACAAAAGAGCTTGGAGCCCAAGCAACCGCAAACAAAACAAGAAAACACGTTAGAATTTTGGAGTAGTGGGACGGTCCGAGCAACCAGTTCGCTGGTGAGGGTGTCTTGAAGTTTCTGTCTCCCTGCAGTCTTAAGGCTCGATCGAGCCAGCTATGCTCGGCTGGTCGAGCCACCTTCGACCCTGAATAGGGATGTCAATGGAGTCGGACTTCAGCTCCGGATTATAAATACTCCGACTTTGCTCCGGATAATAGTCGGACTTTAGTTTTCACCCAAGAGTAGTAGTGTCTTCTCCGTTTCGGAAAGCTTCTTATCGGCATTCAACAATTGGCACACCAATTGATTGATTGTGTTAATGTGATCTTGCATAGTTGTATCCTCCTCTTTCATGAGTTGATACAACTCCATCTCAACCTGACTTGTTAGTCAAGACTTCGAAGCATACACCTTTTGAAGCTTTTCCAACAACACACCGAGATCGGTCTCATCCAAGTAGTTATACTTGATTTCGGATGACATGGCAAGCCTAATAGAACTCACCGCTTTCTTCTTCATGGCCATCCACTTCCCTTCATCTATGGTTGTGGGCTTACTCTTCTCAAGAGCCTCATCAATCCCTTGTTGCACCAAAAATTCATTCGGTGCTCTTCCACACATGAAAATTCATTCTCCGATCAAACGAAAGGAACATTGAACTTTGCACCATTACCCATCTTGTTTTCCACCAAAGACCAAACTTTTACCCACAAAACAACCCCAAATCTAACCTAAAAGCTCTGATACCAATTGTTGTGAATGGGCTAAAGAAATGGTGAACAAACAAGAGTGAAACTAATGTAAAGAAAAACAACCCAAAATAGAGAATCGACAAAGACCCTGACAAAGATTAATGAGGTATCTAATGATACCTCCCCCTCAAATAAAGTTTCTTACCATTAATATAATCAATATTACACTAATGATTCAACTCACAATGCTTTGAGAACACACTCACAAAGCAAAGATTGAAGCTTTACTTCAATCTCTCTCAAAATGCATAAATAAGAAAGAAAGACTCTTTTGGTTGCTAACCCTAGTTTTCTATCTTATGTATGCCTCTCACTCACTCTAACAATGTATTAAGACTCCTTATAGTCCTAAGACACTCTAGAGCAACATAGTACAAAAGAGCTTGGAGCCCAAGCAACCGCAAACAAAACAAGAAAACACGTTAGAATTTTGAGCTGTACCCGGCTCGGTCGAGCAACCCAGCTCGCCTGGTCGATCGGGTGTCTTGAAGTTTCTGTCTCCCTGCAGTCTTAAGGCTCGATCGAGCCAGCTATGCTCGGCTGGTCGAGCCACCTTTACAGCCCCTTGAATAGGGATGTCAATGGGTCGGACTCGGCTCGGATTATAAATACTCCGACTTTGCTCCGGATAATAGTCGGACTTTAGTTTTCACCCAAGAGTAGTAGTGTCTTCTCCGTTTCGGAAAGCTTCTTATCGGCATTCAACAATTGGCACACCAATTGATTGATTGTGTTAATGTGATCTTGCATAGTTGTATCCTCCTCTTTCATGAGTTGATACAACTCCCATCTCAAGCACAACTTGTTCGTCAAAGACTTCGAAGCATACACCTTTTGAAGCTTTTCCAACAACACACCGAGATCGGTCTCATCCAAGTAGTTATACTTGATTTCGGATGACATGGCAAGCCTAATAGAACTCACCGCTTTCTTCTTCATGGCCATCCACTTCCCTTCATCCATGGTTGTGGGCTTACTCTTCTCAAGAGCCTCATCAATCCTTGTTGCACCAAAAAATTCATTACGGTGCTCTTCCACACCGCAAAATTCATTCTCCCATCAAACAAAGGAACATTGAACTTTGCACCATTACCCATCTTGTTTTTCCACCAAAGACACAAACTTTTACCCACAAAACAACCCACAAATCTAACCTAAAACTCTGATACCAATTGTTGTGAATGGGCTAAAGAAATGGTGAACAAACAAGAGTGAAACTAATGTAAAGAAAAACAACCCAAAATAGAGAATGCAACAAAAGACCCACAACACAAGATTAATGAGGTATCTAATGATACCTCCCCCTCAAATAAAGTTTCTTACCATTAATATAATCAATATTACACTAATGATTCAACTCACAATGCTTTGAGAACACACTCACAAAGCAAAGATTGAAGCTTTACTTCAATCTCTCTCAAAATGCATAAATAAGAAAGAAAAACTCTTTTGGTTGCTAATCCTAGTTTTCTATCTTATGTATGCCTCTCACTCACTCTAACAATGTATTAAGACTCCTTATATAGTCCTAAGACACTCTAGAGCAACATAGTACAAAAGAGTTTGGAGCCCAAGCAACCGCAAACAAAACAAGAAAACACGTCAGAATTGTGAGCTGTACCCGGCTCGGTCGAGCGGGTGTGTTGAAGTTTCATTCTCCCTGCAGCCTTAGGGCTCGATCGAGCCAGCTATGCTCGGCTGGTCGAGCCACCTTCACAGCCCCTTGAACCTCTTGTCTTTGCTTCCTTGTGACACCCCAAGTCATCCTCAATACTCACTCCATCAAAAGAGCCAAATCTCAACACCCCATAACCCCTGGCGCTCTCCGCACCACTCTCAAGTGTGCAAGCCAAAGCGTACGCTACGAGGTGATCGAATTCATCTCCATCGCAATGAGATTTCGGGCTTGACTCAACAGATTTCGATTTTGGTTTGAGAAGTTGGCCAAATATAATACTCTCTCCTATTTATTGATTTAGGGACATTTTTCTTTTGCACCCAAAACTATGAGGGTTGTGGGAATACTTGAAAAACTCACTTTTTTCATAATGGGTATTGGTATTTAATTATTTATGTGTTATTGTGTTGTAATAAGGGTATAAAGGTAAAAAAAAAGAATAACAAAAATAAAAATGAGACATAATCAATAAATTGACCCAATAAGAAAAATGTCTCTAAATCAATGAATAGGTGAGTATGACTAACTCACCGTAGTCGGGATGAGTATACTTATATGATTTGTTTAAGGTTGCAAACTGACATGTATGAATAAATATGACTATTCATTTGTCTCATTAGATTTGTATCAAAGTAATTTTAAGAAAGTGGTAATAAATGAAGAGAGAAAATAAATTGTGTGGATGAAATTAAAAGAGAGTTAAAATGTATGGAAGGGAATAAAAGAAAGTGGTGAGTCATTGTGTAAAAATAAAAATAATGTAAATTAAGTGAGACAAGTCCAAAGTGAAAAATGATGTAAATCCTATGGGACGGATGGAGTATATGACGACAATGTGTTGGGTCGTATTTTGCCTAAATTATGACATCTTCAATTTGCAAATTTTTGTTTATAATTCGAAATATTTGCGAGAGCAGACTTAACCGTAGGCTTGTGTTGGCTAAAGTGGTAGAGATGGACTAAATATGCACAATAATTATTAAAAACATGTGTATTTTGCATTATTCAAAATTTAAGTCTAAAAAATAGTAATTAAATAAAGAAAACTAACATAATCTACTAATCTTTTAATACCCTTTTATTTTTTATTTTTAGAGGTCATGCGCCAGCCGTCATACATCTTGCACATGTTTAAAACTATCCTGAAAGAGTGGATCAAGTCAAGTCAAACTTGATCAACTTTACCCTTATATTGTTTCAGATTTATTATGGGACAATCATATAGAGTCGATTGCTTTGAAAATATCCTTCCGAAAGGGCATTTGATGCAAAAGTTGTACCAGAAATCTTCTGCAACATATATCTGGCATGTTAGGTAATTGAAAGAACAATTTTCCGGATGGGTGATGAGCCAAGAACATCAAAAACCATGTTTCAAGAGGTTCGACTGGGAAAAGATTTACACTACACCAGCTGAAAATCAATTGACGACTATACAAACATGTATTGATGTATGAACATAATAGTCCCGAAGCAATGAGGGCTAATGGCGATTATGCTCCATAAGCACGAGTCACAAGCACAATCATAAGAGTGATGGTAGAAAGAAGCACGGTTGATACAATTATCTCTTCAAATCCATGCCTCAATTCTGTGTTCTTCTTTTCATTTTGAGGGGACTCAAAGCTCTTGCTCAGTATAGATTTTAAAGTCTCGATCAATTCCAAAATTTTCAGCTTCATCTTGTCTAAAACCCACTTTAAAATCACTGAAACCAAGTCAGGTTCCTCATCACTTCGATTCTGATTTCTTCTCGCTTCAGCTGCAACACCATTTTATTTATGAGCATCATCAGGAGAATGTTCCGAAAGGGAAGAAGCAATAATAAGGATTTGAAATATGTTTTGAGTTTGTAGAAGTCAGTTTAGATCTGTTAAAATAAGTGCAGTTCAGTAAAATTTAGGCAAATCCGAGTATTGCATTACAGAGCTTGTTCTGATTTGATGAAAAAAGATCAGGTTCCAATGTAACCTAGGGTGTTCATTAGCGGGTACCCGACATTTCGGGTACCCGGTTAGCCGGGTATATTTTTTTACGGCCCTACATGTACCTTACCTTGCTTGAGTGAGTCTCGGAAGTTCTGAACTTCGTGATTCGTCATCACAGCATCCCAGACAGCTTTATCAGATGATATAGATACCACCATTCTCTGCAATCAGTAGATACATTAGTACATAATTAATGCTATGAAAATGTAGATCAATAGAAGAAGATTCTATATTGAAATGGCTTACTTGAACAGATGGTACAGTCTGTAGTAAACGAAAAGCTTCACAAACCCTTTGAAATCCAGTAGACTGTAGTGTTCTTGGGTCATGCTGGTTCAATATAGGCTGAATACGATCTATTATCGACATCGAAGAGGATAGTCCTTGCATCATGAAACTGAAATTTCAACGAGATTTTAATTAATGCCTATGAAATTGTGAAAATTTGAAATAAATAAGATTATTTATCAAATAAAAGCATACAATAAGATAATAATCAAACTTATTCCAAAACTAAGCGTGTAATCCGCAAACCTTAGGTTCGGGCTGTTTGCACTAAGTGCGAACAGACCCGAACCTGTGCTCTGGGGTATCAGGCGCTTACATTTGGAATAAGTTTGATTTGGATCTTATTACATGCTTTTTTTATTAAGAGTCTTATCTATTTCAAATTTTCTGAAATTGTCCTAGGAATGATCTACGCTTCTTCAATAAACTGATACAAATAACAGTTCTATTTTGTGTGAGTAAGCTATGGCTTATGAGTATTGATTTATGTCGCTGTATTTTAGAATATTATTTTATATTCATATCCTATCTTTTAAAGTGTCCCAATACAGTGATTTAAATTTTTAATCTTGTTATAAATATCCATTTATCAGAGGTTTCATTTTGTAAAATAGCTTATCTGACGATTTTAGCTTGTTTTTATACGCATTTGGTGTGTATGATTAGCTTATTTTGTTACAAATAAATAGAAATGTTAGTGTTTGATGAATTATCAGCTGGTCAAATTAATTGATTAGATCAGTTGATCAAATTAATTGATTAAATCAGTTATCAAATGAGTTGATAAAATCAACTGGTCAAATTAATTGATTCAATTATCAAATCAGTTGATAAAATCAGCTGATAAAATTCAATTAGCTACTAATTACCAGTGAGCCGCTTGCCAAAAACGGCCTAACAAGTATGGTAGTCCCAAGAAGATTCCATAGTTATACTAAACATTATCCAACTAATATACTTCCTCGGTTCTTTTTTACTTTGCAACATTATTGACTGCGGTACTATTCGTTAAGCAAATTTCACTTTTATATTGTCGGTAATCTAAAAGTTATCATATGAGATCTTGTTTGAATCGTCTCGATTCAAAATTTAATAATTTTGAGTTATTATAATTTTTCAATATGTATAATTAGAGATATTAAAGATTCAATTCGTACGGAGCGTGAAAAAGCAAATGGTGAAACTAATATATGGACAACAAATTTCACAATTATTCATACTGTCTCCTATGTTTTAGTCCTAACATCAAATTCAACAATTATCTTCATATATATATAAGAAATCTAACCATAATCATTAGATTACTTAAAATTTCAGAACATAATGAACACCTTATATTTGTGACAGTAATTTCAAGGCTAGGCACAACATCTTAAAACTCACTTCAATTAGTTTCATGTAGATATAACAGTAAGCTGCAAAAAGAACAGCACAAAATTTAAGCCAACATTAACAAACCTTTGGAAAGCTGTAATTGCATATTCAGCCTCGAGTCGGGTCGGAACTGACCCGAAAACAGAATCAATAGAAGACCCATTTGATCTTTCATTCTCAGAATCATTTATTTCACTGTGGGAATGTCTTTGTGTTAAATTTGTTAAGAATGCTTGAAAAATATCAGCTGAAGAAGAAGAAGATGATGATGAATTAGAGGAAGGAAATTCTGGCGGAGCAAATATGGAAGATTCTGGATTTGCAGCTGAATTTCTTGGTCTCCCAACGGTTTTTCCGCCCATTATCTCTTTCTGGGTAACACTTTTTTTTATCCTCTTCTTTTTGCTGGGTCCTTCAATTATGTATGATGGAGGGTTTTTGAAGAGAGAAAGTGGATTTATGTGGGTAAATGAGTGGGCCATATATATTTACGCAAACCGAAATTCATTTGTTTTGTCGAAAAAATTACCGTGAATAATACAACATTTTGTTAATTTTTCTATAATAATACGAATTTTTGATTAACCATGAATAATACCAACTTTGAGGTGTTTTTTCCTAGAATAATACCAACTTTAGTTTATTAACTAATTAACTAATTTTTTTGGTCATATAATCACCTATAGTTTGTTTTCTTTAACATGTTAGGTATATTCTAGGAAAACACCCCCATAAGTTGGTATTATTCATAGTTAATCAAAAGTTAGTATTATTGTAGGGAAATAAGTAAAAGATTGTATTATTCCAGGTAATTTTTTCTTGTTTAAATATGCTTACCCTCGGGGGCGGATGTAGGCGTGGTCAATGCTGTCAATTGACAACATTTGAGTTATATACATGTCTATTTCCCATTATTCATTAATGAAGAATGTGTCTCAGTTGGTAGGAGGTTTTGCATTTGACAACACCCACCCAGGATCAAACCCTCCTCACAACATATTTTAATTTTTTTTTAAATAACTCATTATTGCATCCTTCCCAAATCCCACATGACCCCCGACATTTCCCAATTTTCTTCTTTATCTTCTTCCTTCTTCTTCTCCATTAAAATGATACTACCTCTTATTCAGCCCATTAGTCTCATTTGGTTTTTCACACTTGCCGAGACAACATTTTAACCCTTAATATCTCTAATTGTTTTTAATTAAAAATTATAAAAAGTAGATATTAATAATCTTTGTATTGAGACGAATCAAATAAGATCCCACATGACTATATTTTAACTTATAGATTAAGAATAAAATACAAATTAAGAGTGATAAGTGAATAGTGAAAAAAAATCAATGGGACTAATGGGTAGAATAGGAGGGAGTATGTTCAAGCTTGGAAGATGGCGGAAATTGAGTTTGGAAAAGACGATATGTGATTCATTAAAACTTTTCCTATTTTTAATTTTTTTTGTTAAATCATGAAATACTAACGGAATTTTGGATAGATTCCGTTAACAGGTACTCTTTGACAACAAAAATAAATTTTTAGGTTGTTTTTAACAAAAAAAATTGTTCTAGGTAGTTTTTGACAAAAGTAAGCTTTTTCTAGGTATTTTCTAACAATATTCCCTTATCGTTATCGACATCATTTGATTTTTTTCTAGATCCGCCACTGCTTACCCTAGTGCTTTTTCCGTTTTTAAATAGTTGCTACAATTTTCGTAGCAATTATTGTTCATCAATTGATTTTATTCGATATATTTCATAATATTAAATTTTTAGTATTTTTACCATATGAAATTTAAAATATTAAATTTAAAATATTTTCACGTATAATGCAAAATGTAGTCAAGTGAGATCTTGTTTGATTATTCTTCATGAATATTTTCATAATATTAAATTTTTAGTATTTTTACCATATGAAATTTAAAATATTAAAAATTAAAATTATGCATTGGATATTGTGAAAAATAAAGGTGTAACAACTATTAAAAATCAGAGAAAAAATTGGGCATTATTATTTGTCGCCACCCTTTTCATAAAATCGCCACCCCTTATTTTAAATTAATTAAAAAAAAAATTGAACTTTATTAAGTTGATATTAATAATAAAAAAAACAAAAATTGATAAATAAAATTTAAATAAAATAACAAATAATAACATTAATAATAAATAAAATAAAAAACAAAAAAAAAAATAAAAAAAAAAAAAATTGAAAAATCGCACAAAACGTGCGATTGTACCATGATACAATAGAACAAAACGTGCGCAAAACGTGCGATTGTACCATGGTACAATCGCACAAAACGCGCGATTGTGCCATGCGATTGTACCATGGTACAATCGCACTTTTTGTGCGATTCTGCTATGGCACCATAGCACATTAAAATTAATTAATCACAAAACAATAAATATTTTAAATAAATTAAATAAATAAATTAAATAAATATATACATTTAATAAATTAAATAATAAATAATTAATTAATAAAAAAACAAAAAAAAAATTAAAAAATCACAAAAAGTGCGATTGTACCATGAGTACAATAGCACAAAGCGTCTGATGTACCATGATACAATCCACTTTTGTCTGATCCTATGCACCATAGCACATTTTGTAATAATAATAACATTTATAATAAAAAAAATAAAAAAAAGGAAAATTGTACAAAAAAAAACAAAAAAAAAATTGGAGTGGCGATTTTATTAAAAGGGTGGCGACAAATAAAAATTGGGAAAAAATTTTCTACTTTATGAGTACTATTACCGTTGATCAACGAAGTCTACCCTCAAATTCTTACCACTCCATTCATAAGATTTTATTGAATTGTTTTAAAGTTTAGTTTTAAATTATTATTTTTTTAAATTTTTACTCTTAGCATTTTAGAAAAATGCGGTAACGTTCATGAATCATGATTGCGGTAATAATACAATGATGTGGTAACGAGATTGATGTAGTTATTGTACCGTCACATATTGGTCTAAATCATGAGATATTCCCTGAACTAATCTAAAATACAATTTTTTTAAAACCATAACAGCACATGTAATATCAATTACTCCCTCCGTTCTTTTTTTATCTTCCCATTTGGAATCTGGGAAGAAATCAAGATAAATTATAATTACAAAATAGATACTATGAGAGTTGAGCAAAATAATATAAAAAATAAAGTTTCTATTGATTAAAGTGTAAGTGTAATAATATCATTATATTTCATTGGGTGTATGTAAAGTAAATGCATTGGGAATTAATATGTAAATTAATTTCTATAGATTAGAGTGTAAGTGTAATAATTTCCTTGAATTCTATTGGTTACTAAAATAGAAAAATTCTAAATGGGAAGAACTTTTAAAAATTTCCAAATGGGGAAAGTGAGAAGAACATATGAAAACGGAGGGAGTAGTAAATTTGAAAGCCTTTATAACGAAATTGATGTTTTTTTTGCAATGAGAGTCTTAGACTATAAAATATATTTACGATGAGATATGAGAGTTGTAAAGAGTGCAAGCTAACATGTTGCAAACATTTTCTTGTGTGTGAAACCGCTTTATCAAATGTGATTAATAGTAAATGGAAGAAAATAAAATTAAGTGAGTGAAATATAAATATGTAGATGAAATATAAATATGTAGATAAAATGAAGAAAATGATATACATAATTCAAAAAAAAAAAGAAAATGATATACATTAAACATTAAACATTCAATACTTTTGTGATTATTAATGAATATGTTCTATGAATTAGTTGCATTTATCATTTTAATTTTATTGTCTAGAGCTTAATTCTAAGGTGATAATTATCTCTCTTTCATTTATTTAAACTCAATCTTTTTAATTTTTTATCTGTCATGGACAATTCTTTTCATCAACTTTTTTTTTTTTTATTTTTTTCCTCAATGATTCTAACTAAAAGTTAGTAAAATAGAAAATTATAAATATAGCAAATCAATTGATTATATCAATATGAAATGTGATTACTCATATTATGACAAAAAGGAGTTGTCTATTTTACTAAAGAATTTTAGTATTTTTATAGATGTCAAATTGTCCATACTATCTAGTATGTGCTTCGAGGGACTTAGATTCTATAAGATATCAAAAATGTACAAACTACTCCATCCGCCCTATTAGATTTGCATCATTTTTCATTTTCTTCCGTCTGACTTAATTTGCATTAATTTTATTTTTGGATAATGGTCCACCACTTTATTTTAATCTCATTCATACATTTTAACTTTCTTTTAATTTTATCCACACAATACGTTCTATCTGTTCATTTATTACCACATTTTCTTTGATGCAAATCAAAGAGGACAAATGATATGTTTTACTAAAATTACAAATTTTCTAAGTACATGTCAATCAAGAAGTTTGTGAAGAAGGGACAAGAAAAGCATATTGCATTGCTGTCAAAGGGAGTTGGGGAAATTAATAAGCAAAATTAGATGGAAAATGAGTCAAATTACTATGGAGTCATTCAGATATTTGGAACTAAAATAAGCTTTTCCTTTCCTTGTAGCAAATACATACCTAAAATATTTGAGTTGTTAATGTAAATTGATAATAATTTTTTATAATTTTTATTTATGTACAATTTTATATATATATATATATATATATATATATATATATATATATATATATATATATATATATATATTATATATATATATATATATATATTAACACTCTGAAAGCTTATTAGTTGGGTTTATAATATTTTAGGATAACTTAGTAAAGTCATGTATGTGTTAGAATAGAGAGACGTATGTAAAACATATAATCCAAAAAGTATATCCTGAAATGTTGTATATGTACGGAACATTCTAAAAAGGGGAAATATGACTTAATCCTAGTCACAAGTTGATGAGGTGTTAGAACATTCTAGAGCACTTAGGAGTAGTATTAAAACACTAAGGGAGTAGGCTATGTGAACATAACACTCGAGCATTTTAAAACATTCTCATAAGTAATCAAAGCAATCTTCTTATACATTTTCTAAGCTTTCTTTATCTATTAGCTTTATTTTCAAGCGCACATCACTTAAGTATCCAACACTTGTTATGACTAGGAAAAGAATTCACACGTGACAAGTGGTATTAGAGCCATACTCTTTGATCAAGGGGATCTTTGAATTAATAAATTTGTTGCGAGACATACATATTGGTGCATAACAGATCTGCTGCTTTGGAAGGAATGGCCAGAAAAAAAAGAGAGAGCATAACCATGAACATATGATGGGAGGTTAGCAAAATTGAGAGGGCTTTAGCAGACCTTAAAGATAGAGTGGAAGAAATAGAAGAACATATCAAAATTTCATCCAATTATTTTTTAACCCCATTTGATATACCAATATCATGATTTATACCTTTTTCAAACGAGACAAAGAGAGTTGCACTATAGTCGTGTGTCAAACTCATAGCGACTATCGACTAAAAATAATAATTTTTAATGCAGGGTAGACTGGGAGAATGAGAGAACTAGAGATCAAAAGGGACAAGAAGAAAATCTAACTTATAACCTTACATAAGAAAAGTAATATATGCTCTAACGAACTCCATTTGTCCCATGAATCTAGCTTGCCCCATTTTCATTTTAAGTCCGCCTACTAATTTTGCCCAAATACAATTTTTGACCATGACACACTTTTTTTTATTCTCATTTAAACATTTGACTTACTTTTTTTTGCGAGTTACGACCTCCAAAGTTGCACTTTGTATAGTGTTTAAGCCAAGTAACCGATTTCGTACAGTTTGACCTGCTGAACTCCTTTTTACCTTTGACTTTCCTTCTTTCCTTTGACTTGCGATTGTTATGTTAATATTTAACCATCCTAACTACCCTCAACAGTAAACATTTAAGGTTGTATTTAATTTCCCCCATTTAACCTTTCTTGTTCCATAAAATTAAGAGAAGTACACACAATGCAAGTTAAGACATATGGGCTAGAACATCAATGTTGGAGCAAACACCATACAAGGAAGATCACTTCCAAATTTCTTGCTATTAGATATCTTGAGGTTTGAAAAAGGTATCCAGATTGGGATTTAGTCAAGGGGCTTCAATGTAAGGTCAAAGAGGATTATAATATAGTAGTGGGGTACCACAAGTGTTGGTATGCTAGGGCTAGAGCTAAGGTCATGTTATCTGGTGACGATGCTGAACAATACAAAATGGTATATGATTATACAGGAGCTACTTTTAAATACAACCCAGATAGCATATTGCATTGGTTGGTGTAATGCCAGGGATTAAAAAATCCTTGTTCCAAAGCCTGTTTATGTGCCTTAAGTCAGTGTTGGAGGGTTTTTTAGCTGGTTGCAGACCCATCATAAGATTAGATGGTTGTTATCTAACTGGTACATACCCTGGTATTATGGTATATGTCTCATAATAGTGTATAAGCATGTAAAAATAACATTTACCCCCTATCATGGGCTATTATAAATATTAAGGATAATCAATCTTAGGCATGATTTTTGAATCATTTTAAAGATGCATCAAGGGCTGTAAATGGTGAGGGTTACACTTTCATGTCAGACAGACAGAAAGGCGTAATTAAGGCACTTGATGCGATTGTACCAAGAACTTCATCATTATTTTTGGAGACACTTATGGTGCCAACTTCAAGCAAAAATGAAATGGTGAAGCTTACAAATATATTTTGTGGTTAGCTGTAAAGGCTACAATTGAATATATTAGGATTTTTGTTTTCAACTTCTTTTATTGTTTTCAACTCCAGTTATTGACTATAAACAAATGATATTTATAGTCAATAACTCTAACATGTTGCTTAACAACATGTGAGTCCTTCAACATGTGTTAAAACCTGTTTGGGATAAAGCCATTTTTAACACATATGGAATGGATGCGAAAGTATATTATGCAAAGGCATCATAATAAAAGAGAGGGTGTTATGGCATTAGAGGTTGGGTTGTTGCCTTGTGTTAAAAAACAATTTGATTGGTCCATTGAAGCTTATAAGAGTTGTGTTGTTAGAGTTGCAAGTAGTACATTTTGTGTGGGAGACTTCCAAGATTCTAGTTGTTTAGTGGACTTGGTAGAGATGTGTTGTAGTTGTTATAGGTGGCAACTTGGATCTCTTGTCACCAGCCACTATAATGGAGAGTAAGGGTAATCTTGAAGAAAATTGTAAATGAATTTTATTGCAAGGCAACATATTCTAAGGCATATGCACTTAATATTAAGCCTATGCCCGGACCATCAAAAATGGAAAAAACTGACTAACCCCCTACTCTAAAAGAAACTACCAAGTAGACCATAAAAACAGAAGTTAGACTCTGGTGAGAAGAAAATGAGAACCGATAAGATTGTGAAGGAGGTTGGTAAGAAAATAAGGTGTTCTGTATGAAAGTTATCGGGTCATAATAAGAGGAGATGCAAAATCACTGATCTACCACCACGAGTTGAACAAAAAAGCCAAGAAGGCAACCCTAAATAGGATGACCTTCATATTGCAAAAACAAGATCACAGAGGGTGAAAAATCAAGATTCAACGCAGGTTAATTATCTTTTCTCAATTGGATTTCACTTAGATTCTTAAATTGGGGATTCCAAGTTCATCTCTTAATTCGATTCGAAACCATGCTCACATTTCACATAATTTTTGAAAAATTGAATCGACACTTTGAGAAGAAGAGGAATTAGAGTTTATACCTTTTAAAATTATTAAGATTTTCATTAAATTAAAAATGTGAAAGTGTTTTTTTCTCTCTCCAAAATTTTGGGGTTAAATGGTGTTATTCCATGGAAGCAAGCTTCTAAAGAAGAAGGAGGATAACTTGTTGAATATACCAGCTAGTAGTAACCTGAATTATCTGGTCCGTTTTTTCGAGGGTCCATTTGCAATAAAATAAAGGTAAAAATTTGATTATTCAAAAATTTCAAAAGGTAGAATTATTAACAGATAATGGGTAATATGTTGATTTATTCATAATAATTTTTTCTAATTTTGATGATGGATATTTATTAAATATTGCACCTTAAATTTCATTTTGAAAACTATGTCAAGTAATAAAAAAATTTCTAATCACTAACGTGATTTATACAAATTACAATAAAAAGACAAAAAGAAAAATAATAAAATAAATAAAACCAAAAAAGATAAATTAAAATAACAAAACTTTAACCCTGTCAAATCCTAACACATAAAGATGATTTTTTTTTACCTTACAAATAACTTTTATTTACTAATACTCCTCCTTTCTCAAATACTCGCTACATAAGGATTTTTGATACTATTTTTCATTCAAGCTTATTTTATATATTGTAGCTAATGTGAGTAAAAAATACAGTCAAGTGAGATATTGTTTAAATCGTTTAATCGCATACTTTCATTATTTTAACTTTTTATAATTTTTAAATGTGTAAAATTCAATATATAATAATCAAGTTAATACATTGAATTGCGTAAAAAGACAAAGGTGGAACGAGAGAAGTAATAGATGAGAAAAAAGGAGTACAAGATAAACCCCACAAGACCGACAAATCTATCTATCTATAATCTATAACTATTACTAAAACAAAATACTGCTGACATCATCACCTTTTAAAATCGCTTACCTGTCACTCTCTCATTGAAAATTTTCCCTCCAAAATGCAATGATGATGTCATTGCTATTATGATTATCTTTGACCTTACTATTTTCAAATTTTGAGTATAATAATTATATTGATTATATTTTTACTTTTTAGGTCCAATCATTTAATGTATTAGAAAAATATATATTATATTCAATTATAAAATCTTTCAATTTTATTATTAAAGGAGTATTATTTAGTGTATTGGATATTTTGACATGATTAAAGCCTAATATACTTTTATTAGGATTTGTTTTTTTATATATACCCAATTGGTTACTTAAATGCGATGTTTAATTCTAATATGATTTATGTTCTGACTATCTTCATATAGGTCACTTATATTTTTTATGAAAAAATATCTTTTTCGTTTGAACTATTATAAAATAATTTTACATATTTCTTTGTTATAATATTTGAGTTTAAAATGTCTTATTAATAGTAGTAATATTTAATATAAATTAATGTAATTATTTTTGTTAGCAAAAATTAGTATGTTATTTTTTATTAAAAAACTTATAATTTCGTATTTTATACTCCATGTACAAACCGTTTGCTCTTTAATTCAAAATAAAAGTAGAAAAGTATAAATATAATTATATTAAATGTATAATTAATTTTTTTATCTTTTGTTGTGATTTTTTTGTCGTGAATTAAATTTTCACAACCACCTGAGCGCATTATGCAAAATATGAGACAATGTACGTAATGTATACAATTGTTTAGAGTAAAATGAGATAGCAGTATAAGTATAATGTAAAATTTATTTCTTAAAATTTTAATTTCTTAATTTATAAAAAATATATTAGAAAATTTGATAAAGTCGTGCATCGCACGGGGATTATCTAGTTAAAGACAAAGCAATTCACTGAATTCAGTACCTTAAAGTGGGACCTACCACTACAAAAACAAAAGGATTAGGCGACAAAGCAGTATAGTCGCCTAATCTGTCGCATAAGCTATTTGGCGACAAAATAGGCGACAAAACGCTTTTTCGCCTAAAAGTTTGTCGCCTAATATGTCGCCTGACTCTATGCGACAAAATAAAGAACGTCGCCTATTTTGTCGCCTAATTATTTCTGACGAATTAAAAAAAAAAGAATATTTGTTATTATTATTTAATAATAATAGTATTATATTACTATTATTATTAAAATAATAATAATAATAAAAAATATTCATTTTTTTATATATAATAAATATTACAAATACATTAAAATTTATATACAATAAAAAATATTATTAAAATTCAAAATTTATACATTAAAATTTATATACAATAAAAAATATTATCCACATCTATATAAAAAAAATACAAATAAATAAATTGTTATTAAATATTAAAAATACAATTAAAAAAAATAATTAAATATAAATATAAACTTATGTACAAAAAATAAATGTAAAGATACAAAAATTAATAATAACCACCACGACTTGAGCGACTACCACCACCGCGTCTAGGATACGATCCCCGGGAACTACCCGATCCGCCTGGGCTACTACCCATATCACCACCCCGACCTTGGCGACCACCCATTCCCGAACCACGGAAAGCATTACTGCTTTCCCCGTGTAATGTGGTTTGTAAATACTTGCAAGTTGTTCGAGAGACCGTAAACGGTCATTCATTTCTCTTATTTGATCTTGAGAAGGGGTCCTCTCGTCGAGTTGAGCTTGCATGAATATACGAAATTCATGCATGGCTCGTTGCATCGTCTCGAGGTGCGCCTTCATTTCTTCATGAGTTTCGCGCTGCTCTCGGGGGGTGAAATGGTTCTCAAAAAGGTTAGGGTAGTAGTATTCGTTGGCAAATTCGTTTATTATTATTTTAATAATAATAGTAATATAATACTATTAATTATTGAACAACAACCTGTAAGGAGTAGGCTCTACGTTGCCAGATTCTTCGGCCTTCAAAAAACAAAGACTTGTTACTATTAATTATTGAACAAGTTAAAGAAATTATTAATGTAAATTAACTTACCATTTTTTAGCGCAAGTGCGCTGCTGAATACGGGCCACCACGGTAGGTGGGCAAAGGTGGCGCACCGGAGTCCCCTTTACGCATGTTACTCTTCACGCGAGAGCTTTTAGCCTTAAACTCCGCGGTGTTAGAGTAACTTTTCATGGCGTTCCAGAACTCCGGTGGGGCAAAGTCAGGGCGATAGGGTTCCTGTTCCTCGATCTCAAGGCCCTGACTTTCCCTCTCGGCCCGTTCCCTCTCCCTTTGGGACGCTAACTCTCGCTCTTTCGTTCTAAGTTTGTTCATTGTATCTCGGTAACGAACAGAGCATCGTTTGTACCATGCTTTGTGGACCTCTCTATCAATTTGAGGATCCCACTTATAGCATTTCTAATTTTATATGAAAATTCAAAATAAGAAAAAAAAAGTATAAATTGTGAGAATTGAATTTAACTTTGTCTAAATTTAAAGAAAAGTAGTTAATGTATACCTTAAATTCGTCCCAATAAAATTTTTTAACCACCTCTGGCACCTTCTTCCAAGAAGTACCTTGAGGGTCTAAAGACAGTCGAAACGTCTTTTCAATTTTGGAAGAGACGCCCCGTCTAGGGTTGTCTTCCGCTGACGCATCAAATCTAACAAAGATGATTAATTAACATCCTCTACTTTTTAACTAATTCATTTACGTTATTAAAGATAACTTACTAAGATGTTAGCGGAAGCCATGGTATTAATGGCCTACGATCCCCAAGAATATCCCATGAAGCTTGTGGGGGTGGAGTAGGCGGAGTAGCTTGGGATTGGCGAACGTGTTCGCCACGAGAGGGCTCTTCTTCTGGAGAGTCTGAGGCAACAGCCTCCTCATCAACCTCCTCAACAACAAATTGGGGTTGTTGTGAGCGAGCACCAATATTCAGTTGGTGCTGGTTGGGAAGAGAGGCAGAGGCAGGAAGATGCGAAGATGACCCAGGATAACCCATTTGGGAGGGGTCATATGGTTGATAATTGGAAAAGACCCCTCCCTGGGCATTTGGAGTATTTCGGGAGAAAGTGGGTTGTTGGCTGAGCAGGCTTTGGAAGGATTGGCAAGGGGGTTGGTTGGTGAAGGGTTGAGAAAAGGGCTGCTGAAAAAGGTGAGGGTTTGGTTGCTGATAGGCAAGTTGAAAAGGTTGGTGCAAGGAAGGGTTGGTGGGTGTGCTATAGTAACTAGGCTGTTGGAAAACATAGTCACTAGGCGAGATGTTGTTCAAGTCGAAACTCAAAAAATCAAAGAATTCATTGTTAGGGTTGTTTGGGTTGTTTGGGTTATTGTTTGGGTTATCAGCCATATTCGCTATGTCAAATAAAGACTAAACAAAGCCAAAAATACACTAATTTCAGAATTAAGATATATTCAACTTAGGCTATACTAACAATCATTCAACATTAAAAATATCATACTTGAATAATAACCAAGCTCACTTAACAAAAAATATCATACTTAAATAATAAACTTAATATCAGAATTATTATAAATTCAACATAACCTAAACCAACAAGCATAAAAAAATATAAGTAACAAATATACTTTTCGAAAATCAGAAAATCAGAAAAATTCAAAAAGTATCAGAAAAATCTGAAAATCAGAAAATCAGAAAAAAAATACAAGTAACAAATAACAAATATCAGAATTATCTTTTTTACTGATTTTCGAAAATTAAAGTAACAAAAACTAAGTAAAAATTATATATAATTTTCGAAAACTAAGTAAAAACACTAAGTAAAAACTCAATAACAAATTTCGAAAATCAGTAACAAATATTAAATATACTTTCTTTCATTAACAAAAACTAACAAATATTAAATATTTCGAAAATCAGTAAAAAAAAATACTAAGTAACAAATATACTTTCTTTCATTTTCGAAAATCAGTAAAAAGGACTCAAATTTTCATAACAAATTTCGTAAACTAAATTTCGAAACAAAAAACCCTAAAAAAACCCTAAACTACCACATATTTCGAAACAAAAAACCCTAAAAAAACCCCCTAAATTTTGTAACAAATTCATCTAAATTTGCAAGCATCCCCAAAAAATGTCGAAATCAAACATGCATGATAATACCAAAACAAAAAAACAAAAAAACATTATACATGCATGATAATACCAAAACAAAAAAAACAAAAAAAAAAACGAAGAAGAAATCATACCTGATGTGCAAGCATCCCCAAAAAATGTCGAAATCACCCATAAAACAGCACATTGCACATGTGTCTCAAAAAAAAACAAAGTTAGTTAAATCTAGATCCAAAACATTATCAAGAAAATAACAAAAAAGGTTTGAAATAATGATAAAAAAACAAAATTACCTTTAAAACACAAGATTCACCGGAAAGTATGTCAGAAATTACTTAAAAATACCGGCCAAAACAAGATTTAAGTGAAAAATTAGGGTTAAAATGTAAAGAGTAAAGAAGACTTAGGGAAAATTAGGGTTAGAATACGAAAATCAGTGGAGAAGAGTAAGGGTTAATGAGGGTTAGAAGGAGAGAAATGAGAGTGAAAATTGATGTGGAAAATGACGTATGGGATGTCTGTATATATAGGCAATCCTATGCGACGTAATAGGCGACGCAATTTGGGTCGCTTAACGTTTAAACGTTTAAATTTTAAATAAAAAGCTGTTAGACGATGTAATAGGCGATGCAATTTGGGTCGCCTAGCATTGAATACGACTGTTCGCTTTACAATGTCTAGTCTTTTCAGTTCAGTACTTTTTTGTACGTTTTCATTTATGTGACCTAATAGGCGACCCAAATTTGCGTCGCATAACCTCGATTTTTGTTGCCTATTTTGTCGCCTATTTAGATGAGTACGTGTCTCAACCCCGTCCTAGTATTTTTGAAAACGTGTTTTTAATTAATTAGTATAATTGTTATTATTATTATTCGTATTATTATTATTATTATGATTATTATTATTATTATTTATTATAATTATTATTAATACTGTTATTATTATTATTATTATTATTATTATTATTATTATTATTATTATTATTATTATGTTTATTATTAATTTCTATTATTATGATTATTATTATTATTTATTATTATTATTATTAATACTATTATTATTATTATTATTATTATTATTATTTTTTATTATTAATGTTTTAATTATTTTTATTAAAGACTAAAAATAAGAGTGATATACAATAAAATGATACAATATATTATTTAGAGTAATGTAGAAATTTAAAATATTAATGACTAGGATTAGAAACAAACAATAAAAATAATAAGAGTGATATACAATAAAATGATACAATATATTAATTAATACTAGTAATAGTTTACATCCAAGTCACCCTCATCGCTAAAATACTCAGCCTCATCATCGTTATGCTCATCACCGGACAATATTAAATCAACATCAACATCTTCGTCGATGATTGGTGTCGGCGATTCCGGTTCATCCTCGCACTCAATGAATTGTCCGGAAGGATTGCGAAGCGATGTGTCAACATTGTCTTCATACGAGACCTGAAATTGTATATCTCTCCTCTTGAATGCTATGTCATCTACCCTCATTGGTTGTAACAACACTAACTTGGTATTTCTTTGGATTGATGTGGATGTCTACTATCTGGTAGCGTTCGTGAACACGTGTGCCGCATCCACGTCCATGATGATTCGGGTCATACCAGTGACATTTGAATAGAGTCACTTTCTTAATTGGCATTGCTGGGTATTCAAGCTCTATAATGTCTTCAAGTCGGCCGTAGAAGTCGTCTCCGTCTTCACTGTCATCGGATTCTTTAACACACACGCCGATATTGTCTGCGGCTTTTCTTGTAGCGTGTTTGTTAGTGTGAAACTTATAACCATTGACGTAACAAATGTTATACGTTTTTGCATACTTCAAAGGTCCCTGTGCCATGTCTTTCAGTATTTGGCCGTTCGCAGCATAATCGAGATGACCGTCAAAAGCCTGTAACTACCAAACATAGAGTTAAACTATATGAACAGTAATATCAAAAGAAAAACAATAGAAACTTACGTGATGTTTGAAGAATATTGGAAATTGCTCTTCGTGTAAAGCATCGAACTGGTCCCGCGGCATGGAAGGAGGCACAACAGAACGTAGCTGACTTGTGAACCTTCTCAGATAAGGTTCAACCTCAGGACAGTTCATCAGAACATACCGGTGTGCGATTTTAAGATCTTCGTCGTCTCTCAGTTTTGTTTTACCCCTCCCATGGAATCTGACTGGGTGAGTGAAAATTGGAAGGACACCTGATCTATTATTGTTCTCACCGCCATCGTCGTGCATAGGAAGGTCTCTATATCTACATCTTACCTCTGGCTCAAAGTAATGAGATACAAAATGAGAAGCCTCGTCGGTAAGATATTGATTGCACATTGACGCTTCAACATAGGCTTTGTTTCCAACATTGAGTTTCAGATGACGTAAGTACCTAATTGTAAATAAATATATTAATTAGACAAGACATAATAAAACAATTAAAAAATCATAAATATTAATTGGATGACGTGCACATACTGTTCGAATGGATACATCCACCTATATTGAATGGGTCCAGCTATTCTTGCCTATGGTAAATGGACGGGTAAATGCTCCATGCAGTCAAAGAACGAGGAGGGGAAGATCTTCTCCAATTTGCACAGTATAACTGGTATTTCCGACTCTAATTTCAACATGTCAGACGTTTTCATTCTTGGAGAAGTTATTGTCTTGAAAAACAAGCTTAACTCAGTTAGAGCCTCCCAAACAGGTACAGGGAGAAGCTCACGAAAGGCAATCGGAATTAAGCGTTGCATGAAAACGTGACAATCGTGGCTTTTCATTCCGAATATGGAATGCTTGTTTATGTCAATGCTCCTAGCCAAGTCGGACACATAACCATCTGGAAACCTTAACGTCTTGAGCCGGTCAAGCAGAGCATAAATCCGTCTATCATCTAGAGTATAAGATGCCATTGGGATTTCATTCCCCACAGGATGCAATGCACTTCTGATGCCGAGCTCCTGCATGTCTCTATGTGCACCAATATGATCCTTTGTTCCCTTTTCGACACGCATGTACTGTATTAAAAATGTTATCGAAAAAGATCTTTTCAATGTGCATCACATCAAGACAGTGTCTGATCATATTAGTTTCCCAGTACGGTAAGTCCCAAAACACACTTCTTTTTTTCCACCCCCTAGTGTACGGACCATACGTGTCGTTATATTCGCGAGCACCATCCTACCTATAATCGACATCTGAGAGTAATTTTCGCAACCTTCATATAGTGGATTGTTTGCGGCACTGAACATATGAAAAAACTTTTTCGCCTCTGGATTCGGCTCTTCGGGAATTGCGTATTCAGGCGACTACACCTCCACGTAACCGTATTCATTTTGGGGAAAAATGTTTTCGTACGCATCCGGAAATCTACTCGCAGCAGCATCATGCACCATACGAGCGTAGTTATTTTCCTCCGCTATCGGCTCTTCGGGTAAAACATCTTCAGGCAATTGTTGCCTAGCAAACGCGTTATTGGCGCTGCGACCTTCACCGGCGGCAATATCGTAATGATACCTCCAATCGTAATAATGTTCCACAAAACCTTTCCTTAGCAAATGCTCCTTCACATCATTTGGATTTTTAAACACAACATTATTGCATTTCGCATAAGGATCTCTAATTTTTGATGAACGACTCTTCGACAATGCAAATTTTATAAATTCTTCTAATCCCCTAATGAACTCTATATTAAAAGACCCGTCATCAAATTCTCTTTCGTACATCCAGTTTCTATTGTACAAATAATAGGTACCGTCATCCGTCCTCGTGTACACCTATATTAAATTTTAAAACACACTTAAGCTTATAAATATAAATAAAATACATGTTATGATAAACAAAAATAAGACATGAACAAACCAAATTGATACATCAAATAATCATACAGAAATAAACAAAATATTAAACTAATCTAATACTATTTCATTTAATCATAATACGAATATAAAAACATATTTCAAAAAATTAAGAGTAATTTTACACAAATAAAACAAATAAAAAACATACAAAAATCAAATATCAAACATGTATAAATTAAATAAAATAAATTATCAACAACCACAAAAGATTTATTTTCATGCATAATTACATATAATAATAATCATACATGTACAATTTAAAAAAAATTTTACAATGTCAGAAATATACCTTTCCACAAAACCGAGTTTTTTTGCGTTCGTTCACGATCAAATACTACGAAATGTGTTTGATTTTTTGCGTTTGGCGTATTAAACACTAACATTTACCTGGTTATATAGGCAAAACACAAAAAGTATGCGACAATTTATGTGACTAACATCTAAATTTGAAAATAGAACAGTGCATTTTTTTCCTGCTAAAGATTTATGCGACAAAATAGGCGATAAACATGGTGTAGGCGACAAAACCGGCGACAAAATGCTTTTGTCACCGGCTTGGAACAAGGCTTTTGGTCGCCTATTGTGTCGCCTAACTTGTCTGGTCAGAATTTTCGTTTGTCGCCTAACGTAATGTTTTTGTAGTGCACTTCACATTCCCTTTTCCTTTTCTGTCTTCTTCCATTCCATTATCATCATTCCTTCTATTGTCCCCTTCTTCACTCTTCCGCTACACCAATAAAACTCCACACTCCACACCTTTTATCCTCTACATTCATCCTCATCCAATCTACAATGCACCCCTCATACTCATCTTTTCTACATCATTGAATCACAATTTTAATCATATGATGAGTGGTTCATCTGAAGATGGGTATGATGATCACAGAGATGGGACAGGAAGTTACTGGTTAGGTGCTGATATAAGTGACTCAGAAAGTTCTAGTAGCTTCTCTCTTCTAAGATATGACCCAGATGGTGATGCTGATGCTGATGCTGATGTTCCTTCTACTTCTACTTCTTCTCCTGCTGTTTTTCAACGTCAAAATGTTGGAAACCTTGATTTTCTAAATATGAACACTCTGATTTATCTGGTAGTTACTCCTCTCTTTTTTATTTTTTATTTTTTTTACACAAAAACTGAGACAGTCTCAGAGACGCATCTTATTAAGCCGGCCCAATTATATATATTTTTTCACGAACTTTACAAGTTTTGAATTGTCCTTTTAAGTCTTAAAATTTATATGTCAGAATATCGTAAAAAACTACCTTATTGGACTTTGGTCGGTTGCACGGATAAGACTGTCTCATAGGAGAGTATTTTTTTTATAACTATTTTTGTGTAATTTCTTAGAAATGTTGTTTAGTCATTCTAATGGATTTACGCAATATATAAGGTTGTAATTTCTAGGATAATAAATTACTTCATTGTTCCAAAATACTTGCTACATTTTGTTTTTGGGCACTATTCATCGTTTAAGCTTATTTTATATATTGCGGCTAATATGTAAGTAATAATATAGTCAAGTGGGATCTTATTTGAATTGTCTAATCACATACTTTCATAATATAAACTTTTTATAATTTTTAAATGTGTATAATTCGACATATAAATGAACAAAATAGTACATTGAATTGCGTAAAAAACTTAAATTTAGCAAGTATTATAGAACGAAAGAAGTATTTTCTAATGTTTTTTATGTAAGTATTTCTAATTTTGGATACAGTTTGTTTTGTTTGGATTTTTAAAGAATTGTGTAAACATGAAACGTTACTAAAAAGATTTGGTGTGTGTTTTGGCAAATGAGCTTATTGAACAATTTTAAATTATTTTGATGTAAATAGAGCGTCAGGCGCGTAAACCATCAAATGTTAATTTTTGGTAAATTAAGTGGTTGAAATAACTATTATTTTGATGTAAATAGAGGGTCAGGTGCGTAAGTAATAAATAAACTATTTTTGAACAAACTGCTCATACAAATTATTAAAATTTAGCTAGTCAAATTTGCCATTGTAATCGAGTGTCAGCTATCATATATTAGTCGCTTGCCAAACACTCCTTGATTTTTATGAAAATTATGGCTAATTTTATGCTGTGATGATAATGTAATTTTCATGTCTTGAGCGTACATTACGTTGCAAAATTTATGTGAAATTATTAAAATGAGGAATTGAATAACTGTTATGTCTACTTTTTATTTAGGAATTAGTTATTGTAAGGTTTGGGTCTTAGATAATTCAAAAGAAAAGTTTGGGTCTTGGCTAAAATAGTGAACTTTTTTCTGGGTTTTGGATTATGCTGTTGGAGATGTCAACAGAAGTCTATAGAGTGATGCATACTCTTCTCTTTCTCCGATGTCGGACAACTCACATATGGTAACACATGGGCCTATTTGCAAGGTATAGTCACGTGCTTTTCTCGTGAGAAGAGAAACAAAAATTTGGATGAAAATCGTTAATAGTAAACTTTGACAAAAAATTGTTCCTAGGTAGTTTTTGACTAAAGTAAGATTTTTCTAGGTTGTTTCTAACGATTTTCCTTTTTTAAATCTGGACTTATATTAAAAATTTAGTTAATAATGTCTGATTTTGGCGTGTTGTTGAAACTGGTAGCTACTGTTTTTGGGGAATTATGGAGATTAGAGCCTTTATCAACTCAAAGGAAGAAAATGTGGCGTCGAGAAATGGATTGGTTGTTATGTGTGAGTGACTTCATTGTTGAATTAGTCCCTTCAATGCAAGAATTTCCGGGTGGAGGCACATTTGAGGTCATAGCAACGAGACCGAGATCCGATTTGTATGTAAATTTGCCTGCTCTCAAGAAATTAGATGCTATGTTGCTAAGTAACCTTGAAGGGTTCAAGGAGACCGAGTTTTGGCATGCTGACCGTGAGAGTGATGATCGAGATCCACTTAAGAGTGTAGCTTGTAATGGTCGGCCATCTGTTCGACAGGAGGATAAGTGGTGGTTGTCATGTCCGAAAGTTCCGCCTCATGGGTTATCCGAGGATGCGAGGAAGAGGTTGCAACAATGTTGGGATTGTACGAACCAGATTCTTAAGGCAGCAATGGCTATTAATACTAGTGTCATCTCTGAGATGGAGATTCCTTGTGTTTATTTAGAGTCCTTGCCTATCCTTGTGTTTATTTAGAGTCTTGGTAAAAATTTAATAATGTCTCTTTCTTATTTATGTGAAGCTAAAGTGATGTTTGTTAATAAGGGTAATCGGAAACTACATTTTTGTTACCATTTATAAAGGTAAAGTTGCGTACATCCGAGTCCTCCGAATCCCGCCTAGGTGGGAGCCACTAAATTGCGTGAGGTGATGTAATGTTTTATCTATTCTATAGAGTCAAGTAACTGATGTTTTGTTGGTCAGCTGTCTTGCTATGGATTGTATTGTGGGGGTGTTTGGCAATTGTTTGTTGACTCTGTTAGTTGGCATGTTTGACTAGTTGAAAATGATTTTATTGTCTTTTAAGCTAGCTAAAAAAGGTAGTTGTTTATGAAGATGTTTAGTGAATTAGTTATTGGTTGTTGGCTTTTTATTAGAAAAAAAGTAGTCCACAAGCCAAAAGCCAACCTAAAAAGCTAACTTGAGTAGCTTTTTTTTTTTTTGAAGATGAGTAGCTTTTTTTATTTTTGCTTAAAACCCATCTTTTCAGCTAGCAAGTCGTTTAACAAAAACTTATTTTGGCTGTTTGACTAACCAACAAGCTAAAAGCCAAAAGTCAACCAAAAAGCTAATATAAGTGCAACAACCAAACACTCACATGGATTCCTTTTTTCTATTGTTGAAGAGCCATCTGTTTGGAAATTTTTGTGTATACTAAGTCCACTTTACTTTGGCAGAATGGTAAAGATTGTCTAGGAGAGATCATTTACCGTTACGTAACTGCAGAGATCTTCACACCAGAATGTCACCTTGATTGCCTAGATATATCTTCAGAACATCATATTCTGGATTCTGCGAATAGAATCGAGGCAGCTGTTCATGTTTGGAGACTTAAAGATCAAAGCAAACATGTAGGTCGCTCCAAAAGTAAACGAGCATCATGGGGTGGCAAGGTTAAAGGGATTGTCGCCAACAATGACAAAAATCAGGTTCGTGCTCGACGAGCTGAGACTCTTTTAAGGTGTCTGAAGATTCGGTTTCCTGTGTTGCCACATACAGCATTAGATATGAGCAATATTCAGTATAACAGGGTACTTTATAAGGCTCCATTTATTCTTTTGTTAGTACTGATTAGGATTTCTGGGTTAGCATCTTAACTTGTTGCTTCTCTTTGCTATTGAAGGTGCCTCGTAAATTAGTAACAGGGTTGTTCAATGGGTCGGGCCCCCATTTTGAGCCCTTATTCGGCCCATTTTTATAAGGGGTTTTGTTGGAATACCCACTTACAGCTGTGCACATAATTCTTCCACATCTAATTGCTGTCATCAAACACAGCAATATAAAGTCAGTTAGTTTGTTATATAACCTACAAACAATCTGTGTACTAAATCAAGAAGTAGTTATTGTACTATTTCTTTAGTTCTTGATTCTAGTCTTTCCTTGGTATCTATAAATAGCCAAGGCTACTTCTCATTGTAAATTCAATTAATTCTAATCAATAAAAAGTGTAATTGCAAGATTGATTGTATATGCTCTTCTGTTCATTACTTTCAACATGGTATCAGATACCTGAAATTGATCTTGTCCGTCTTCCATTCTTCTCTGATCTTGTTTCCTTTCTTCCGCTTCTTCTATCTTTCTGCCATTTTTGATTATTCCTATGGCAAGCCCTTCTCCTATCCCTAATCCTATTACTACTGCTCCACCAAACAACCCACAAATAACCCAGAATTTACCCACTATTGAACCCACAAATAACCCTGCTAGCATATTCTACCTTCATCCTTCTGATGTAGGTCAACGCATTATTACTAATGTCTTCAATGGGTCTGGATACAGTGATTGGCGAAGAGCAATTGTTCTTGCTTTATCTGCTAAAAACAAATTAACATTTGTTGATGGCAGAACTACTAAACCTTCCAAAGATTCTACTGATCTTCATGCTTGGAAAAGAGTGAATGATGTTGTTATAGGTTGGTTATTGTCTTCCCTTGAACCTAGTATTGCCAAAAGTGTACAATGGCATAAGACTGCCAAAGACATTTGGGATGAACTTCAAGAACGCTATGGACGTTCTTCTAGTGCTCAATTATACTGCTTACAGGAGGAATTAAGTCAGTTGACTCAAGATTCTACCATATCCATTGCTGATTTTTACACCAAATTCAAAACCATATGGGATGAAATAGATCATCTCAATCCCCTACCAACTTGCACATGTGAGGAATGTTCTTGTGCTCTCACTTCCAAATTTTACAAAATTCAACAACATCAACGTCTTACCTAATTTCTTATGAAGCTGGATCCCAAGTACACTCAGGTTCGTAGCACTATTCTCATGATGCCTAATTTGCCAACCATTCCACAGGCATACCAGATATTGGACCAAGAACAGAGGCATCAAGAGCTTGCTAAACTTCATGATTCTCACCATGAATCCTTAGCTTTCAACGTCCACAGAAAATCTCATTATGATAAATCCAAGATTCCTCCCAAACCTGATAAGATGAAGATTTCTGGTTCAAAACGTCCTGGCTCATATTATTGTGATAATTGTAAAGTCTATGGCCATAGCCTTGAACGTTGTTGGAAGGTCCATGGCTATCCCCCTAACCTCAAACCCAATACTTGGAGAGGGCCACATGGGAATGCACATACTGCACAAGGAGACTCAGAGCCTGAGGATGATACTTTGATTACTACCAAACTCACTCCTTCCCAGTACAAGAATCTCCTTAATATGCTTAACAAAGAGCCAACTCCTTCTATTGGTGATTCTACCGCTTTCATGGCAGGTATATCATGTTTCACTACCCTTCGTGATAGTTCTTGGATTCTTGATAGTGGTGCTTCTGACCATATGACACATGATATACATCTTTTTCATTCTTATGCTCCTGTTAGTGACACAGACCATATGATCACCATTCCAGATGGTAGAAAAGTCCTTGTTAAATGCATTGGCACTATTTTACTCAATAATGGTGTTGCCTTACATGATGTTTTATACGTTCTTGATTTCCACTTTAACCTTATTTACATCAGTAAACTTTGCAAAGATCTGTCTTGCACTGTTTCATTCACACCATCTGCTTGTTATGTTCAGGACAAGTTGACCCCGACTCCATGGCTTCTTGGTAAAATTGACCATGGACTCTATCATACTGATTCAAGAGTGCATATCTCTTCTTCAAATCAAGATTGTGCTGTCAAATCATCTCAGCAAACTACTACAACTCAAAAGATTGTTCAATGTAATTCTGTTAGTAGTAATAAAAATGTTTGTAATACAAAATTGTGGCACCTTCGTTTAGGGCATATGCCTATCTCTCATATTAAAAAATTGTTTTCATCATCATTGCATAATATTCCTGTTGACTCCTTTATTTGTACCATATGCCCTATGGCTAAGCAAACCAGATCTTCATTTACTCCTAGCACCATCAAAAGTTCTACCCCTTTGGAACTTATTCATGTTGATTTATGGGGGCCTTTTAGATTTCTGACTAGGCTCCAACATACTAGTTTTGTGACCATCGTAGATGATTTCACTAGATTTACCTGGACTCATCTTATAAAACACAAAAGTGAATTTCCCCAAATTATTAAAGAGTTTGTTATTTTGGTTGAGCATCAATTTGATGCAAAAGTTAAAAGTATCAGAAGTGATAATGCTAAGGAACTTATTGAAGGTGTTGCTTCCTGTTTTTACAAAGACCATGGTATTTTCATTCAAACCAGTTGCAGAGACACACCCCAACAAAATGGGGTTGTGGGGAGGAAACATAAGCACCTCCTCGAAGTTGCCAGAGCTCTTTCCTTTCAATCCAAGCTACTAATGTCTTTTTGGGGTGACTGTTTACAATGTGCCCTTTTTTAATCAATAGAACTCCCACCACCACACATAATGGTCTTACTCCTTATGAAAAGTTGTATCATAAGACTCCTGACTACTCTATTTTAAGGGCTTTTGGGTGCCTTTCATATGTATCCACCCTAAAGCAAGGTAGGCACAAATTCTCTCCTAGGGTTAACAAACATGTTTTCATAGGGTATTCACCACATCAAAAAGGATATAAAGTCTATAATCTTGACACTAAGCTTGTTTCTGTATCCAGAGATGTTATTTTCTTTGAAAAACACTTTCCCTATCATTATCAAACACATAATGACATATCCAACCCTTTACCACAATTTTTTTTACCTGCATCTACAAATGATCCTTGCATTCATGACTATTCTGAACCACATCTCCCCTTTTCTGACTTCCTCCATCATGAATTTGCTCCTTCCAATCTAGCACCCTCACCTTCATTGCCACAGCCCAGCATTCCTGCCCCTCCATCCCCCATACAATCTGAGAACATTGTTACTCCTCACAGTCCTGAACCTATCTCCCTTCGAAGATCTCAAAGACCATCCAAACCACCTGCCCACCTTAATGATTACTACTGTCACACTGTGGTTTCAGACCATTGGTGTAACTTAGTTTCATTCCACGCCTTGTCCATTGCACATCAACACATATCTCAACAACTTCAACAACACCTTGAACCAAAGAATTATGCTGAAGCTGTTACTAATCCTCATTGGGTTGAAACCATGACTAAAGAACTTGATGCTCTGGCGGCCAACAACACTTGGTCCCTTGTCGACCTTCCCACAAACAAAAAGGCCATAGGTTGTAAATGGGTGTTCATGTTGGCCCATTTGAGTTTTGATGATGACTTGACAATTATAAACAAACAAAATATTTTAGAGATTGTTTTGGTAGGTCATATATCCGATTATTTAAGATCGTCGGTAGCACCTAAGAAGTTGTGAAAGAACATTACAAGTCTACGTCATATGCTAGAAGTCATAGGAACAGTTCCAGATTGGTCAAAATCGAAGACTGTCCAAACGGAGACAACGCGGTGTTCCCAGCGCAACCAGTTAGAGAAAGAGTCAACGAGAAATAAGGGAAATAAATTTTAGTTTTTATTTTTCTTGTACGGATGAAAAGATGACTTGCACAAGAGTTTTAATTGGCAATTAATAACTAATCACTTAAGAGAATAAAATATATTAGATCCTATTTTATCTCCACAAAAATAGGATTTACTATTCTTAGCCTTAACCCTAACCATTTTCTTGGAGTAACCTCCAAGTTTCTTGTCCAAGATTCCCACGTGTTGGTATAAGGGTTTTTGGCCAAAATTATTCTTATGGGTATATAAATAGAGTTTCATGCACAATTTGGAGAGAGACATATACTAGCAAAACGAAAATCTGTGTAAGTGCTCCCATAAAGAATTTCGTGAGTTCTAAATCAAGAAGAGGAAATTTTAATTTCTTTTAATTGCCAATTAATCCATTAAATATTTCCTTGTGCTATTCTTAGTTTTTACATCCAATTTGAGAATTCTTGTGTATGGTTTTATTGAGTGTGTAAACTTAGACTTGGGGAAGTCTAAGGGGGAATTAGAGAATCTTGTGTAAAGAGAGAAGAGAAGTGAGAAGGAGAATTCAAGAAGGAGAAGTAGAATAGGCCTAGAGAAGAGAAGAGAAATTTTATGTAATAAAGAAGTGTAATTACATAAAATATTAATAAGAGAAGTTGAAATCCCAAGTGGGTCGTGGCTTTCTTTCTTTTAAGGCCAAGAAAGTTTTCCACGTTAAATCTTTGAGTTCTTTGTATTTTCTCTTTATTGCTTTAAGTATTTTTCATTAAATAATTCCGCAAGAAACAGGGCGAAAAATACTATTAAAGGCGACACAACAATTCACCCCCTCTTGTTGCGTTCTATATCTCTAAGTGTTTCTACAATTGGTATCAGAGCCCTGTTCCTCATTTGATCAGGAAACCCTGAGAGCCGTATCTTGGTGTATTAGAGATGATGAAAATGAATGAACGCATGGAAGAAGGTTACTCTACTCAGAGACCACCCATGTTCGATGGTAAATTCTACACATATTGGAAGAATAGGATGGAGATCTTCATCAAAGCCGAGAATTATCAAGTTTGGAGAGTCATCGAAGTTGGAGATTTTGAGGTAACAACTACCAACTCCAATAACAAGACTGTTCCCAAACCGATAACAGAATATGAGAAGGAAGATTTTCAAAAGATGGAGATGAATGCTCTTGCTATCAAATTACTACACTGCGGGCTTGGTCCAAACGAACACAATCGCATCATGGGTTGCAAAACAGCAAAACAAATTTGGGATCTGCTGGAAGTTACCCACGAAGGAACGAGTGAAGTAAAGCGTTCCAAGATTGATTTGCTCATGTCAAAATACGAAAGATTTGTTATGGAACCTAGAGAAAGCATTCAAGAAATGTTTACTAGATTCACGAACATCACAAATGAGCTTGTCTCTCTTGGAAGGCTAATTCCCTCCGATGAACAGGTTCGAAAGATTCTAAGAAGTCTTCCTCAAGATGATCATTTGGAGAGCAGGTCCGCGACCATACAAGAATCCAAAGATTTCACAAAGTTCAATCTGGAAGAGCTGGCTGGTTCCCTTATGACTCATGAATTACATCAGGAGCGGTGGCAGATTCGAGAACAAAGGGTTGGCTCTGGCAGCGAATGAACAAGAAGAGTCAGATTCTGATGAGGAGGAGGCTGCAATGTTGGTCCGGAAATTTAAGAAGTTCTTCAGGAATAACCGATACAATAATCAAATAAACAACAAAGAAAGAGGAACTTCTAATTCCAAAACCAACTATGAGTGCCATAAATGTGGAAGTACCGATCACTTCATCAAAGAATGCCCTCAATGGAAGAACGAGAAGGGTAAAGGGAAAGCAAGAGAAACAGAGGAAGACAACCGGCAACAGGAAACTTCAATAAAGCGGACTTTCGCAAAGCCATGATATCGCATGGGAGAATCGAGCGAGGCGAACAGAGTTCCCGATGAAGAAGAAGCTGACCAATCTCGTCTCATGGCTACCGCTGGCGAAGTTCAAAGGAAAAGAGGTATTGTCTTCTAATTCATTTCCTGATTACTTATTCAAATTGGATAAACATAAATTGATTAAAATAAATTGAGTAACGAGTCTAATAAGGAGATTAAAAGCGTTTTTAATAAAATGAAATTAGACCTAGAATCCGCCATATATGAAAATGAACGACTTAGGCTTGAATTAAATTCAAGAGAAAAAGGGAAAATCAAAGAAATTCCCAAATGGATTCTTAATGCTAAAACCAAAGGAACTGAAGGTTTAGGATACAGTAAATATGATAAAAAAAAAGGTTTATGTCGATCTCTCAAGTAGTAAGATCTGTTCCTTTTGTGGCAAGACGGGCACTGAAACACCAATTTTAAAAGGAGCGCATAACAAAAGCGAACCAAATATATGTCGATAGAGTATGGATTAAGAAGTATGATTCTTGTATAATCGACATGGAACCCAAGGATGGTGGGTTCCACCCTCTAGCTAACTAAGTTAGTTTCTGCAGGTTCTAGTGAGGAACGACTCATGGTATCTCGGCGATGGTGTTCCAAGCACATACGGCGATAGATCAAAATTTCTCTCCTTGGAAGCCTACGATGGAGAGCTGTGACCTTTGGCGACAACATGAAAGGAGCAATAATTGCGAAAGGAAAGATAGGAAGGTCAAGTTCCCTCTATAGATAATGTATTTTTGGTGAGAATTTAAAACACAATCTTTTAAGTATTTCGGTTTTGCGACAAAGGTAACTTCGTAAACTTTACTTACGAAAATGCATGATTTCTAGGAGCGACACGGTGACACCATCTTTGGAAGGAATCGGAAAAGGAAACACCTACGTGGTGGACGCACTTGTTCCTAAAACCGATCTAGCTTATCGGCGTTATAGAAGATGACCCTCTTCTTTGGCTAAAGCGATTAGGTCATGCTAGTTTTTCATTGCTTAATACTCTACGATCTAAAGACCTAGTAAGAGGATTACCGTCCCTTAAATTTCAAAAGGATGAAGTATGTGATCCATGTGCCAAAGGAAAACATGCAAGGTCATCCTTCAAACCCAAAATGTCGTGACCATAACAAGGCCACTTGAATTAATTCATATGGATCTTTGTGGACCAATGAGAATCCAAAGTCGCAGTGGTAAGCGATATGTATTTGTTATTGTTGATGATTACAGTAGATTTACATGGACTTTATTTTTATGTAGCAAAGATGAAGCATTTGATGAATTTGTTGCATTTGCCACTAAAATTCAAAAATCTAGTAACAATCAACTTGTCCACATAAGATCAGATCATGGTAAGGAATTCGAAAATTCAAGATTTATGAACTATTGTAATGAGCATGGTATAAGTCATAATTTTTCCGCACCTAGAACACCACAACAAAATGGTGTGGTTGAACGCAAAAATAGAACCTTAGAGGAAATGGCTAGAACCATGTTAATAGCTAGTGGTTTACCTAGAAATTTTTGGGCCGAAGCCGTTAATACTGCATGCTATATATTAAATCGTGTTTTAATTAGACCGATCACTTCCAAAACCCCCTACGAATTATTTAAAGGAATTAAACCTAATATTTCATATTTTCGAGTCTTTGGATGTCGATGTTTTGTGCATGTAAACGGAAAAAGAAATATAGGTAAATTCGATGAAAGAAGTGATGAAGCAGTATTTCTTGGCTATTCATCTCACAGTAAAGATTATAGAGTTTATAATAAGAAAACTATGTGTGTTGAGGAATCTCTTCACATTATATTTGATGAAACTAACTTTATGACAAGTGAACAAGAAACAGGTGATTTTAAGATAGGTCTTGCAAATCTAAACGATGAAGAATATATACAAAAGGAGCAAGATCAACAAGAACAACAACAGGTTGAGAATGCTGAACCAAATCAAGTTCAGGAACAACAGGCAGATCTGGAACAGCCTGCCGTTCCTAATCCAGATATCCCTAGAGAAGTTCAAGAAGAAAGAATTGAAGCTGAACCAAATGAGAGTCAAGTCAGTGAGCCTGCCTCCACATCAGTCTCCACAAGAGACTTTGTCCCAAAGCCGTGGAAACAACAAAAGTCACGTCCACTAGACTTGATTCTAAGCGACATGGGAAAAGGCATACAAACGAGGTCCCAAATGAGAAACTTCTGTGCACACTTTGCATTTCTATCAACATTGGAACCCAAGAATCATGAAGAAGCACTACAAGATTCAGATTGGGTTGTTGCTATGCAAGATGAATTGAATGAGTTTGAAAGAAATAAAGTGTGGCACTTGGAATCAAAACCCAAGAACAAAAAGGTAATTGGTTTAAAATGGGTTTTTAGGAACAAGCTGGACGAGCATGGCACAATCGTCAGGAATAGAGCAAGGTTGGTGGTAAAAGGATATAATCAACAGGAAGGTATTGACTATACTGAAACTTTTGCTCCAGTAGCTAGATTAGAAGCTATTAGAATTCTTATTTCATTTGCTGCTTTTATGAATTTTAAATTATATCAAATGGACGTAAAATGTGCATTCTTAAAGGGGTTTCTAGAAGAAGAAGTATTTGTGGAACAGCCGCCTGGCTTTGAAAACCCAACTTCTCCGGATCACGTCTACAAGCTTGACAAAGCTCTTTATGGGCTAAAACAAGCACCTAGACAATGGTACGAGAGATTATCAAAATTTTTGATTGAAAACAAGTTCATAAGAGGTAAAATTGATAAAACCTTATTCTTTAAGAATAAAGGTTCGGATATTTTAGTTGTTCAAATATATGTTGATGATATTATTTTTGGTGCTACTCATGAGTCGTTATGTAAAGAATTTGCTAACCTAATGAGTGCTGAATTTGAAATGAGTATGATGGGAGAATTAAATTTCTTCCTTGGTTTGCAAATTAGACAAACTGCTAACGGTATTTTTATACATCAACAAAAATATATAAAAGAACTTCTAAAGAAATATGGACTAGATAATGCTAAGACAAACCATACACCCATGGCCACTAACATTAGATTAGATGAAGACTCTAACGGAATTAGTGTTGACCAAACAATGTATAGAGGCATGATAGGATCACTACTATACTTAACCGCTAGTAGACCCAATATATCCTTTAGTGTTGGTTTGTGTGCTAGATTTCAATCAAATCCTAAAGAATCACACCATACGGCAGTAAAAAGAATTCTAAGGTATTTAAAGGGAACAGATGACTTATCCCTATTCTATCCGAAAAGTGATGTCTATGACTTGAAAGGGTATAGTGATGCAGACTATGCAGGTGATTTTGTGAATAGAAAAAGTACATCAGGAATGGCACAGTTTCTTGGCTCTTGCTTGGTATCATGGTGTTCCAAGAAACAGAACACAGTTGCCTTATCCACCGCGGAAGCTGAATATGTAGCAGCAGCAGCATGCTGTTCCCAAATGCTATGGATAAAACAACAGCTAAGGGATTTTGGTATTAAATTTGAATGTGTTCCTATTTATTGCGATAATACCAGTGCCATTTGCATTTCTAAAGATCCGGTGCATCATTCTAGGGTTAAGCATATACATATTAGACACCATTTTCTTAAGGATAACGTAGAGCATAAAAATATTATTGTTAAACATGTCAATACTAGTGATCAGGTTGCAGATTTCATGACTAAACCACTTCCAAGGGAACAATTCGAAAAGATGAGGTTGGAGCTAGGTATGATCAAGCTTCACTAAAGTTTAATGCTAGTATTCCTCCTCTAAACAACGTGAAAATTGGAAGGGTTAGATCAACCACAACAACCAAGATTGAGAATTCAATCATTGCGAGATTTAGGTACGCAACTATCTAAGTATGTGCCATAAAATGTTGTCTTGATTGCTTGCCTAATTGAATAGACCATGTAGCATAATTTATTTTATTTTATTATTATTAACCACATATTATAAAATGAAAAAAATTAAGAATTTATTATATATATATATATATATATATATTATTATTATTCCACATAAAATTCCAGCATTTTATCTATTTTCGATGAGTCAACTTAATTTGAATTGGAAGACGGATCATTGGGGTGTTCTGAAAATCAGTTACTTAAACCGCTACATTCAACGAACCTATCCTTAAAAACTTAATAACTCCTCGTTACACCTCCTAATACACATGCAAAACCGTCAATTGGAAGTTGTACAAACCCCTCATAAACCGTACCTTCATCCCTTTAAAGCCCACTTATTCACGTCCCATCCATCCCACTCTCCATAATTATCAAAGTACAACTTCATTTCAATTCTCCAAGAAACCCGTCCATAAGCTATATTCTCTTTCCTCCAAAAACCCTCATCTTCATCTCCAAACAAAACCATGAAATCGTCAAGATCATCATCAATCAGCAAGGGAAAAAGCCCTAAATTCGTTCAACATTTTTAGGGGTTCATGACAAAAAACAGTTCAGTCACAACTCACTGTCTCCTCTTCATAAATTGCTGTATAACATTGCTAGGAGATTTATCTTACCACGTAGATCAAAACGTAGTGAGGTAAATTTAAGAGATGCGACTTTGATTTACTGCTTAGCGAATCATATAAAAGTTAATTTTCCGTCTTTGATGATATCACATTTGGCGGATTGCATTGAGAAGAAAACTATGGTTGGATATGGTGGCTTGTTAACCCATATCTTTAAAAAGTTGGTGTGCCTCTTGAAGGCCTAGAATTCCCAATGAGTGCTAATAATAAAATAGGTACTAAGTGTCTTAACAACTTGCATCTTAAATTGAATGACAATGGGATTCTAGAGGATGAAGAAGAAGATGTAGAGTATGTAAGTTCCGGTGAGGAACAAGAGGAAGGAGAAACAGAAGTAGATGGGGAGGATTTGGAAGAAGAAAATCAGAAGGTTGTTCCCACTGCCACTACTGAGGCAGAAACAGAAAAGGAACAGGGGGAAGCAGTAAGTAAGGGGGAACAATCTGAGGAAGAAGAAGTAGAACTGGAGGAAGTAAAGTCCAGTTCAGAGGACGAGGAAATGAATGTGCCTCTCAAGAACATTAAGAAACAACCTGTGCTCAAGAGCAGGAGGTTGGCGTCCATACATTCTTCGTGCTTAGATAATGACATGACCTCTCAGACTCCTCCATCACCAAAGCGAAACGCACCTACACCATCCCATATTCCATCACCACCACCATCATCTATTCCCATTTCACCACCTCCACACCCAACTGGTTTTGATGATAATCAACCTGCCGTCCCTCCTCCTATTACCCTTGATTTCTTGCTTACCAAGTTTATTGATTTTCAGTCTCAGTTAATTGCTTTTCAAGAAGAAGTTCGTGTTTCACTTGCATCACTCACTGACCAGCTCACTTAGATGGAATCCCGTCTTGGTGCTAAACTGGACACAGTGGAAGTCCAAACCGAATTTATCGATGAAGAGACTGCACCTTGATCCCTCCGTCTGCTTATTCAATCAATTTCTGTAATATTTAACTTTTGTTGGCCTCATCAACTATTTCACTAAACAATTTACTATCTTATTTTGAGTACCAAGCTGGGGTACGCCCATATGTATTTTTATTTCATGACACCTATGCTACTATGTTATCAACTTTGCATCTTTATCTTACGGTCTATGATGTTGGTGCTTGCATTTCTTGATTAATGTTTAGGTATTTGCTTTGTAGTTTGCTACTTACTTTCTTAATTTGTCTAACGCTTGCCTTAGTGCTGTGGTTTGATAAAAACCCCTACTTTTTGATTGATGTCAAAAGGGGGAAGAAAGGCAACAAACTTAAGACGATTCTTGTGAATGCTTATGCTTAACTTAGTCTATGTTTGTTTGTTCTCTGCTTGTTACTAAAATATTTTACATGGTTTATGCCTTTATAATCAAGGATTATGTTACTGTTTGTTATGCTTAATTTATGATCATGGGTTGGTTTATTTACTGTTCTTAATTTGATATGGCTATTTATTAGTGGATTAGTTGTTTATCACTTATGTTTTATTTAGATTCTTACAACTTCATATTATTGAAGTCGCTTAAATTATTGTGTTTAAAAATGTTTAATTTATTATTTTTTATATACTTAATTTTGAAAACTTGAGTCATGTTTAACCACATGATTTTCGAAAAAGTTTCAAAAATTAAATATTAGAGTAATATGTTTGATTAAGTGTTTAGTAAATTATTTGTAATGATTTGATTTACTAAATATGTTTGGACCTGTGTTAATCTCTAGCATGTTCAAATTATTTGTTTTACTCTATGTTTTTAATTAAGTTTGTTTATAAGTTTGCCATCATCAAAAAGGGGGAATTTGTTGGCCCATTTGAGTTTTGATGATGACTTGACAATTATAAACAAACAAAATATTTTAGAGATTGTTTTGGTAGGTCATATATCCGATTATTTAAGATTGTCGATAGCACCTAAGAAGTTGTGAAAGAACATTACAAGTCTACGTCATATGCTAGAAGTCATAGGAACAGTTCCAGATTGGTCAAAATCGAAGACTGTCCAAACGGAGACAACGCGGTGTTCCCAGCGCAACCAGTCAGAGAAAGAGTCAACGAGAAATAAGGGAAATAAATTTTAGTTTTTATTTTTCTTGTACGGATGAAAAGATGACTTGCACAAGGGTTTCAATTGGCAATTAATAACTAATCACTTAAGAGAATAAAATATATTAGATCCTATTTTATCTCCACAAAAATAGGACTTACTATTCTTAGCCTTAACCCTAACCATTTTCTTGGAGTAACCTCCAAGTTTCTTGTCCAAGATTCCCACGTGTTGGTATAAGGGTTTTTGGCCAAAATTATTCTTATGGGTATATAAATAGAGTTTCATAACCTGCACAATTTGGAGAGAGACATATACTAGCAAAACGAAAATCTGTCTAAGTGCTCCCATAAAGAATTTCGTGAGTTCTAAATCAAGAAGAGGAAATTTTAATTGCTTTTAATTGCCAATTAATCCATTAAATATTTCCTTGTGCTATTCTTAGTTTTTACATCCAATTTGAGAATTCTTGTGTATGGTTTTATTGAGTGTGTAAACTTAGACTTGGGGAAGTCTAAGGGGGAATTAGAGAATCTTGTGTAAAGAGAGAAGAGAAGTGAGAAGGAGAATTCAAGAAGGAGAAGTAGAATAGGCCTAGAGAAGAGAAGAGAAATTTTATGTAATAAAGAAGTGTAATTACATAAAATATTAATAAGAGAAGTTGAAATCCCAAGTGGGTCGTGGCTTTCTTTCTTTTAAGGCCAAGAAAGTTTTCCACGTTAAATCTTTGAGTTCTTTGTATTTTCTCTTTATTGCTTTAAGTATTTTTCATTAAATAATTCCGCAAGAAACAGGGCGAAAAATACTATTAAAGGCGACACAACAATTCACCCCCCCCTCTTGTTGCGTTCTATATCTCTAAGTGTTTCTACAGTTCAAAACTAAACTTAAAGCAGATGGTACCCTAGAACGCTATAAAGCTAGACTTGTAGCCAAAGGCTATAATCAAAGGTATGGCATAGACTTTGAAGAAACCTTTAGCCCTGTTGTCAAAATGACGACCATACGCTGTATGTTAGCTGTTGCTGCTCACTAACACTGGCCCATATATCAATTAGATGTTAATAACGCGTTTTTACATGGGGATTTGGCTGAGGAAGTATATATGAAACCCCCTGAGGGTTTGCATGTTCCAGATAAGAAAGTATGTAAATTGCACAAATCCTTGTATGGTTTGAAACAAGCGTCACGCCAATGGTTTGCCAAGCTTGTTCAAGCCTTACACCAACATAACTTTCAGCAATCAAAATATGATTACTCCTTATTTGTTAACAAAACTAACACTGATGTTACTGTTATAGTGGTTTATGTTGATGATATTTTAATCACCGGTTCAAACCCAGCTACCATTGCTTCTTTGAAGGCACATTTACATTCTACGTTTAGCATCAAAGATCTTGGATCTTTACACTTCTTCTTGGGCATAGAAGCAAGCTACAGTAGTCAGGGCATTATCCTTACACAAGATAAGTTTACAAAGGAGTTGTTATCTGACAGTGGTTTTCATAATTTCAAAAAAGTGCTTACACCACTCCCAAGCAACCTTAAACTCTCAGCCCATGCAGGAACTCCTCTACCAGATCCTTATATGTACAGGAGTTTAGTTGGTAAACTTAACTTTCTAACTAACACATGCCCAGATTTATCTTACTCAGTGCAGACTCTTAGCCAATACATGCAGCAGCCTACTGATTCTCATCTTGCTGCACTCCAACATACTTTATCATATGTTTATCATACTGCTGGCCAAGGCATAATACTACAAGGTGCAACCAAACTGAATCTTCAAGCTTTCTCTGACTCCGATTGGGCATCATGCATTGACACACGCAAATCCATCACCGGTTACCTTATTATGCTTGGACAATCTCCCGTGAGCTGGAAGTCTAAGAAACAATCCACCATATCCAAGTCTAGCTCCGAGGCTGAATACAGAGCCATGACATCAGCAGCTGCAGAGATTACCTGGCTTGTTAGACTACTCACTGATTTTGGAATCAACAACTTGCAGCCTGTGACCCTATTCTGTGACAATCAATCTGCTTTACACATAGCTAAGAATCCCGTCTTTCATGAGCGCACAAAGCACATTGAGATTGACTGTCACTTTACTAGGGACAAGGTTTTAGAGGGGTTGATTCAACTATCCTACCTCCCTACTCAGCTCCAACTAGCAGACATACTCACTAAAGCTCTTCCTTCACCTCAATTTCAAGAGTTACTGTCCAAACTAGGTGTCACTTATTGCCCACCTAGTTTGAGGGGGGGTGTTGGAATACCCACTTACAGCTGTGCACATAATTCTTCCACATCTAATTGCTGTCATCAAACACAACAATATAAAGTCAGTTAGTTTGTTATATAACCTACAAACAATCTGTGTACTAAATCAAGAAGTAGTTATTGTACTATTTCTTTAGTTCTTGATTCTAGTCTTTCCTTGGTATCTATAAATAGCCAAGGCTATTCTCATTGTAAATTCAATTAATTCTAATCAATAAAAAGTGTAATTGCAAGATTGATTGTATATGCTCTTCTGTTCATTACTTTCAACAGGTTTGTAATGGCCTGGTTGAAAATAGGTCAAGCCAAAAGCGGGCTCTAATACAAATAAAATGAAGTGAACTATAATAGGGTCTAATAAGGGTCGGAAACGGGCATTTATAAATAGAAAAAACAAGCTCTGCTACAATTATTGTAAATGACAATGTCAATGAGGATAATTAACATTTCTACAATTAGTTGATCATAAACAATAATTTGATTATTATAATTTGATCAATGGTTATGATAATAATTTTTAATCATGAAAACGGGTCGAGCGGACCGGGTCATCCTTTATAAGCCCAGCCTAATAAAGCCCATATCAAATTTTAAGACCATTATCCGCTCAAGCCCATATTTACTTAGGCCCGACGCGGCCCGCATCTTGCCCATTGAACACCCCTAGTCACACGCTTTAGTTTAAAACGGATAAAGGGCTTTGTAGATAGTTTTGAGTTGGATGCGTACAAGAGTCGTTGTATATTCGAGTTTAGAGATTAAGAAACCTTGTTAATACTTTCGTGTGAGTCTATGTTATGTGGATCAGTGGCCATGCAGCTGAAGGTCGTTTACTCTGTCGTGCAGGATGTTGGAAAAGCAATCCTCGAAAGCTATTCAAGAGTAACGGAGAGTTTGGCATTTAACATTATGGCTAGAATCGATGAGTTATTATTTGTGGATGATGCTGCTAAACAATCAGCTTCAGAATCCAAATCTGTTTTCTGTAGAGGAGGCTTGGCTGGTTTTCCTCTCCAAAAGCAAATGTCGCCTAGTCCTTTCTCCATCCGACACTCGTCTTACGGTTCACCTTTTGCTACCCCGAACTTCTGTGTGACCCCTACTTTCGGCAGTCCTGGAAGATCACTTACGACTCTTCGTAAAATGATCAACCTTAAAGCAGCCGAAAATGTGAAAACCGAAAAGGCACTCTCGCAAGAGTTCGAGAAGATTTGGGTGCATCCAGGGAACCTGAGTTCAAGGAAGGCATCTGGAGATGCTCCCGAGAGAGACTGGCATACCTAAGTCGTAACTTTCATATCTTGTAAAGATTATTCTAGCAGTAGCTCATTTGTGTAGCAAGTTTCTTTTATGTGCAAGGTTGTATTAAGTTTTAGTTGAAGATCACAGTTTGCACCTTGAAATGTTTCTTTATAGTATTTGTCTATTACCAAAAATAGTAGGAGAGATAATGTTAACTGTAAAGATGGAAAGAATTTAAAGGTTTAGTTGTTTTGTAGAGTACTTTCTATTTTTGGTAGGAAAACAGTTAATAAAAAACTACTATGACTTAGATTATTCATTTTTGATAGGGGTGGTTCTGAGTATGTGTAAGGTATCTGATCGTACAACGACCTTAAAATTTAAGAGCCTTAAATATTAGTGACATTAGTTTGCATTGTTTAGCTTTAGTTTAATTATTAGTTTTTAGGCTTTAAATTTTCCAAAAAAAAAATGTAAAACAAACATGGCCTTAAAGTTAATGGAGTAAAGTATTAAAAAATTTAAGCCTTAACCATGTTAATGGTCTACATCTATAATCTATCTATTTATTTATCTATAACTATTACTAAAACAAAACAGTGTTGACATCATCACTGTTTAAAATTGCTTGTGTGTCATAATCTCAACAAAAAATTTCCCTCCAACACTCAATGATGATGTCATTGTTTTTATGACTACTCTTTTTTTTTATGAATGACTTTATTATTCATATCATTTAATGTATTAAATAATCATATATATAATTTTTTTCAATTATTTATACAATCTTTTTTATTTTATTTATTAAATGAGTATTTTTTAGTGTATTGGATATTTTGTTATTTATATAATTGGTTACTTAAATGCAATGCTTAATTTTAATATAATTTAGGTTATGACTATTTTTGTGTAAGTTGTATAATTTTCATGACAAAAATAATTTTTATCGTTTGAACTTTTATAAAATAATTTTACATATTTTTGTGTTAAATTTGATTTTATCATGTATTATTTATAGTTGTAATACCTTATATAAATTAATGTAATTTATGTCAGAAAATTTAATAAAACTGTGCATCGCACGAGCACTATCTAGTTATTGGTTAATAAAGAATCAAAGTATATTTCCCAACAAATCATAAAATGCTTTGACAACTTATTAATTAATGTTTATTTATTAATAGATTATGCAACATGTTAAAAAAAATTAAGAGGGAAAGAGTACATTAAAATTCATCATAAATAAAGGGAAGTTAAGATCTTAGGCTTGCTTCTCCCACACACAATAGTCTTTTCCATAGGTTACAATTTTGTAATTTGATGGAACAAGTTGAGCTGTATCAAATTTTGTTCCAATCTTCACTATCACTTTCTGATCAATCATCGCTACATACAAATCTGGATCACTGGCCATTATATTGACATTACTTGTTTCATGCACCCTATTTCTTGTTCTTATTTTTGTTAAATTTATGATTTCTTCCTTCAATCCCCAATCAATGAAGTGGTCATAAAACTGCAACAATGCAATATAATCATCATACTAAGTGTAATAACGTTAATTAGCAAAAGCATTATGTTCTAATCACCACCGTCATTCCAAACCCTAGGCAATTGCCTAACAGCCTGCTGCCCAGATTAGAATAGGGTCATATACCTCAACTCAGCAATGTTGTCAAGTACTAAAATTGTAACTTTAGTTACGCGAAGACCTCAACTCATCATGCATATTTCATTAGGTGTAATTCTAACTTACTTAGTACTCTAAGAAAAGTTTAAATTACATATATCTATCAAATTTTTTTCAAATAAACCTTTTAAAATTTTCAAAAAGCACTCATTAAGGATGAAAATCAACCATGTATAGAGAAAGTCTATTTATGATCTCATTTTGCATACGACACACTAATTGCCAGGAACGACACTTCTAACGACCTTTTCACTATTTTGTAAGACAACAATGATTTTATTTATTTGATTTACTGATTGAGTATTGATCGTAACTGATTTATATTAATTAAAACTCATATAAATTGATTGTAATTGATTTTTACTTATTGTTATTAATTTTACTGATTATAATTAATTTTTACTTATTGAAACTCATGGTGTTAGAGTAATAACATACAAGGATAGAAACTCGTGCAATGCACGAAGTGCACAAAATTATAAATATAAAAGTATACGTAAATATAAATTTTTAATAGAGATGAAACTGCATATTACCAGCCTAAAATTATAATGTATTTCTTATAAAATAGATAGATGATTTTAGAATATATAGTGCCTTACATGAATTATTGTTAAAATAAATATTGATTAGAGTTCTAGTACTTTTTAAGTTAAATTTGAATAATCTTCTAACAATATTATCATAATGATTATTTATTATTCTTAAAATAATTTTAAATTATCATGTATTTTTTGTTTCTTGATGAAATATTTTTAAACTTACTTAAAATTTTGATATTGAAACTTTAACTTTATCAGTTAAAACACTTCAATATAAAAAAAACAAATATATGTTGAAAGAAACTAATTAAAATCTTACTCCCTTCGACTAATTTCAATTGTCTCATTTTCTTATTTGGGCAATTCACTTCAATAGACCAATAGACCCCCACTTTTACTACTTATAATACCCCAACTACTCCCTTTACAATTAATTTAATCAATTAAAATACCCCAACTACCACCTTTTTTGTGGACCACATCCCACTCTAATATCTGTGTCCAACTCAAATGGGACAATTGAATTGAGTTGGAGGGAGTATGTAACTTTTAAATTCAAAAATAACATATTTTAAGAAAATTAAAAAAATGGATTTTATTGTGATATACTACTCATATCGAGGAATAAGCTGATGTTAATTTTGGTAACAATTATTCCTTATGACAAATCACTCTAAGCATGCCATGTGAAATTTTACCTTCTTTTTATTAGATTGTATGATATGATGATATGATATATGATTTTGGGGCCTCAACCATCAGCTTAAGATTTTGATTGAGTTGGTTTCTTAACATAATATCAGAACCAATGTGACAAGAGGTCACGGATTCAAATCTCAGCCACCCTCATTCAAAGTGGAATATTCAGCGCGTATCTACACTTCTAACCCAATAACTCTCGTGTGAGAGGACGTGTTAGAGTGGTTTATACTAATTAGACCAAATTTTTATGGATTACTTACTATTGATGGAATTCCGGGATGAGTAAGAATATAAGCATATCCAAGCATAACTTTATCCGCCGGAAAAGACCAAAGATTTTGACTCGACCCAGTATCATGATTATCAATAAAAGTAACCCCATTTCTGGGAGCAATTCCAATAAGTCCGCTAGGCCTTCCATTAGAATCCTTCATCCTCCACCATTGATCTTCAACAGCAAAATGAAGAATCCCTTTCGTAGTAAAATCAAACGCCGAAACAGCCCCTCCGCCGGAATCACGTATCCACTTCGCTACCTCATTTCTATGCGCATCTTGATCAAGATCCGGTGAACCATTTACATAACTAAATGAATCCCATAATTCTCCCACTACAAATTTCGGCTTAGTCTTTTGCACATACAATTTTGTTATGTTAGCCGAATATCCCTTCACATAATCCAATCGCCAACCATCAAACCCTAATTTGGTTTTAAGCCAATTCATCCAATCGATTAAGTCTTTTTGGACCCGTGGGTTTAGGTGATCGACATCCGGGGCGGGTTCGTATCCGTCTCCGGTGTCCAAATTACCGGATCCGTCTGAAAATTGGTTGTCGTCTCTGCAAATAGCCCATGGACCCCAATCTAAACGATTATCTGAAGTTCCGCCTTCGAAAATGCAGTATATACCTCTTCCATCTTTGTTCTCTGCTGTTCTGTGATTTATTACGATATCAGCCACAGTTTTGATCCCTTTTTGATGGAATGTATTTATTAGGCTCTTTAGTTCAATTTGGTTTCCGTATTTTGATGCATTCAGATCGTATAATCTTCCGGGCAAATATCCTGATAATTGACGTGCAAATCATCCATGAAATTGAAATGATTTTATAGATAATTGAAAATAAAAATAAAAAATATTTTTTAATACATTAAATGATATGACCTAGATAGTAACAAAATTAATTAAATATGGATAATATTATATTTATGATTACAAAGTAGTAAACTCAAACATATAAATAATACTCATAATGACAATGACATCATCATTGAATTATGGAGGGAAATTTTATTTTTTTTTCAGATTGTAAGTAATTTTAAAAAATGATGATGTAATCCGTGTTTTGCTTTAGTAACAGTTACAGATTTATTAATAGCTTTCAAAAGAACTTTTAATACTAATCAAAAGAACTTTTAAAACTAATTAATGTATAAGGCATTTTCAACTTGTCTCTTCATCTTCTTCAATTCAGTAAGCTTCTGAAGAAATCTTTTAAACTAATAAGTTTGAGAGAATTAAATGAAAATAGAAAAAGTCATCAATCATCATTCCTTGTCAACATAATTACATGTTTGCTCAAACCGAAAAATGATTTTTTTTTTCTGTATCTTTTTTATGGTAGTGGTTGCTTTCTTTCCCTCCCCAACACTGATTATAGTACTTTGTGGATGGGATACAATAAATACAATGATAATGATCCACTACAAAAACCACTCATTTTGGAGACAAACTCGATTTCTGTATCTTATTTAGCGACAAAAATGGCGACAAAAAGGCTTTGTCGCTAGTTAGTGACAAAGACTTTGACGCTAAAATTGTCATTAAATTAAAATAGAGAGAGAACTAGTGACAAGTTTAACGACAAAAACTTTGTAGCTAAACCAATTCCCATTTTCAAAATTCAAACTAGCATTTTTTAATGAGAAATAAGGCGACAAATCTTTTGTTGCTAAACTTTTATCCGAATTTTAAATTAGGACTTCTATCCGCCTTTTCATTTCATTCTTCAAACATATTCAACTTCTTCTCCAACTTCTCTCTACTTACTAAAATTTTCTCCTCTTTCTCTCTACATCTCACCACTCAATTCGGCATCTTTCCGGCGATTCTCCGATGATTACTTCTTTCCTTTCCACTTGTAATCTCATACTTTAACTAATTTTTATTGTTGTCGAATTTCATGGCTAATTTTTATTGTTGTTGTCAAATTTCATGGCTGATTGTGTTCATTGTTCATGTAATCTCATTTTTTTTCATGTTTACTTTTATGTAGAGGTGTTCATTCGGGTGATCGGGTCGGTTTCGAACGGGTGTCATTCGGTTCGATTGTATTTCAGATCGGTTATATTTCGAATGCATGTGTTGCGACGAGTCACCCTCGGGTCGGTTCGTTTAGTCACGGTTCGGTTGAAGATCGGTTATTCGAGCTATCGGGTTAGCATCAGTTCCATGTCGGTTGAAGTTTTTGTCGAGTTTCAATCGGTCTCGGGTTGTCGTTGGTTAATAATTGGTTTGGTTTTACCGGGTACAGATCGGGTTCCAGTATTTTTCAAGTAGAATTTAGCTACGAATTGCGAGTTACCAATTAATATCGATCAAGTCATCAGTGTCAGATTAAGTTGTTAGTCATTTTTTCATTGTTGATAAGGTTCCCTTTACGAAAGCAAAATAGTTAAAACGCAAATCAATTAGTGATCAGTATAAAATTGACCGGAAATTAACATTATAAAGTTCTATCAATTTTCTTCTGATTCGATTAAAAGTAGTAAACTAAACATTGACCATTGATTATTAACTCTAAATATATGAAACCATGTATTTATAAAATTATTTTATTAAAATATTTATCACTGTATTAAAATAACTAATAAGATGATTGAATATGAGTTGATCATATTTCTATGTTAAAAATTGGTTTAGGTTTATGCAGTTAAATCTAAACAATTCGTTTGGGTTAAGTCGGTTTTAGCCGGATTGAGTTCGACTTCGAGCATGATTTGGGTCGGATATAACTCGTGTCGGTCATTATTAGGTTCGGTTAATCTCGTTTAACGGTTATGTGTCAGTTACAAAAATCGGTTACAGCTCGGGTTCAATTTTCTCATTTTCGGTTGTCAATCGTTTCGGGTTTAACTTCGAGCCGGGTAATATCAGTTCGATAAACCTAAAACCAGAACACATTTTCGGGTTGATTTACCTTTGATTTCGGGTCGAATTTTCGGATTTGGTCACTTTTGAACAGCTCTACTTTTATGGCTGCCGAAATTTTAACATACATTGTAAGTTTATGTTTATTTTATGGTTGGTTTTGTCTTTTTTACGAATTTCATAGTTGTTTATTTCGAATTTTCATGGCTATTTTTTGTAGAATATATTGTTTCTATTTTTAACATACAATGTTGTTGATTTTGGTAGAATTTCGTAATTATTTTTTAAGTTACGTGGGTGAGCTAGTGAGGTGCTCATCATGGTAGGGGTGGTGAAATGGAAGTAGCCCAAGTGGATTTGGTGGATTCGTGGATTGCATAGTTCTCACGGTGGTGGTAGTTAATCTACTCATGGTGGTTTATTACTAATTTTTTGTTTAGACGCCATTGATTTTTGTATATACATGAATTTAAACAATAATTTTTCTAATATATATATCTAATTTTTGGAATCTTGTATTATGTGTATTTTAATTAATGATTAATTTCAGAAAAATTACCAATATGGAACCCCCTGAGCTGAAGCCCTTTATCATTGTTACCCTTGAGTTTTGACACTTTATTATTGGTATACCCCTAAGTTTTTTTTATTATCTATGGTATCCTCATACTGTTGAGCGTTTTATAACCGTAACCTTTTTAAACTTTTCCGTCCAAAACCGTTAATTTTTTTCTTTTTCTTTTATTTTTCAATTCAAAACATAAAACAAAGTTAATGGTTTTGAACAATTTTGGAGGGAAAAACTTAAAAAGGTTACGGTTGTAAAATGGTCAATAATACGAGGACACCATTGATAATAAATAAACTTGGGGGTTCCATTGATAAAGTGTTAAAATAGTGGAATGCCATTGACTATTATTGAATTATTTTTGTTGATTATGTATAGGTTTTGATTTGACTATGATTTACAAAAAAATTTGAATATTTTGTTATTATTGTTAAATAATAATGGTAATGATTACTATTTGTATTTAAAATTAATAACAAATATTCAATTTTTTTACGACCCGAAAATTAACTAGCGACAAATTAGGCGACAATCCAACAAGTTTTTGTTTTTGTCGCAAGGCTAGTGACAACTAGGTCGAAAAAAAAATTTGTTTTGTAACGACAATAAAATTAGCAGCAAAACGTTTTATCTTCAAAATTGTTGCCGAGTTTTGTGAAAATTAAGTGACAACTTCTTTATCACTACGTAAAGTTCTGTTTGTGATATATATTTCCTCCGTTCCATTATACTTGCTACATTTAACTTTTTTGCGCAATCCAATGCATTATATTGATCATTTATATATTGAATTATACACGTCTAAAAATTATAAAAAAGTAATATTATGAAAGTGTACGATTAGACGATTCAAACAAAATCCCAATTGAATATATTTTTTCTTACACATTAACCGCAATATACAAAATAAGCTTGAACGATGAATAATGTCGATAACGAAAATGTAGCGAGTATTTTGAAACAAAAGTAAGTATTCAATAATAATTTACCCCTCTCATCTAAAGCACCAGTCAACCGTTACGTGTATTTATAAATGAAAGTAACGTAACGCTATCCTTAATTAGTGGTATCATACCACTGGTATGTGACTACGTGTGTTTACATGACTAGTTAATAATGACTAGACGAGGATCTTAATTCTCGATGTTTCAATGTAAAACAAAAAAAAAACTATAGGGAAAATTTTCAATTTTTTATTAAAAAATATAGAATAACAAAAGACGGTCTTTCAGGAGACTGGTTGATTATCATTATTAATGCATATAAGTATATTGCCTTTATCCTTTTGTCATATATATATATATATATATATATATATATATATATATATATATATATATATATATATATATATATATATATATATATATATATATATATAATAAGTTGAAGTATGAGGTCAACGATGGTTTTGTTACAACTTATCTTTTCAGGGTAACATCACACATGTGTGATGTGTTGAAGAAAAGTTTTAATGTTATTAATGAGAAAAAGGACATGTGAGCAATTACTAAATAAAATTAAAAAAAAAATTACGTTAAATATCAAAAATGAACTTATTTCAATAAAGACAAAGACCCAATTCCTTTATATATGTTTGTTCTTGAGAAAATTTTTTTTTTCTAACTATTCAAAGAAATTTTTCATTGTTGATCTAAAAATAAATAATAAAGAAACTAATTTTTACACAATGTTTTCATTGAAATATGTTTTGTAGAATTAATTCTTATTATAATCGGATCTTATCTCATCTACAGAGCAAGTGTCACTTTTTATAAAATTTTAAGTTTAATTTTCACCTAATCAAGTTATATCCTCAGTTTACTGTGTAAATTAAAAAAAAAATAGAAGAATTCTATGTGGTAATCTTGAATTTTTGTCTTTTCCACGTGCAGACAAATATTGCTTTAATTCACGTGGCGACCTTGACCTTTCAACTTTTCCGCGTGATAGGCAAAAAGAGAAGTTTTTTCCTGAACTTTCGTAAAGACATTTTTTTTAAAGACAAACATCGTGATCACCCTAATTAACCACATATTTCAAAATTCAGTCAAAATATAAGTACTTAATTTAACAAAAACTCAACATTTTATCTACTACATAGAAAAGTTAGAAACACGATCACCACATAATTTTTTAAATAACAGTTATAAAACCAACTAAAAACCCAGGATCACCACATAAAATATAAAACAAATTATTTCTTACAATGAAATTTTTACGTCATCATCAAATAATTCAGTGCAAAAGCTAGAAATTATACCTTGCGGTGAAACTGAATGACTTGGTGGAGGAAGCCACACATGAGTTACACCAGCTCTAGCCAAATCATCAACCAAACTACGCAAATGGTTGTACAGTCCTCCTTTCATATTCCATGAATCCCAGTTGAATCCCTAATAACAAAGGTATCAATGTTGCGCGGTAACAATTTATCATCACATAATCACTTTATTGGCTCACCGCTCACTCTGAGCGTTGACTTGAAATATTTTATTAGTAAACAGTATTACAAAGGATAAGATGTACGTAGACAAATTAATTTAATCTCGAATCTTAGATATACACTAGCCTCATAATAAGATATACATTATCAATTGAACTAGCTAATATATATATTCATCTCAAAAAAATGCTAATATTTACGTATGTATTTATGAAATAATATAAGTTAGTAAACGATAAAGCAATAGTAATAGTTATCAACTCAATATCTGGCATATCTTGTAGTCCGGGGAAAGAAAGTAGCGGGCAAACCGTACCCTTACCCCTCCAAGAAAGGCAAAGAGGAATGTGCGCAAGCACTTAAATAATTCCGAAAGGATGAGCCCTACAAAAAGAAAGGTGAATGATAATGGACGCACCTGAAACAACAAAGCAGGAGTAGCAAGATTTAATAGGAGAGAAAGGGAAAGAAAAAGAAAGCATAAAGTGAGAAAATTGAAGCACTTCATGATGTTTAGAATATAGGACTTTAGGTAAATTATATTGTTATTTTTGGACGAAGAATTATATATATAGAGGCAAAATATGTGAAGATAAGAATGGAGAACGTACATGGGTGCAAACAAAATCAAAATGGATAATCTTTGGGCAGCCACATTAATTGACGAGTTGCATGATGAGCCAAATTAAAGTAGTTTCCTTCACTCAAAAGTTTTCATCCATTAAATTTAGTATTATCACTTAACTGTGTTTTGTCAACAAATGCAATATAGGCTACCCCAAGTGAAGTGAGATAAGTACTTCAAAGCACCTTGTTCTTGACTACGGTTCTTTTCATTTCTTACTATAGAGAGAAAAGTTTTTCCTTTTAAAGGAGTGACATGGCACAAATAGGTATGGTCATGGGGTGGGTTTGGAGCGGGTCAGATCAGACCCGGACCCGGACCTTTTTAATTTTTTGAGATCCAGACCCGGATCCGGACCCTAAGGGTCTACAAATTTCAGATCCGGACCCAGACCAACCGAATATGATGGGTCTAGGGTCCTTAATGAGTCTTTAATGGGTTTAAAAAAGTCTCTTTAATTTGTCAAATTTGTACCATTTGTAAGTCATTACATTTTTCGTATATTTATAAGAGAGTTATTATCGTATTTTACAAATACTTAATAATAATTTAACATCTAAAATCGCATAGCGTCATCCAAATACGCTTAAATTCTATTATAAACACTAGTTCGAGTCCATGAAATAAGGGTAGTTGGTTATATATTTTATATATATATATATATATATATATATATATATATATATATATATATATATATATATATATATATATATATATATATATATATATATATATATATATATATATATATATATATATATATATATATAGGAGGATCCAATGAGAAGGGTAAGAAAGACTTTACACCCTTAATTTCACTAAAAAAAAAAAATCTATGGTCACGATTGAACAACAAACACATAATTGTAAAAGTTACTATGTTACACAGACAAGTTGCTATGATATAAATTTCAATAGTATTCTTAATTTATAACATAGTATCATTTTTTGTTTATATAGTGACAAATCAAAAATCTTCTCATCCTTCTCATTTTAAAATCCTTCTTATTTGATCCTACATCTATATATATATATTATATATCTATCTATCTATCTATCTATCTATCTATCTATCTATCTATCTATCTATATATATATATATATTATATATCTATCTATCTATATATATATATATATATATATATATATATATATATATATATATATATATATATATATATATATATATATATATATGTTTATGAGAAAACGAGTCAAGTCTCCCTGACCAGAAGGTGTTGTTTATAGATATGGATTCGGGTACTGAATGGTCTGAATGTTGATTAAGTACGACAGATGACCTGCAAAACGAACATAGTTACTTAGGAGAGCACATGTTTTCACCCCGCTATGGGCAAACCGAATGCGCGAATAAAACACTTAAAGATATGTTGCGAGCCGTAGCCTTGGATAGGCAAGGATCTTAGGATGAGTGCCTAGATATGGTGGAATTTTCATATAACAATAGCTACCAGGCAAGCATTCAAATGGCACCTTTTGAGGCTTTATATGGTCGTCGATATCGTAATCCGATATGTTGGGATGATTTCAACGAATCTGTCACTTTAGGTCCGGCTATGTTAGAAGAGATGACTGATCAAGTAAAAATGATTCGAGAAAGACTTAAGGCGGCCCAAGATCGACAAAAGTCCTATGCAGATCTTAAGAGGAGACCTGATGAGTTCGTCGTAGGGGATTTTATACTGCTGAGAGTTTCGCCGATGAAAGGAATCATGAGGTTTGGCAAGAAGGGCAAGTTGAGCCCAAAGTTAATAAGACCTTATGAGGTCACAGAGAAGATAGGAAAGGGCGCTCACTGACTAGCATTACCCATTGAGTTGTGTAAGTTCCATGACGTGTTTCATATTTCACAGCTAAAGCGATATGTTCCCGACAAATAGGGGTGTTCATAACCGGGTACTCGGGGTACCCAAAAAGCCGGGTACCCAATTAGTCGGTTACCTATTTTAATGGCCCGTGTCCCGATCGATTTTTCCGGGTACCCGAATAAATCGGGTCGGGGCACAGGTACCCATTTTTTAATTTCTGGCAGCTTTTTTTTGAGATAATTTCTGGCAGCTTTTCAATAATTATTTTGGAATAATTTGCCGTTAGTTTTTTTAATGGCATAATAAGTAAGACAACTTCTGTTGGATTAATCAGTAAATTAAATATTTAGTATGTATTCATTTATAAAACAAACGGAAAACATGAACTTATACAAAATTAAAAAGGAAAAACTTGTGCATGTACAGGTTCTAAACATGGAATTAAGGATCTTGTATTGAAATCTATTATGTATATGTCAACTTGGAACATCCATCGATTGCAAATAATAATAGCAATAAAAATAATGCAGAAAAGTCAGATTTTTTTGAAAAAGAAATAATGTTTTTTTTTGAAAGATTAGTAAACCCAATTTATAATTAATTAGGATTCACATTAATATGAAGAGAAAAAATCATAAAATTACAAAGGAAATTTAAAAAAAAAAGTGTTTTGAGTTTCTATTGACCTATAGTTTTGTTTACTTTGAATGCCCAAGATTTAAAAAAGGAGTTTTGAAAGGTGTATAATTTGTATTTCTGAGTGCAGAGATTAAAAACTCAGGAATGAGATAGGAGCAATACAGATTTGAGAAATGGCACTAAGAAATCAAAATAATAACAAATTAAAGAACGAAAGCAGTAGGGTCTTTTGGAAAATACAATTTTAATAATGCATACAAAAAATAAAAAATAAAAAAAAAGCTCCTCTACAATAAGCAGGTCAACGGGTACCCGCTTTAAAATATTTTCAGCCCATGATCCGACCCGGTTAAGGCGGGTCGGGTACCCGACCCGTAATTTATAATTTTTTAACTTTTATGACCCGCCAATTAAGATGCGGACCGGCGGGTCGGGTCAAACGGGTTGGGTTGTTTTGAACAGGCCTACCAACAAATCTCATGTGTTAAATCCCGAACCCTTAGACCTTGATGAGAATTTGTCTTATGTGGAGAAGTCGATCGAGATCCTAGACTCTAAGGTGCGAAGTACGAGGAGAAAAGATATAAAGATGATGAAAGTTCTATAGTCTAACCAGCGCACACAGGAGGCAACATGGGAAACTGAGGATTCCATGCATGAGAAATACCCACACATTTTTCGTGAGGTTAGTGAGTTACGGGATCGTAACTAAGTTTTTAAGGGGGCTAGAATGCGATAAAATTTCGCGCGTTTGCACGCATTTTCTCATCTATGATAACAACCTATTACAAATTTAAATGCTTTCGATTAGTTGCTCGGTTAAATTGTGTCATAACTTCATGTCTTGCTCGATTGTTCGAGTCAACTTATGTGATTGTAAATTTTTAAAATGGCATATGTATGACTAGTTTGATAGATTGAGTATCCTTTTTGTTAATATTGTCAATAAAGTCGCGATCCTTGAATCAAAATGGCATAGGCTTAAAATGGTTAAAGACACCTTCTTGAATTATTGGAAACATAGATTTTCACGAATTGTGTCTTTGTTCCTTTAGCTTCGGGGACGAAACTTCTTTTAAGGGGGGTAGTTTGTAACACCCCAAGATTTAATGACGTAATTATTTAATATTCTAATGACTTTTAGAGATTTTATGAATATATTAAATTAATTTTTTTTGAATTAGTTTTAATAAATTTATGTCCTACACAAATTTATATATTAACAAATATTATATTAAAAATAGATTTGCAAGTACTAAAATAAAGAGTTTTGAATGGCAATCATTCTATTCATTAGAACTTGTGAGCACACATAAGTGAGCTTCTTTTTAGAGGGCATTTCAAGATGGTCAAATAAATAAATAAATAGGTAGGTAAATAAATAAATAAAGAGAATAAATAGAGGACTTAGGGTTTAGGTGGGAGACACATACTCATTTTCAAAAGAATAACAAATCAGCTACTCCTTTCTCACTCACTCTCGGCTGCCCTATTCCTTTCTCCCTTACTCACGGCTGATCACAAAAACCACCACCATCAGTGGCAGCCCAGCCACGTAGCAGCAGGCCGTAGCCGCCTCCAGCAGCACCGGTTCCCCCACCAGCAGCTAGACTGTAACACCCCTAAATTTCCAACCCCTTAAACGAAACCAAGACCGCAAAGGATGGGAGGAAATTCGAGTGTTACATAAAAAGAAAAAGGAAAATAATTTACATAAATGTTAAAAGGTAAACTTTAAAGAGGTAAGTGGAAATTTTGGCAACGTCTGCCCTAAAACTGTGCGCCTTTTGTAGAAAAATAAAAGTCAGATAGAATCTAATAAAGTAAAGCATCAACGGCCTATCAAAACTATATTACGGCGGAATGATTCATCGTCGGCTTATTCTCAAATCAACATGCCAAGCATGGATCGTGGTTCCGATGTCAACGCTTGTGTTTTAAACTAACTTGACTCTTTAAAACCATACAAGTTATAAACTACGCAGCGAAGATAACTTACACAAAAAGGAATACATATGTCTCAAGCCAAAAACATAAAAAAATTTAAATACAAGGAAACTACATGTAGCGTCAAAAACAAATATAACATTACACGCTTCAAAGTTCTCACTCATTCCCCCGCATGCAAAGCACAAAAGCTCCATCACCTGTAATGTCTATCTATGATGTCCCCGCTGCTCAATGTAAGATCATGGACAACCAACACGTCATAGCAGGGCCATCAAAGACGAGCCATCAACAAAGAAAACAAACAGTACACATCAGTAAGTAACATCATATCATAATAACGCATAATTAGCATTAATAAAGTATGTCATAATATAAGGGTGATTTCACAACACTCCAAGTGCCAATCATAACCACTAAATATCACTTCCTACTGCTCACTGTCATTTCTATCTTCTCCACTTCTTTTTGACTTCGTAACTTCTCAGTATCACTGTCATAACTTACACCATCAAAATAGCAAACAACCATTATTTCTAGGGGTGTTCAAAAGTATCCGGTTTTAAAAACCCGACCCGGATTATCCGGTATCCGGTTTTTAAAACCGGGTTTTTGACCCGAATTGTAAAAAACGGATATTCCGGACCGGGTATCCGGTTTATAAACCAGATATTCGGGTCGGAACCGGATACGTATTTTTATAAATCCGGGTACCCGGTATCCGAATTTTTATTTAAAAAAATTTTTTTTTGTTTGGCAAATTGAGGGCCTGCTGCTGTTCAACATTTGGGAATTGGCCTTTTGAGTCTAAATTTTAATTTTTCAAACCCTAGGTATTTAAACCCAAAGTGTAACCTAAACCTAATTCCTCCATCTCCTTCATCTTCCTCACGACAGAATACTCATCAGCGCCGTTTCTTCTTCATCTTCCTCACAGCAGCGCACAACAGCCCCGTTTCTTCTTCATCTTCCTCACGACAGAATCGACACTCATCATCTTCCTCACGACCTTTATCGCCAATTTCTTCAGAGGTACATACATTCGACTCTTTCGCCATTTTCACATCTTCATTTTACTTTAAATTTGAAGTCTTATTATTCATAATTTTAGTTGTTTATAACTTTATTTTTAATATTTTGAATTCAAGTTCTGATTTTTGTTTGTTTAATTTATTTTTAGAGATTCTTTACAATTTTAAATCGAAGATCTACATGGATTCTTACCCACCACCACCTAGATTTTCGGTATGTCTTTGTCATTTTTATCTTGCCATTGATTTATGAAATTTGTTTATGAAATTTATTTCGGTATTTTTTTTGTGATATTTGTGAAATTTGTTTGTGATATTTGTTTCGGTATTGATTGTAAATGTAGGGGATTGAAATTTGGTATGTCTTTAAATTTTATTAATTGATGTAGGCTTTAGTTGTGAAATGAGTGTTTCTGAATTCAAGTTCCCCAATGGCGAATATGGGGTTGGCAAACAAAAATTTTGAGGCTGTCATATGCTTGTGAATTGTGATATTTGCCTAACAAAAATTTGGTATGAATACACCTGGTTTAATGATGCCACTTTTGTCTATGCATATGGGGTTTAATGATACCATACAACTTGTGATATTTGCTTGTGACATTTATAATTTGGTATGTCTTTGATATTTGGTAGTGGATTGAAATTTGTTTATGATATTTGTTATTTTTGTTATTTAATATATGTTTATGATATTTGTTATTTTTGTTATGCCTTTGACTGATTATCCTTTGACAATTTGTTTATGATATTTGTTATTTTTGTTATTTAATATATGCTTTGTATAGACGATGGCGTCATCTTTTGATGATAATGCAAATTCACAACCGAATGATGGAACTCAATTTGAAGAGAGTGTTGATCGCTTGTTCGATGAGGATGAAGAGACGAGACCACCAATTAAAAAAACAGAAAAACCAACGTCGTGCAACTACTGGTACGAGGAGTAATAGGTCCAAATGGTGGGATCACTACACAGTTGATGAATTGGATTCAACATTTGCTTATTATAAGTATTACAAAACTTCTATTAATTGTCATAGCAAAAATGGAACAACTCCTTTGGCTAATCATACTAAAAGATGCAAAAAATATCCTCCAAATTTGGATATAAAGCAAAAGAAAATTGAATTTGATATTGCTAGAAGAGTCAATGAGGATGGTAGTGTTGATAGTGTTGGTCTTCCAAAATTGTGGGAATTTGATTATGATTTGTGTAGGAAAAAACTTGCTACAATGCTTATTGTGGATGAATTGCCTTTTGCTTCATTGAACGTGAAGGATTTCGTGAGTATTGTAGGGCTTTGAATCATCTATTTAAGATTCCTTCTCATAGCACTGCCACTAGAGATTGTTATAGTCTTTTCATTGAAAAAAGAAATGAGTTGAAATCGTTTTTTCACAACTTTAAGTCAAGAATTTGTTTAACAAAAGACACTTGGACATCGGGGCAAAACTTAAGTTATATGTGTTTGACTTCACATTTTATTGATGATAATTGGAATTTGCAAAAAAAGATCATAAACTTTTGTCCTATTGCTGGTCACAAGGGAATACTTATTGGCGGAGCTGTTGAAAAATACTTGATTGATTGGGGTTTGAAAAATATCATGACATTGACCGTAGATAACGCAAGTTCAAATGACATAGCGACCAATTACCTTAAGAAAAGACTTAACATTTGGGATACTGGTCTATTGGAGGGTCAATACCAACATATGAGATGTGCATCACATATTTTGAATTTGATTGTGAAAGATGGTTTGAATGAAGTTGATTTGTCTGTTTTGAAAGTTCGTGCTCTTGTGAAAAGGTCTTCTCCTGCTAGGCTTAAAAAGTTTAAAGAATGCATAAAAGAGGAGAAAGAGGAGAGCAAAAGCCTTGTTGTTTTGGATATTGAAACTAGATGAAATTCAACTTATCTAATGCTTGAATCTGCTATTAAATTTAAAAAGTCATTTGCTTCTTTATGCATGAAAGATTCTGCTTTAGTTAAGCTACTTAGGAAGTTTGGTGGTGCTCCTACTGAAGAGGATTGGAGGAAAGTGGATTGGAGGAAAGTGTCCACTTTCTTACCTTTCTTGAGTGTTTTTTATGATGCAACTTTGAGATTTTCTGCTTCTCGTTATATAACTTGCAACTCTTATGCTCATGAGATTTTTGGGACTAGATTATTGCTTGCCAACAACATGAGTGCCGACGACGAGGGTATGAGGAAGATGGCTACCAATATGATGGCGAAATATGACAAATATTATGGAAACATTGATAATATCAATATATTAGTGTTTGTAGCTGTTCTCCTTGACCCTAGGCATAAGTGGAATTATGTTGATTGGATTGTGTGTGCTTCATATGATGCCACAATAGCTACTCTCTTGTCACTTAAGATTAAAATGGTTTTCTAAAGTTTGTTTGATTCTTATGCTTGTTCTATGCCTCTACCAAAGACAAGTGGGGCTACCTCCTCCACTTCCACCTCTTCAACCTCTTTCATTTTTACTCAAAGTGGGACCCAAGGAATGGGGAAGGTGGACCTTATTGAACTAATGGATTATTTAATATTATTTTTCAATGGAGTAAGATTAGTATACATTTTATATTATTTTAAATTATTTTTCAATTGATTATTTAATATTTAAGAGTAAAAATATTTTTCAATGGATTATTTAATATTTAAGAGTAAAAATATTTTTTCTTTAACCTTATAATGTTCATAACTTTGGTTTAGGTAATGCATTAACTTTGGAGCATCCGGAGGTCATAATTGACCCTTGACTCGGTTGAAGATGATTAATGGAGCTTGAAGTTTCAACTTATGAATTTTTATCGCTTGCTTTTAGTTATTTAATAGTTTAAACTTTAAAGTGTAACTTTATGAGTTTTTGGTTGTATTTCAATCAACTAATGGTTGTAAAACTTATAAACTATAAACTCTCGCGATCCGTTGGACTTTTTTTACCCAATGCATTTTAATATTTTATGACTAAGTAAGTTAAGTATTTCTAGAGATGTATTATTTGAATTATATATTAAACAAATGTTAAAAGAAATAAGGAAAAAAAATCACTTGTTTTAGAAAAAGAACAAAACTAGGTATCCGGTTTCCGACCCGGTTTAAACCGGGCCGGAAACGAACACATTTTTTGGTATCCGAAAATGCGGGTACCCGGATTTCCGGAACCGGGTCGACCCGGTATCCGGTTTTGAACACCCCTAATTATTTCCATTCATACTTCAAACTCTATGTCATAAATATGTGCAATTCATCAGACAATACACTCTTACCCACAAAAAGATTCAATGAAAATAATACAAAGTTCAACACTTTTCATTCATATTTCTAAAACCCAAAGTTGTTAAAATTGCGATTCTTCTTAGAATCATTTAGACAGATAGAATCGAATCGTAGAATAAACTTGAATATATTAAAAACATGTAGTTTCTTATCATTATTATTCAATTCAAAAGTTTAAATTTATGATTTAAAGTTTCTTTGACTTTATTTTTAAGAATATAATGAAAACTTTTTAATAATTAGTTTAAATCTTCATACTGATTAAGAAATTTATATTTAAAAAGTTTTCCCTTAGTCTCTCGAATTTTGGTCATCTGTGAACGTTTCATTTCCTATTCCGCTTGATTGGTCGTTCCGTACGGTTGTGACTGGATATGGATGAATGAGGGGCAAAGTAAAGTTGAATCTTTTGTTGTTCTGTGTTGGCAGATTAGGCGTGCTCGTAACGAGGCCATTTTCAAGGGTATTTTCGACCCTCCTCATCTCTGTCATCAGAAAGCCTTGGAATGGCTAAAGGAGTATCAAAAGGCGATGTCTTATGAATCGTGTGCTGCTTCGGAGTCTTGATCTTCTGTTGTTTGGTGTAGGCCTTCTCATGGGGTTGTTAAGATAAATATTGATGGTGCGTTTTCTGTCAATCATGACAAACATGGCATCCCATGACGGGTGTTTCCTTTTGGCGGGTGCTAAGACTAGTTGGGGTGACAGTTCAGCCGAGATTGTCGAGGCGAAGGCTGTGTTGTGGGCCCTTGATGTTGCGAAGCTCCATGGTTGGTTGAATGTGGAGATTGAGGGGGATTGTAAAATGGTGATGGAGGCTCTTCAAGGCCATGGTCATCGTAGTGTTCATATTCAGACGGTGATCGACAATTGTCGTGCTTCTCGTCTCGCTTTTTCTTCTCTCTCCTTTCGTTTTTGCTACCGTAATTGTAACAAGTTAGCTCATAGTTTAGCTAGAAAGGCCGCTTGTGGTCTTTGTGATGAGATTTGGGATTTCCCCAATTTGATTAGCGGATGCTTTGTATTCAGATTTTGTTTTTTCTAATGCTTAGCCTCCCCTTTCTTTCAAAAAAAAAAAAGTTTTCATGATGGAAAATTTGAAATTTATGTGTATATGTGAAAGAGAATTGTAAATAAGAAAAATTAAAAATAATTCATACAAAATTAGTAGAATTGGATCGTTAACTCGCAGAATCGTGTTATGATTTCACCTCTAAAAATTTTATTCCAAATAGAATCGTAAGATTCTACAACTTTAAGATTCTACCTGCGATTCAATCACTCGCTTGTTTTTGGATTGTAAAATCGTAGAATCGTAGATCAGAATTGCGATTTTAACAACAATAGTAAAACCCAATTCATAAGTACATTCAAATCATCAATCTAATTCTTACCCATAACAAGATTCAATGAGAATCATACAAAATCAACACCAAACTCATAAACTTAATAAAATCCTAATTAAAACTAGAAAATTAATTAGAGAATAGAAGAGATGGCTTACAAAGAGTGAGACTAAGAAGTGGACCAAGAGATGGGTGGTCCTTGTCGTGGTGGCTCACGTGTCTGGTGATGGCTCACAATTAGTGGTCGTGTGAGCAGCCTCCGAGGCTGGAGGAGCAAAAACGCAGCAGAGCTGCTCTTAGGAGAGCCTACAACCTCCTGCTGCTAGAGTTGGGTAGACGGGCTGCTTCTGGTGGTGCCGTGGTGGCGCTGGGCTGCTGCTGGCCGCCAGTTGCTGATGTGGGGAGGGGGACGTGAGGAAGAGAGGGAAAAGAGGGATAGGAGTGAACGACTACCCTTTGAACATTTAGGGTTTCATGGCTTTTTATCCTTCTTCTTCTTCTTATTATTATTATTATTATTATTATATTTATTTACTTATTTATCTTGATTCATTTTCTTGCGAGACCAACTACGAAACCTACCTTTGTGTGCTCAAACATTTTAATAAAATAATCATTTTGTTTCGAATCACTTTATTTAGAAATCTTAACTATATATATATATATATATATATATATATATATATATATATATATATATATATATATATATATATATATATATATATATATATATATATATATATATATATATATATATATATATATATATATATATATATATATATATATATATATATATATATATAATACTAAACAAAAACCATCTAAGGACAAGTGTCAACTTTTGGTGAATTTAGTTCCCGCCTAAATTTAGAGTATTGAACAAGCTACGAGCCTTGACTATTGACTTCTCATTACATTTAATAATTACTAATAAAATCTCTACAATCAAGAAATTAATTAGTATACATTTATTTAAAAATTTTGTTGTAATCTTTATATTTTCGTTTTTGACAAAAAAAAATCAGTATAGCTTTTTCTCACAAAAATCTTCTATAAATCTATCTATCTATCTATCTATCTATCTATCTTCTATAAATAATACTAAAACAAAAACCATCTAAGGACAAGTGTCAACTTTTGGTGAATTTAGTTCCCGCTTAAAATCTAGAGTATTGAACAAGCTACGAGCCTTGACTATTGACTTCTCATTACATTTAATTATTACTAATAAAATCTCTACAATTAAGAAATTAATTAGTATACATTTATTTAAAAATTTTGTTGTAATCTTTATATCTTCGTTTTTGACAAAAAAAATCACTATAGCTTTTTCTCACAAAAATCTTCTATAAATCTATCTATCTATCTATCTATCTATAATCTTCTATAAATAATACTAAAACAAAAACCATCTAAGGACAAGTGTCAACTTTTGGTGAATTTAGTTCCCGCTTAAAATCTAGAGTATTGAACAAGTTACAAGCCTTGACTATTGACTTCTCATAACATTTAATGATTACTAATAAAATCTCTTCAATCAAGAAATTAATTAGTATACATTTATTTAAAAATTTTGTTGTAATCTTTATATCTTCGTTTTTGACAAAAAAAAATCACTATAGCTTTTTCTCACAAAAATCTTCTATAAATCTATCTATCTATCTATCTATAATCAATAATCTATAAATAAATAATACTAAACAAAAACCATCTAAGGACAATTGTCAATTTTTAGTGAATTTAGTTCTCGCTCAAAATCTAGAGTATTGAACAAGCTATGAGCCTTGACTATTGACTTCTTATTGCATTTAATGATTACTAATAAAATCTCTACAATCAAGAAATTAATTAGTATACATTTATTTACAAATTTTGTTGCATTCTTTATATCCTCATTTTTGACCAAAAAATAAATCACTATAGCTTTTTCTCACAAAAATCTTCTATAAATAATACTAAAACAAAAACCATCTAAGGATATGTGTCAACTTAATTTGGTGAATTTAGTTCCCGCTCAAAATCTAGAGTATTGAACACAAAAATTATCCATTATTTTTCTATTTTTAGATCTAAATATTGGGTTTCTTTGTTCTTAATTATCTATCTCTTTAAATTTTTTGGGTTTAGTTGATTTGAACAAAAGAGAGAAAACTTTCAGTAAATGTGTCATGCAAGGCCTTTTTATCTTTTTCTTTTTTTATCTATATATATCTATTATTGATTTTTGATTTCATATTTTCTTTTATGCATGTGAATGATTTATTTAGGAACATGGATTTTGATTGCTAATTTTGTTATTTTTGTGCTTGATCTTTTTCTAATTTAGCAAATTTGTTAAAGTTAATACAAGAAGTCAAGAAGGGAGACACTACTTGCAGGAGATATGAGACCTCTCCAAATAAATCTTTTTTTTAAAAAACAAAGTAAAACTTTTTCATTTAAATTACAATTTTTGAGATATTCTTAAATACTGTATTTTTTTCTTATATATTTTACGGTTTATGAGTGAGTTCTTTAACACAAATTTCAATGTTTTCAATTTTTCTATAAAATTTTAAGTGAGTTTAACTAATATGAGTATTGGCTGCATTGAGAAAAATAAATACTTAATATTTTACATAGTAAAGGTGTAGAATTAAATTAGTTAACAAATAAGCTAAGCTTATCATTGTTTTGTGTGTATTACTGGATTTGATGAGACTAATCATGTAGGAATATAAGTTTGAATTTTATTGACTACATACTTTGTATTTATTAAATAATTAAATTTAGGTTATGGATATGAATTTATTACTTAAATCTGATTTATGTATTAGAGTGATTATTTTATGTATTACATATTTTTTTTTAATTATTGGTGGTTTATATTTTTTTTAATTATTGGTGGTTTATATTTTTTTTTTCTTTGCTTGAGTTGTTAAAAATTGAATTTTTTTATTCAATTTGACGCGAAGCAAGTGAGGTTTACAGAAAAGCGATATCTACATAGGAGTAATAAAGATTGATAAGAACTAACAATAACAATATGTCATATTTTCTGATTATTAATTTCCTCACATCAATTTTAAATCTTTATGGGTACGTATTAAGGTATGATTAACCACATGTAGCTGTTTCACGGGTGAAACATAGACAAAAATTAACATGTTAATATGTGATGAAATAATATTCATCGTCCAAAGGGATGGTTCAATATTTATCATCGATAAAATTCACTATAATGATATATATGGTCACAAATTTATAATGCAAATGTGCATACGAATAAATATTATTTTATTTTATTTGTTTCTATTAACATTTTCTTTATATAATTATATAAATATATATGTTAAATATAAAGTATTAAATAACCTGTGCTTAGCACGGGCAATCACCTAGTATATATATATATATATATATATATATATATATATATATATATATATTATTTATATTTTAGTGGTGCGATGATTGATTAAATAACCTTAAAAGTTGCTTTGAAACTTAGTCGATTGATTACTACCGTGATAGTTAGTAATGGTGATGAATTAAAATTTTAACAAGTGTTCTTATTAGATTGTTATTGAAGTCATAATGCTTAACACAAATTCTTCTTATAGACGGTCTATAGCATAGACGGGTGTAATGGTCCAGCCCATTTTTACACTTTCCAAAAAAAACAACTGAAATTTCCATTGGTTGGTGCATTTCGAGAGTCAGTATGCCATAGCGGTCTTTCAGAGACCCAGATCTTAATCTTATTAAGGCAATGAGAATAATACCAACTTATTGTAGAGGGTTGTATTACATACAAGACTTTCTATATTGTAGACTAATTGAGCGTCCAAATAAATTAAGTTTTTTATTATTCAAGCTTTTAAATCAAAATATGCAAGGCTTTTGATTTTTATTATACAAATACAAGAGACATATTTCAAATTACATGAATCAACAAATTAAGCTCCAATTTCTAAATCACTCAATTTCCAAAACAATAGACGTCTTAAAAGACGTCTATCAGACACAACCCATTAAAACTTAATTAAACAAAATAAAATTATAAAAACATACAATATTTTCTATACCGTATATTATCTAGCGACCAAATAAATCAAGTTTTCCGATATTCAAGTTTTTAAAACAAAATATTCAAGGCTTTTGATTTTAATAGTACAAATACAACGAGGACAATTCAAATTACATGAATTAACAAAGTTTCAATTTCTAAATCACTCAATTTTAAAATAGACCGTCTCTCAAGTCTATCTGAGAAACGTCACTCAGACACAGCCTATTAAAGTTTTGAATCAAAGACATATACACATTATAATTTTTATATATTTTTTAAAAAATAAACACAAAAGAGTTTATAGTTCCGATTTGAGTCTCAAAAATGTAGTACATGCTCCAATTGAGACAAAAGCCGAACAAATATATAGTCTACTAAAATCGACAGGAAATTATTCACCAAAACGCCAGTAAATAAAATCTAGTATTCCGTATAACAAAGCCTGGTGAAAAAGTTCAGTGATTCAAATAGTATCTATACGCATCAAAATACAAATGTACTACAGGCCAGCCAGCCAAAATTGACAGAGGGCCAAAACAAAAGGATACAAGAGCTCTGTACATGAAACTAGATCTTAGTTGATATAATTTCGTCGCGCGGGCAGTAGTTTTCCCCAAACTTGACTCTTGAGGAAAGTACATTTATCGTTTATCGATATAGACGCATAGCACTTCAACGTCCTACTCGACAGATGTTTAAGCGGCCCTTTCGAAGATGACCATATTGCATCCTAGCTGGCTTTCAGATATTTCTCCTGAGATGAAAAATTAACACACCAATGCTTCAAATTTTTCATCAACGGATCAAAAGGAATAAGAAAGATCACGAAGTATGCACACTTAACGATTTTGTTGTCAGTAATGAAAGCTTTGTGCGCTCCTCACTAATAGTTGCTTGAATTTCGTACAAAAAAAGAGGTAGTATAACCATACGTTCTTCATATGATGCAGTACAATAAAAATTCAAACGATCATTCAAGAAAAAAGTATCAGGTATTGTCAGCAGATAGCAGGCAAAATGGTAGCACGCAGTGGCAGATCTTGAACCGTTTTTATAAGGTGACCAACTCCACGTAAAACCAACTATATAAAAAGAATAAGGGAGACCGAATATAAATTAAAAACATGAACAGATTATTTAGGGTGGCCCTGCCCTAGCGAGCTGTAACTAAGGTCTGATACTGGCAGCACGAACAACTTAATAACTTCGTTGTTACACTAAAGCAACACTTCCAAACACCAACCAGGATGAGCTTCCAGCCACAATATCACAAATTAACATGCCTAAACAAGTTGGTAATGCCAGTTTACCGTATGCTCCTCACAGCGACACACAAGGTACACATGCTTATTTTTCTTTTGAAATGCAAGGTACACAAGATTTGGTTCCAAGTGTTTGCGACGTAAATTGCATAATAAGCTAGTGCCATCCAAGAAGATGTTTGTTGAGTTGATGTGCCCAGCCTCAATCACATTCACATGTCCATAAGGGTAAGCAACAGGAACTAAATAATATCATGCAACCCTACAACTGCGAAAAAAAATCCAATACTCTCGCTTCCAGTCGTTAAAACACCCTAGTTAGCACTAGCTTGCACATCAACTCTCGGGAAAAAATTGAGTCTAAATTTCAGTATATAAAACTTCTCCAAAATTTGGCAATATTATTATTGAAATCAATTATCAACAATAATTGTATGACAATAGAATTGCACCTAGTTTCAGAGCAGAGAAACCCCAATTGCATCAGATATTTTATTTCCAAATTGTTAGTTATGGTTGTACACATCCTGGTTATCTTGCGCAACCCAGTATATTGTTTTTTGCTAGATGGCGTCACTTCCAAAAAACAGTTGAAATGTAGTCTAATCTTGAGTTAACTAGTTTGAGAGAAGTACACATCTACATGATTTCTACGCAGGTTCTTGATGAAGGTGATGAGAAAAATGAGCCAAAGTAGTAGCAGAAATTAGGGTTTTTTATACGTTTACAGGGCCCTCAAGCATTAAACCACTCATGTTCAAGCTTAGGAGAAAGGGAATGAATTTCCAAACAAGGAATCACATCTAACAAAAAAAGAGGTGTTCAGCAAGGGAATGACTGTTATCATGGATTTAGGCCTTCCCTAGAGTCTACACAAATGACTTGGGGCATTTTAGTAACTGGAGCAAAAAAAAACGCTGTAGATGACTCTCTGTGATGAAGACTTGCAGCCCACCCCGATTTCTTAAAAGTCATGTGGTTTCTCTAAGCCCAACCTTGCAATAGCCTATGGGAATGAGGTTAGCCCATATTTTTGCCCTTTGTGGTTCCTATACCAGCCTCCAAATCCTTTTATCAACACAAACTTCAATGAGAATGGGCCATCAGCAAACGAAGACCACTAAACCCTTCTAAATTTTCTTTTCTTTTTACGCCCAATGACAGTATTCTCTCAAAGGGTGAATGTGGTGATTCATTTTCCTTCAATGAGGCTCCAACTTATGGACCAATCTTAGTATTTAATAACCCACTTTGATTCACAAATTCATTCCACTTTTTCTATTAAACCCAATAGCCATCACTTTATTATTACTTTTTGAGCCCAACCACAGACAGGTTTGCTGGTTTGTGGAGCAATCATAACCCAACTCGTAAACCACCCATTCGAGTCTATGTCCCTGGAGTCTACACAAATGGCTTAGAGAATTTTCGTAAATAGAGCAATGATTTTCTAGCAGATGATTAGCATTGTCAAATAGGTTGTTTGAGTTTGAAAGAAGAGTGGAGACAAGCCTATAGATATAAGGGGAATAGGGGAAGAAAGGCATCTGAGAAATACTGTAATGAATTTCAGACTAATGAGAGAACAAGCCTCTCAAACAGCTTATAATACATTTTTTTTACATCTTGCTACTAATATACTTTCTTGCAGTTTCATCTTCTGCAGGCTTTACTTACTGTTACAAATGAATAGCTAACTCAGTTTATAACAAAGGCACATAGGTGACATGGATGTTTAGCCTTGCTTCAGCAGGTGGTTTAAGTCTGTTCCTTAAGGGCGTGTTTGGATGACAGAAAACGGAGGGAAAGGAAGGGGAGGGATTTAGAGGGAGAAAGAATCCCTTATTTGAATAGCAAAATGGGAGGGAAGGGATTTCGATGGGAGGGAATTAGAAGGATTTGATTGATACTTTTTGTTAAGGTTCAATCTCTCCAAAATTGGAAAGATTAAAAGAGAACTTTCATCTCCCTTCCATTCCCTCCTATACAAATAAGAGTTATTTTCCTTCCATTTCTCTTCCCTTCCTATCCCTTCCCTCCCTTTCTTTTCTCTCCAAAAGTGTTATCCAAACATAGTGTAAGGGTCATCTGACGTAAATTGATGGCTGGGTCTGAGGTATATAAATAATAAATGTATGCTACTTTTCAGTCCTAGGTAAGACATAATCTTTAAATCAAAGATACAAGTATAGTTACCTTTTCAGTTTTGATTTCATTTCCATTTGAATGCTCACTATCTAGCAGAAAAGACTGATCTAGAAGCTTGCTCTGTTTCTCTTTTTCTCTCCCTTACATGCGATAAACAAGCAAAATCACCACTTCTCTCAATAACGAATATTCTAAAACAACAAAATCATCCACGTTGCATAACCTAGTGGGTCAATTAGTTACTTGCATAGTTTTCCATTTACATATAGTTTCATCATAGCTCACCCCTGGATGGCTGGATCCCATTAATCAACTCAGGTGGAGTGGTGGGTAGAAACTTAAGAATGGATCACCTCATTCATAATATATAAGATTATATTATGATCCAAGGATGAAGAAAAAAGGACATGAGATGATTAAAAGATTGGGTATAGAATTTCAAAAGGCATTCCAGATTAACTCTAAATCCATGAAATTAGTCTGCCTAAGGACGTCAACTAAATTGCAGGATGTCTTGCTCTTTGGCTCAACTTAGAGAGAGGAAGGGCAATGTCACCTGTCAGAAACCTGTATTGCCTTAACAAGCAACGAAGATTCATTTTTCAGAAATGCGGCATTTGTAGAAACAAAGATAGGAAGTCGACTGCAGCATGTGAAGGCTTAAGATCATCACAGACACAGAGGACTCAAGAAGAACTAAAAGAAGCAGTCAACCTAATATTTGGCAGAAAATCAAAACTGCAAGTACTCCTTTACAGCATGTTAAATTTCTTATGCATTAGAGTAGACTAGTAGGATTCTAAAGTCTCTAACATAAATAACTGCCGGAAGATTAATATCGGAATGATCCTATTCTCTCAAATTCAAGGAGAGATGTTCTCCAATCTAAATCTGTCTCTTCTTCAACAGCCAGCATAGCTGAAGTATATTAGGCCAGTAATTCTGCTAAACCTAAGACGGAGTTGTTATGAGTTAGGTTAAATTCAGAAGAACCAAATTACACATCTAGTAGAAAGGTTCCAGTGAGATCTCAGTTTGCTTACATAAAGATGTAAATTTCTGTGTAAATAGAGCGGTCAATTTAAGGCACAAAAGCAGAAGCAAAAATGAGAGTCCATATTGGACGTCCGAATCTCCCAAATAAGCGGCCAATTTAAGTCAAATGAAGTTCAAATGCAAAGACATTTGCAAGCTTATTCTCATGGGATCACACTAACTGAACCCATCCACTTCTAAGTCATAACATGGATATTGGACTATAACATATACTACCCAATTTGTCACACCCGGTACTACATAAAAAGTAAGTGACATTCCACACCAAACAAAATGCACATAGTTACATTTCTGCTTGCATCATAATTCATAATCTAGGGATGAAAAGCAAAACTTGAAGATTCTAAACTAGCATCAACTCAAAGCTGTAATAGTAATTCAAACATATCACACTGGTGCAAAAAGCCACAAAAACAAAACAACTTTCAATAAAAGAGATGAAAATGATTCACATACCTCCTAAAAGTATGGCTTTATCCAAGGAGGAGGAGGCCAAAATGAATTGGAATAAGTGATGCTAGAATCCTCCAAATTAAACACACCACCACAATGAAACTTGAACACATCATTAGCTTCATTGAAATGTGATGGGTAAAAATTATCTGTAAAAGCAAAATAAATACAATTTCCCTTCTCCATCAATATATCAGCAGCAAGAACAGAAAATGAAGAATACATTCCAAGAAACAATACATAGTTTCCCAAATCCTTCACCTCAACCCAATTCATTCCTTCCCACTCTAACCTATAAACCTTAAACCAAAACGACCTCGAAGCAACACATTCATCTAAATCTTCCATTTTACATCGATTGCTAAAGTCCTCCCATGGAGGAAGACCAAAATATACATCCACCAACATTAATTCACCATCGATTTCGACTAAACGTTTCTTATCGCCTCCGCAAACAGGTTTTGCCACTAATTTTAATGTATCAAAATCATCAACTCCAACTAAAACGGTTCTTCCAGTATAATCAACAGAATAGAACTCCCCATTAAAGGCAATAACATCATCATAAGGTAAATCAATTCTATCAGAAATAACATACCATCGATTACGCAGATTGTTAAACAAAGCTAATTTTCCAGAAACATAAATAGTCAAAAGATAGAAATCATTACTATTATTTGACCTAGATAAGTATGCAACCTTTTCCATAAGCAAATTAAGAAATTCAGACGTATTATCAGTATAACAAAGAAAATACTCGGAAGCTATATCACGAATTCGAATATTAGAAAGATCCATTACTCTAGGGAAATTAAAGGGTAAAGGTAACTGAGACCATGAAAGTGGGAAATAAATTCGAAATCTTTTGGGTCCTTTTTCTTCAACTTTGATAATCCATGAAGTAGGATTGTGAGGTGAGTCAGGAATGGGGATTTGGGGAGGAGATAGAAGCAAGATTGATCGCTTACAGACAGAGATGCCATTGAAGCAAAGAGGGAAGTTTTTTTCTCCATTAAAATTGAATTCTGAAGGTGATATATGGCGCCATGATGAACATACAGAGGAAAATCGTAAAGCTTCAATTGAGGAATTGAAATGGGTTAGGATTTCTTCGAGGAGTTCTCTGGGTAATTCAGACCAATCCGCCATTGATGCACAAATGAGTGATTATGGGGAGAAAACTGAACAAATTTGAAGAAAAATGGGAGTAATTTGAACCAATATTTCTCAACTGGCCGAGTTCATCGGGCGTGGGTTGGTTACTTAACCGTCCGTTTTGTTGGTTTTTTTTGGAAATAGAACCTGCAACATTATTAACCGTCCGTTTTGTTGTTAATACTACAATATCGAAATTGAAAATATTTTCTAATGAAAATTTGTGTGACATTTTCTGATTTACATATAGATTTTAGAAAAATTGTTTACAATCGTTGTTTACATTTACGGTTCGTTTGGTTAATGGTTCTAATTTCTAAATAGTGATAATGAAAACGATTCATAGTGTGAAATTTCATCAAAAGATTCATATCATTTACATGGTAATGAAACTTTGATCACAAAAAAGTTTTTTTGTATACAAATTTCCATTACCATCTAATACCACATCTCCCAATGGTAATGCATTGGAATGAATTTTATGAAGAAAATGAAATGGTTGGAGTTGCACAAGCATGACCATTAAGGTAGACAAGAGATTTTTCAACTAAAATTACACTAATTTTTCATTCCAATTATACCATCGTTTATGACTACCTATCAAACGAGTCGTGTTGTTTAGTTCGTAGAAATTTATTATTGATAACGGAAACAAATAAGCAATATTGTTTCTATTTGTTTGTTAAGCATTTAGGATAAGCATATCCGTTACTTGAGGGATTTAAATAATTAGATTCAGGCCCGGCCCTGGGGGTAGGCCCAAAGGGCAACCGCCCAGGGCCCCAATTAAAAGTCCAGAAATTAAGTATGGGAGGAAGCCCATAGTTCAATAAATATTCGGGCAACAGGAAACATACTTGGGGCCCAAAAAATAAATCTTTCCAATGTAAAAAAAGGAGTACACACATTGAAAAAGGCCAATTAAACTTAGGAAATGAAAAAGCTAACATTAATACTTGTCAGACGTAATTAATGCAAATTTGCAATCTATTTCTTCTTGGGAACTAAAAGGTCGGTCTTCCACAATTTTCCTTATGGGTATTGAAAAGTACTGTACTCTAGATCTTCACTTTTCAATAATAACAAATTATAGTATAAATCTTTTTTTTTTTTTTCATTATCTTTTTCCCTGAACATCTCCTTGGTTTCATTTCATTGTCAAATGTTAGATTAGAATTATTGGATTACCTATTTGATAATTGTAACTTTGTAAGTCAAAGTATCTAATTATCAAAGTTCAGTGCCATATGGATGGAAGTAGCTTTTATCTCAACATAAACCTCGCTAAGTAGTGATGAATTCGAGTGCTGGCTCACATCTTATGGTGGTGGTAAAAAGTATTTGGGTAGGATTTAAGGGGTGGTGGTGAAGAAATGGAGCTCTTGTTTTGTTAAAGATGGAGGACTGAGATTGAAGACGAAGGAGATGATTATAAAGTGAGTTAAAACTTAAAAGTTTATGTATTTAGATTTCGTTTAATTAAAAAAACTTGCTATTCAATACTAATATCCCATATTCCCATTTCTCTTAAAAAAATATTAATATCCTATTTAGTTTTTTATAACGAGTGAAGATTCAAAGTCATATTTTAACCTTTAATATATTAAATTGTAGTTATTGTACATAATTAAAAATTATAAAAAGTTAACATTAATAAGTCTTGCATTGATATGAATCAAAATAAACTTTCACTCGATTATAAAGGTCAAAATACAATATAAGAATGAGCTGTAAGTAATACTCAAAATCAAATATAAGATGTTATTACTAAATTGGATAGACTGATGGGCTACAAAATATTGTTAAGTTATTAAATTAAGGAAAATGTTCAATGTTTTTTTTTTCCAAATTAACAGTGTATAGTCATTTGAAAAATTATCTATATCAGCAAACGTAGCTACTAAAAAAAGAAGTGTAATGTAGAATAAATTGTTCTTAGAGGGCCCCAAATTTCAATTTTGCCTAGGGCCCCTAAAAAGTCAGAGACGGGCCTGATTAGATTATGTTAGTTTGTTACCGGAGTAATAGCAACAATAATAAATCATATGCTCTTTATCCTCTTCTTTTCTCCTTTTCTTTAAATAATAAAAAGAAAACATCGTAAATAGAAAATTTTAGGAAAGCTTGATTATGATTTGTAATATTTACGAAGTATTAAATTAGTTTTGGAAGAAAATGATATGCATTACTCTATTTCTTCCTACACCCTTACCCCTCTTTTTACCAAACAAGTACTACCTCCTATTCAGCCTAAATGTCTCATATTTTTTTGGCACTATTCACTTATCATTCTTAATTTGTATTTTACTCTTAATCTATAAGTTAAAACACAGTCATGTGGGATCTTGTTTGATTTATCTCAATATAAGAATTATTAATTTAAATTTTTATAATTTTTAATTAAGAATAATTTTAGATATTAAGGGTTAAAATGTTGTCTCGAAAAGTGTAAAAAACTAAATAGGATATTTAGGCTGAATAGGAGGGAGTATTATTAATTACACTTACCGTTATCCTTACCCCTGTTTACACATTCCCTTTTCATTTCTTTTTCGTTATTCATACCAAACACCCCTTAATATAGTAATATCATATCTTCAAATTATAATAATTTATTGGATTGAATTTTGTATAGAAAATGAAATAATTCTCAATATGGCAAGCATTTACTTTCTAATATTTATTGAACTTCAAGCAATAATTATTGGGAACAAACTGCATTTACTAAAGGAGATCATTCATCTTAAGACTGAAAAATCATACATTTTATAAGACAAAAAGGAACTTTATCATATAACTTAGGCCTCAAGCCATGAAGAAGCCCTATTATTAATCTCCAATTGCTAAGAGCCATTGTGGACTTGGGTAAAAATTTAAAAGACATTCATTTGGAATTCTCATTCACTTGCATTGGTTGTCAGAGAAGGTCCCTAAAGAACCATTCTGGGCCCTTCTAACACCTGCTACTTGTGCTGAAAGAAATCCTCTTGGTGGTCTTATTGCAAGAACTATACAATAAGAACAAACCCCTACACCAGCATAATCTCTCTTGAGACAAACAACATTACTAATTGTGACTTTGCAATTCAAATTAATTCTACTTTCATAAGTGTTATTATCATTTGTAGTCATTGTAATAGGTTGTTCAAATTTGTAAAATCGGTTTGTATTTGATTCTTGTTATTTTATCAAGTGTTGTAAACATACGACAAACGTTATTCATTAGGATCAACGTAGCTACGAGTATTGGTTTTGAAGTTCTAGCTAGATAAAACATATAGTATTATTTGATATTTAAATCCACAATATAATGTACAATTGTTATAGTGATTACCTTCTGCTTAGAAGTATTTATTTTAAGGTTTTGTACGATGACATTCAAAGAATCATTTATAGCCTTAAAGTGATGACTTATACTCTTAAAGTGATGACTTATATTGTTAAAGTGATTACCAACTGCGTTCAAGTATTCATTTTAAGGTTGTATGTGATGACCTTTAAGTGATTACTTTTAGTCTTAAATTGATTACGTATCAATTTAAAGTGATGACTTATTTTGTTAAAGTGATTATCTACTGTTAATAAGTATTCATTTAAAGGTTGTGTGTGATGACCTAAAGTAATTAATTATAGTCTTTAAGTGATGATTTATAATCATCACAAATTCTTACTTGAGACCGTCTTTTGTAAAAACGATTCTCAAAAGCCCAGTTCAATTCTAAATATATATTGTTACAACTCTGAATATAGATTTGGGCTGGACTTTTAAGAGTCGTCTATACAAAAGACGGTCTCTCAAGAGAACACCTGTATAATCATAAATTACATAATGCTTATAATTATTTATTTTAAGGTTATGTTGTATATTATGACCTTGAATTGATTAATTATAGCCTTAAAATGATGACTAATAATCTTAAAATAATGACTTAGATTGTTGAAGTGATTATTTTCTACTAATAAGCATTCATTTTAATGTTTTATTTGATGACAAAGAAATCAATTATAGCCTTAAAGTGATGACTTATAACCATAAAGTGATGATTTACATTGTTAAAGTGATTATGGGTTTCGCCAATCTTACTCTGACTATTCTCTATTTACATATCAGATGGATGCAACTCAATTGAATGTTCTTATCCATGTGGATGATCTTATTCTTTCTGGGTATAATTCTGCTGCTCTTTTGAATTTTAAAAAAATACTTGTGTTCTTGTTTTCACATGAAAGATCTTGGGATCTTAAAATATTTTCTGGGAATAGAAGTTGCTAGAAATCCAGAGGGCATTTATTTATGCCAACGTAAATACGCTTTGGACATCATTGCAGAAACGGGTAATCTTGGTTCTAAACCTGCACTAGTCCCAATGGAGCCTAACCATAGGCTTGCGCGGTCTACTAGTCCCCTTCTTGAGAATGTTGAGCAATATAGGCGATTGGTTGGTCGTTTAATCTACTTTTCATTTACTCGACCCGATTTGGCATATTCGGTACATATATTGTCTCAATTTCTTCATGCTCCTCGATATGACCATTGGGATGCTGCTATTCGTGTTGTCCGTTACCTGAAAGGTTGTCCTGGTCAAGGAATTCTTCTTAACTCTGATTGTGACTTGTCTTTGTCTGGTTGGTGTGACTCTGATTTGGCAGCATGTCCTTTTACTTGTCGTTCTATGACGAGTTGGTTGGTTTTTCTTGGGCAATCCCCTATTTCCTGGAAAACAAAGAAACAAGTTACCATGTCTAGATCCTCTGCTGAAGTCGAGTATCGTTCTATGGCTGCGATAACATGTGAACTTAAATGGTTGAAGGGTTTGCTTATGAGCTTAGGAGTGCATCATCCAAAAGCAATGAAGTTGTATTGTGATAGTCATTCGGCTCTTTATCTTGCTCAAAACCCAGTATTTCATGAACGCACAAAACATATAGAAGTTGATTGTCATTTTATTCGAGACGCCATTCAAGAAGGTCTTATAAATCCTTCTCATGTTCCCACTAGTACAGAACTAGCAGATATTTTCACCAAGGCGCTAGGCTATACTCAGTTTCAGTTTCTTCTCTGCAAGTTGGGCATTTGTGATCTTCATGCTCCAACTTGAGGGGGGTATTAGGACTATATTGTGCCTAGTATATTTTATCTTAGTATATTTTATTGGGCCATGTATAATTAGCCCATCTTCCTATTTTGATGTACTTGTATATATACTCATTTAGTCAATAAGAAAGGCAAGGGAAACAATATTATTCCAACTACTTATAATTATTCATTTTAAGGTTGTATGTGATAATCTTTAAGTGATTACTTATAGTCTTAAATTGATTACTTATAACCTTAAAGTGATGACTTTTATTGTTAAAGTGATTACCTATTGTTTATAAGTATTCATTTTAAGGTTGTATGTGATAATCTTTAAGTGATTACTTATAGTCTTAAATTGATTACTTATAACCTTAAAGTGATGACTTTTATTGTTAAAGTGATTACCTATTGTTTATAAGTATTCCTTTTAAGGTTGTATGTGATGTCCTTAAAGTGATTTTTTACAGTGTTAAAGTGATGACTTATAACCTTAAAGTGATCACTTAAATTGTTAAAGTGATGACACACTGCTTATAAGTATTCATTTTAAGGTTGTATACAATGACCTTAAAGTGATTATTTTTACTTATAACTTTAAAACAGATTTTACATTGTCAAAGTGATTGCCTTTTGCTTATATGTATTCGTTTTAAGGTTATATACAATGATCTTAAAGAGATCACTTAGTGTATTTTTGTTGTCAAATACTTGTACAAGCAAGAAGTGTTGCAACTTGGAAAGAAATAACCCAATAAGATTATTAAAAAACTTGAAATTCAGCATCCTCAACAAGAATTTAACATTTTTCATCATTATCATTGTTAGCAAGAAAATTAAGAATTGTCCGACATTCTAAATTGGACATAAGAAAAGAGAACAAGGGTTTTAGTCAGGATCCTCAAAGGAATCACCATCACAACCTCAACCTCCTCCAAAACCACCACCAAAATCTTAGGAATGTAAATGAATTAGAGAATGAAAGACAATCATTTCCACCACCACAAACAACAAATTAATTTTTATTCAAGCAGTAGATTTAAAATAGTTAAAAGTATATTAAAATTATCTTTACACCATCAAAAAAAAAGTTAAAAGTATATTAAAATTATCTTTCTCGAGCCGGGAGACTCCTTTAGCCCCGATCTCCTTTATGGGTATGAGTTGCCGCCGTCCTTCCCTTTCTAGACCCTGTCCATAGCTTTTCTATGAGCGGGATACACTAGGTAGAATAATGATGACTACTTATATAAGTTTTATTTTTAAAACACTTAAACTATCTTAGTGAAACATCTATAACTATTACTAAAACAAAACACGCTAACATAATCACTAATTAATATTGCTCATGTGTCACAACTGCAACAAAAAATTTCTATCCAAAACTCAATGATGACATCATCACTAATTAATATATTTGATTTAATTGCTTTCTAACTATGACTATAATAATGTTATTCATATTGATGTTATACTTTGTAAGTCACATCATTTAATGTATTAGAGATCTATAAATTTAATTTCATTTTTTTTCAATTATTTATAAAATCTTATCAATTTTCTTTATTAAATAAGTATTCCCTCCTATTCAACATACTTGTCCCATTTACCTTTTTCACATATGCCGAGACAACATTTTAACCTTTAATATCTTTAATTGTGCATAATTAAAAATTATAAAATTTGATATTAATAGTTTTTGTATTGAGACGAATAAAATAAGATCTCACATGACTATATTTTAACTTATAGATTAAGAGCAAAATACAAATTAAAAATGACTAGTGAATAGTAACCAAAAAACAAATGGGACTAGTATGAAGAATAGGAGGGAGTATTATTTAAGTGTATTGGATATTTTAAGTTGGTTAAAAGATAATATACTTTTATGAGGATTTTTTTATTTATACCAATGAAATTGATTACATTTTACATAAATATTTATGTCAAATCTATAACTAAGTTTTCACAATCATCTACGTACAATGCAAAGTATGATACAAATCAAACAAGGTATGTAATGTATACAACTATAAAAAACGAAATGAGATATAACTATAATAATGTAAAATTTATTTCTTAAAATTTAATTTCTTAAATGATATGTCAGTAAATTTAATAAAGTCGTGCATCGCACGGAACTGTCTAGTTGATAACTAACTCAGATAACAAAATCAAACTTAAGAACTACAAAATCATTTCATAGCAAGTGCTATTGATTGAACTCTCATAGTGTTCATTACTAAAATCACCATAACTATTTAGGCTTAATATACCACCCAATAAGTCCACCAAATTAATTCATAGCCAATATAAGGGGTGTTTGGTATAAGGGAATGAGATTTGTGAGACTTTAAGATGAGACTTTAAAGTTGAGACTTTAAAGATAAAAAGGTCACATTCCTTGTTTGGCATTTTAGTTCCATTCTCTATTCCCATTCCCCCTAAACAAACAAAGACTTAGACTTATTTTTGAAATAAAGTCTCATTCCCTTCCTCAACTCCCTCTTGCCAAACACTAAGTGTAGTCCATCATTGAGTAACCAAGTAACCATGGTTAGGTCAAATTCAAGATTTAACGTCAACTAAACGGAAAAAAGAACACAGGGGCAGTTCTGGGGTCGTGCGAGATGCCCAACCGCACAGGACCTCCAAACCTAAAAGGCCTCATATAAAAAAATTATTGTAGAATAGCATATTATTGTAGTATAATAGTTGGTAAGAGTTTTACTTAATGTATCAATGGTCATATATTCAAAACCTGTTTATTACATTTTTCTATCATTTTTATTTCTTTCCAAAACAACTCTTAACCTTCTAATATTTTTTCTTGCCTTATTTAATGTTTACACATTCATCAAATATCAATTATCACTAACTTTATATATAAAATAATCAAATTTATTTTTAATTTTTCAACCTTTCAAACTTTTACTCTTTTTATTATTAGTCATCAATTTATTACTACTTTTTTCTCTTTCATTTTAACATTAGAGAAGAAAGTTTAATCTTTAATAACTTAATTTATGTTTAAGAAATATAAATTGTATTGAATTTTTTATTTTGTTAAAAAAATTTTTAGGGAAATTCCACGTGATAACCTTAAGGTTTTGGGTTTTCCACGTGGTAACAAAAACTTTTAAAAAATTCACGCGGTAATCCTGAGGTTTACTGAATTGCTACAACGTGACCTTTTTGCACATAAAGCATTAGAAAAATGTAAGCAAACGTTAGTTTCACTGCTTTAAGGGTGTTGTACGCTTATTTATGCGACTCAATATTTCAAATGTCATCAGTTTCAACCCTTTTCGTCCAAAATATAAACCCGTAACTCTATCATCTTTGGATTTAGGGGAAAAGTATGATTTGGATGAAAGATGGTAGAGTTAATGTTTATGTTGTAGGGAAAAAGGTTAAAACTAATCGCATTTGAAATGATGAATCGCATAAATAGACGCACAACAACCTTAAAGCTTCGAATTAACATTTACTAACGTTTTTATGTGCAAAAAGGTCACGATGGAACAATTACGTAAACATCAGGGTTACCGCGAGGATATTTTAAAAGTTTTGGTTACCACATGAAAAACCCAAAACCTCTGGGTTACCACGTGGAATTTCCCAAAATTTTAATTATAAAGGGTCTCAATTTTAGAAATCTATAAATAATAAACAGAGCCTCGAAATTGTTTGTTCCGCCCCTGGTTAAACAGTGTCACGTTTGTAATTAGCAAGAAAAGGTAGGGTTACCATTGGAATCAAAAAAATACAGGAGTACCATTGAAATTAAAACAAACACATGGGTACCAAAGATAAACTGCAATAACATAGTGTACGATTGATAATTTCCCAAATAAATAAGATCGAGATTATAGAAGAATTCATAATAGGAAATGGGTAGCAAATAATATTAATCAACAATGAGTAATAAATCCTAATCAAACACAATAAAACCCTAATTTTTAAACAACAATAATTTACATTATAATGAAAATAGATGGAGAAAAATATAAATCTGATTACCTGAACAAGTGCTATTATTCATTGCCCCAATGCAGAAGAAACATAGCACAAATCAATGGAGAGTAGAAAGAATACTCACGAAATTAAGGAAGAACAATAAGAACAAGAAGAATACCATATTGGTAGAAGAACACGAAGAAGAATCAAATGAGGATGTTTGTTGTAAGTTGAAAAGATGCTGGAGAACCAGTTGGAGGAGGACGAAGGGAAAGAGGAGCGCCAATAATACTAAAATTGTTTTTTATATATATACTTCCTCTGTTCTGATTTACTTGCTATCATTGTATGGGCACAAAGATTAAGAAGTTACCGTGCAACGATGAGCAGTGGATGGAAATTTGTTTTTTGGAATTTTTTTAATATTATTTGTTGAGAAATGAAAAAGAAAAATAGGAGTAATTAGATACAGAGTAGGATAAAAATAGGAGTAGGTATAACTTTAAATGATTGGTTTTTTATGTAGCAAATAATATGAAATTTCCCAAAATGGAAAATGTAGCGAATATTATGAAATGGAAGAAGTATTTTTTTAGCGTTATTGTCTTCAAATTTTTTTCTAAAAATCTACATATAAACTATTTATTTGAAGAAAATAAAAATTGGGTTAACCGGAACCGGGTGAGACCGGACCGGACCGGTTGCATCCGGTCCGGTTCGGTCTAAACCCGGAAGAATGCGTGTTTAGGGTTGGAGAAGAGGTTTTAAGAGTTACAATTGAAATTTTACATGGTCAAATGAGTGTTTAGGGTTGAAGTTGATAGCTAAAAAATTAAATTAAGCCTCTAAATAAGGAATATTGAGGCTTGGAGTAGGAATTTTAATGGTTAAATTTGAGTTTTTAAATCTTGAAATAAGTGTTTTAAAGATTGAATTAGTTAAGGTTAAAATTTTTTTGATCGCAAACATAAATCGGCCACACACAAGTTTTTGTATTTTCATTTTTTTTATAATGGGCTGACTCATTTAAAAATAAGAACTTGCATTAATGTATCAATTGGGTCGGCCCATTGTAGGCGCGTGTGCTACACGCGTCCTCCAGAATTCCATTTTTTTTTGTTTTTTTTTCATTTCTAGACATTTTCAATTTGGACCTTAAATGTATCAATTTTGACCTTAAAGGTATTAATGTCAACGTAAAGTAGTACTTAAACATATCAATTAAAGTAAACTAGTATAGAAACTCGTGCAATGCACGAATTTGTTAGTGCAAAATATATATAAAAACAGTTTCAAATAATAATGTAAGTATAACTATTGTATTAAATTTACCAAATATATGATTTTTTTTACATCAAAACAGGATTACTGACGTTTATTTTAATTATTTACCTGATATACAACTTTTTTTCTATTCAATTGAACATATTAAATTCGAAGTTAACTAAATAGAATTACTATAGTATATTCTACAAATACTTTACCTAACATAACTTCAAACTTAAACAAAAAATATTAGATTTTAAATTTGATAAATATTGTCATGCCTCTTTAAATGATGACACTTGGAATTTTCCAAGACTTTTATAGTATTGTATTCGAAGTTAACTAAATAGAATTACTATAGTATATTTTACAAATATTTTACCTAATGTAGCTTCAAACTTAAACAAAAAATATGAGATTTTAAATTTGATAAATATTGTCACGCCTCTTTAAATGATGACACTTGGAATTTTCCAATACTTTTATAGTATTGTATATTCGAAGTTAATTAACTAAATAGAATTAATATAGTATTCTACAAATACTTAACCTAATATAGTTTCAAACTTAAACAAAAAATATTAGATTTTAAATTTGATAAATATTGTCATGTCTCTTTAAATGATGACACCTGAAATTTTCCAAGACTTTTATAGTATTGTATGATATGATATGATGATTGTATGATATGATATGATGTATGATGTATGATTTTTCATTCAATATCAGATTTTAAATTTGATAAATATTGTCATGCCCCTTTTTAAACGATGACACTTTGAATTTTCCAAGACTTTTATAGTATTGTATGATTCAATATTAGATTTTAAATTTGATAAATATTGCCATGCCCCTTTTTAAATGATGACACTTGGAATTTTCCAAGACTTTTATAGTATTGTATGATATGATGTATGATATGATGTATGATTTCAATTTGAGCCTATAAGTGATCAGTTGTGGAGTTAAACTGATCAATTTCTAACTAAATTGAAATTGATATTTTTAAGATCAAAATTGATACATTTGGTAGTAAAATTAAAAAATGCCCAGAAAATAAAAAAGAAGAGAAAAAACTCGATGAGCTAGAATATTGAGCGTATTATTCTAAGAGGGTCTCTTCCAAAACCCTATTTATTTAATTTAAAAGCCCTTACAATAACCAAAAAACCCCAAACCTTCAAATTCTCCCTTCCACTTCCTACCACTCTAAATCCTGAAAATAAAAAAACCGTCCTTTTGGCGGTAGCAACCAATGGAGAAGCAACTCAACTATGGCAGAAAACCTCCAACGGTTCCAAAAAAGCTACCGAAAGAGAGAGTTTTTGGAGCAAATACGGTTCACTTATCAGAAGATGATGCAAATAACATTATCGGAGGAATCGTTGAAAAGGGCATTTCAGATTCTGATCATTTCACAACTCCTCCTTCTTCTACTCCTCTTCCATCCCTTTTACCCTTTCCGGTTGCCCGCCACCGCTCTCATGGCCCTGTATGTCCACTGACTCTTGTTAATCTTTATTTCTATAATTTAAAATTGCACTTTTCCTCATTTTTTAATCGTGGGTTTGATAAATGATTAAATTTTGATAGTACCCTTTTGCTCAAATCTAAAATTTCGGTGATTACGAATGATGGTTTGTACAAATATTGCATTTTGATAGCGCCCTTTTGATTGATTCTTGTTGAAGATTATTTTCATGTATGATGGTGCTTGCAATTTGCAATTGTATAGATGATGGAGGAGCTTTATTATGGATTTATGATAGATATAAATTTTATTTGGTCATGTCGATATTTGTTTAAGTAGGACTTGTTGCATAGGGCACTTGAGGGTGACTCAATTGAACTTATGACTTTTTGTTGTTAACACCATTAGAGTTTAAAAATGTAGTAAGAAAAAAGAACATCTATGATATTGTGTATCAAGTACACTCATCTTTCCTTGAGTTTGTATATAAAATTTTATGACGTTCCTTACAATTTTTGGGCCTTAATAAGGGCCGATTATTTTTCTCCAACTATGTAGTTTAATCAATAGTCATGCACTTAACTGAAAAGAAAAATCTAATGTTGTAAGTTTGATTCACGCTAGAAGCTACTTATGCAAATAGTGATTTTTTATTATAAGGATTAACTCAAAATTTGGGCTTTAGGCGGTTGCACCTCGAAACTACCCTTAGGGACGGCCTTGTATTTTATGCAATAGCTTGAAACATGAGTGGGCTCTATTCGATCATGGATGGCATCTATGATATTCATTTATACTCTTTCTTAGTAACTAGTCTTATCCAAGAGGGAAGAATTTTTATTGTAAGGTCTTCACCTTCATGAATAGAGAAAATGGTCTTTTTTTTATCAAACTATTTAACCTCCTTTTCTATTATGTTTCATTTTTGATTAAATGTTTGAGAGTTGCATGTTACATCATTTCTTGTGGAAATATGCTTCTGAAATTTTCTGAACATCTTTCAGCTGCTCGACACTTTGTTTTTGACTTTAGCACTAATGACATAGAAATCTGTGGTGTGGATTTTGTTTGCCTGATGTGACTTCTATCTAGCAAGACTTGTACTTCATTTCCTCCATTAATTTGCTTCACAGGCTCTCTATTTTTAATAATTCTTCAACCACTGTACTTGCAAAAAGGGCTCTCATATCCCAAAACACATTCTCTAGGATGCTTTTTACTAGATCTGTGTCATTTTGAACTGAAAGTCTAACATCATTACAAGTAACTGAGTTGCGACCTATGATTCATTTCAACATCGAAATTATCCATCTCCAACGCGACATCCTGCTCTCGCGTTTATTTTGATGGTTAATTCTAAGGGAAATCTATGAGTATCATACAAAAAAACTTTCTTTGATGAACCTCATGCCCACTTCTTTATAAATTCATTCGAAATTGTTTTCGTGTTTGAGGAGTTTTGGTGAGAAGTGTTTAAAGAGGACCTATTGGATTTTCCAGATATTGTTGAAAAGTTGAACATCTACAGGCTACAATATGAAAGTATTTCTCCTCTGAATGAAGACCAATCTGTTTAATTAACAAAGAAAGTAACTAGAAGCACGAAATTGGAGGAATTGAGTCAAAACTATATCGATATTCCTAAATGAGTTAGGGTTGTAAATTTCTGTATATAGAATTCAGATTTGTTGTTACCTTTGCCCTTGGTGGCATAATATAATAATTTACTCGTTAATTAGAAGATTGGTGGCTTTGACTGTTCTAATAACATTTCATATAATTTGGTGCACTGTTTCCGTCACCAATTCTGTTTTGCTCTTTTTATGTTCCATTTCTTATTACAAATGCCTAATATTTCAGGCAAGCACAAGGTATCCTCTGAATTTTGAACTATCTATATACTTATATTTTGCATCCTTATTCCCTAGACCATAGATTGACTGTGTTCATCGTGATTTCTTTTGCAATATATATGCTCTACTGTCCCTATGTACATGTATACAATTACATTTATAAGAATACAGGAACCATATTAAATGTATCAGTTATTTTACAGCATTGGACTCCAAGTGTGAACCAATTTGCTGCTGGTGGTCACGGGATCGATAGGGATGAAGAATATGGTGAAGATGATCCTACAAATTATGAGCCAATAGCGTTTTTTGCTGAGCCCGTCATAAAGAAAAAGAAGAAAGAGCTGGATTTGAGTAGGTGGAGAGAATTAATTCAAAGTAATGGTGTTTCTTATATCCATGAGAAGGAAAAAGAGTGCAAGGAAGAAGTGGGTGTAGAAAAGCAAAATGGAAGCAATTTACCATCTTTACAAGAGTCTTCTGAGGTTGCTGTTAGCACCAGTACCATAATCAGAACTGTGAATATGGATTCAGATAGGCTAAATGAATCGTTGTCATCAAAAAGCAATGGCAATGTAGCAAGATTAGGACATGATCTGTCCAGGAATAACAAAGGTAATTCAGAAGTTCTGATTGGTGGTGCAGAGAGCACTGAAGTTCAAAATGAAGTTCATTTGGAGAGGTCTTCTGATGATGATGTGGACATGGGTGAAACTTTATCATCACTTGATATGCTAGGCCTTAGGGACAAGCAGCCTTCAGCAGTATTTGGACCCAGAAGTACAGGTCATGAAAAAGGGAACACAAGTCTTGAGAGTGAGATTGATGCTGAGAATCGGGCCTTGTTAGAAAGAATGTCTAAAGAGGAGATTGCAGAAGCACAGGCAGATATAAGAAACAGGATAAATCCTGAACTGCTTAAGATTTTGAAGAAACGGGGGTTTAAAAAATCGGAGAAATTGGGATCAAGCTGCAGTTCAGATGCTACTGATGTACGTACTTCAGGTATTATGGAGGTTGATAAACATTTAGATAAAGATGAAGACGTTTCCGCAGTTGGAACTTCTGTTATTCCTTCATTGATTACTCATAGTAAGGTTGACATAGAATCGAGGGTAGATGAAGGTGTACAGAGTGAGTTGTCGAAAGGCAGCATCGTATGGGATTTATGGAGTGAACGAGTGGAGGCTGCAAGGGCTATTAGATTTTCATTTGATGGAAATGTTGTTGAAGGTATTTTTCTCTTGCTCGTTAAGCTATTGTGATTACTTCTATGTTCTAGGACCTAGTCTTCTGTTATTTATGCATGTGGAATGACTGTTCTTTCGGCTGCCTTATTTACTGTTTCTTCTTCACCTTATTGTCTCGGATTTTTGACTATACATGTTAAATTTTGTTCTTGTTGTGACTTGGAGGAGCAATCTTGGCTAACTTGTTAGGTTAGGACAATTTATTCAGTGATTTTGGTTTTCCTTATCACTGGATGGCAGATAGAATAAGCTTTGCTAAAATATTAATTACTCGTATCTGTAGGGAGTAATTTGGATCCTGGTTATGCTGCTGATGCTGTTGGCGAGCGTGACTACTTGAGAACAGAAGGGGACCCTGGTGCTGATGGGTATACAATAAAGGAGGCTCTAGCTCTTGCAAGGAGTGTTGTAAGTGGCATCATAGTTTCTTTTTAATAGAAATTAGTTAATTTCTTTGGATTTCTAAGATAGGATAACTTTTTACATATTTCTTATATCTAACCAAACTTATTTGTCGAATGTGAATTTAGATTCCTGGACAACGAGGTCTTGCATTACGTCTTCTTGCATCAGTCCTTAGTAAGGCTTTGCACAACATTTGTGATAATCAATTAGATTGTTCAATAAATCTTCGTAATGTGAAGAACTTTGTTGATTGGGAGGCAATTTGGGCTTATGCGTTGGGTCCAGAGCCTGAGCTTGTTTTATCTCTGAGGTAAACTCTGGGCATTGTGTTGTGTATTTCCTTTGTATTTTTCAAATAAACATCCTTTAATTATATTGCTATATTCTGATGATTGTATCTATCTTGTCTACCTCTTGTTTATCTATTCTTAATAATAAGATTGAGCGACTTTACCCTTCAGTGTACTTTAATTTGGAAACTTGGATGTGCCGTGAAAAATGGTGAGGAAGTATAATAAATTCCTATTGAGGTATATACTTTTAAAGAGTGACACTTTTGAAGATTCACTACTTACAAACTGGAGAATGGGGTTAGCCAATAGCTGTGATAAAATAAACTTGAAGTGTCGTATAATTAATTTAATTTATAAATGTTTGAGTGGAAGCTGAAGTGTAATGCCTGTGGAACAGTAATATTGTTAGTGTAGTGCTTCGAAGAATTCTTTTCTTTGGCTTCCCTACAAAACTCATGAGATATTGCAATCTAGTCCCTTTCTTTGTGGTTTTATTTTGGTTCTTTTGGACTTGGGTAGTGTATGTAGTGGTGATTGGGTATGGCTTAGATATCAAGGCAATGCTGATACCTAAAATGAGAATTTATTAACTTGGATGTTTATTGTTTTTTATTTTTCAGTTCATCATAAGACTTTAACCAACTAACAATAACAACAATGCCAAAGCCTTAATCCCAAAAGATGAGGCTGGCTACATGAGCTAAAGTATTCAAAACACTTTATATGACATAATGAGAATACTTGGAGGATGGAGATAAATGGCTCAGGCTTACTTTATAAGCCGAGACAAAAGTTCATACTTGAACTACGAGGCATACTACTTTTATATGCCGTTGGCTATAAAAAGGATATGTTGAAAGTGTCTTTATGAGAACCCTCTTGCCCTTTTGAGAAATATGGAACAGCCTTCCTTGCTTTCATCCCTTCTGCCTAAGCAGACTGTCGAAACATAATATTTGACACTACTTCCCCATTATTAATGCCAACATCTTGTAATATGAGTTGTGGTGAGTAACTCTGGTCCCTTTAATGATTGTAGGTTGGCGCTTGATGATAATCATAGCTCTGTTGTTTTAGCTTCTGCTAAAGCAATCCAATGCATTCTAGCTTATGATGTGAATGAGAACTTCTTCAACATATTGGAAGTATGATATGATCCTTTGTCATTTCATTCCATGTCTTAAGTTCATCATTTATGTTGGATATTCAATAACTCAATATTGCTATCTTTCTCAGAAAAGGGGGATGAAGGATCAATATACTGCTCCAGTATTTCGAAGTAGACCTGACATTAAACATGGTTTTATTAGTGGCGGTTTTTGGAAATACAGTACTAAACCCTCCAATATTCTCCTCCCTGATGAGGAAATTGTAAATTCCAAGAATGAAGAACGTACTATTCAGGATGACAATGTTGTTGCTGGACAGGATGTTGCTGCAGGTCTGGTTAGGATGGGGATTTTACCCAGGCTTTGTTACCTTTTAGAGGTAACTTTTTTTACTTTATGGAACTAGAAGTTAGACAGATGGATTATTTAGTTTAAATTTTGAAATCTGTTTGTGTGCGTTCTATAGCTGTCCATTTGCTTTGATATATTTCTAAAATGTAATGACAACGGAATGATGTAGTGAATTACTTAGTACAAAAATTTTGGAATCTTAGTAGCTAGATTCTGGCTATTAAACAGATCAGTGTGTGTTCTGGTTTGTTTTGAAATAAGATATTATATTCTGTGAAGTTATTACATGAAAGGCTGCGTTGGTGAAAGTTGGATTTCAAAACCACAAGAAGTTATTTTCGAGATGGTTAACTTAAAATTGAAGGATGAATTTGGTGTTTCAATTTTTTGTGAGATATAATTGTGAACCCCCGGGATATTGATTTGAATGTACTGCATTAGCATCTCTTTCTCAATGAAATTAACTACATCCTCTATCTTAAGTCCATTATACAGTTTTATTGCTCTCATTTGGCTCACTTGTTTGATGTGCTTATTCCTTTTAACTTTATGATTTTCATGTGTTTGTAGACTGAACCAGCAATGGCCTTGGAGGAATGCATACTATCAATACTCATTGCAATTGCTAGGCATTCTTCAACATGTGCAAGTGCAATATGGAACTGTGAAAGGCTTGTTCAGACGATTGTTAATAATTTTACCGTGAAAAATACTCTGGAACTTCAGACTTCTAAAATAAAATCTGTGACTCTTTTGCGAGTAAGCATCTTTATTTTTTCTTTGAAATGTGCGTGGTTGGTTTTGGAAATCCGGCTATTTTTCAATAGATTATCTTAACATGTTTTTCATTCATTTGTTTCACTGACACTAGAATAGTATTTGTATGTAATCCCTTTTCTTTGTGGGTATTGATTTGCCTTTTTTTCTCCTCTTTCCTACCTTTCATTTTCTGATGAAGGTTTTGGCTCAATCAAGCAAGACTACATGTATGGAGTTCATCGAGAAGGGGTTCTTCCAAACTGTAATGTGGCAATTGTATCGAGTGACGAATTCTATTGATGAGTGGATAAGATTTGGGACACAGAAGTGTAAGCTGGCTTCAGAGTTGATGGTAGAACAATTACGCTTTTGGAAGGTTTGTGTCATGAGTGGCCACTGCATTTCTTCTTTCACAGGCTTTTTCCCCGGTTTGTGCATCTGGTTGAATCCTCCCACGTTTGAAAAACTTATGGAAGCGAATGTCTTTAATGATTTTGCTTCCATCAGTGTGGAAGTGTTCCTTGTTTTGGAGGCATTAGCTAGCAGGCTCCCAGATTTACATTCCCGTAGAAATGAGAATGAACAATTTCGGGGAAGTTTCGGGGATAACTTAGAAACTTGGTGTTGGAGTGATGTTCGTCCAATGGTTGACGTGGCCTTGAAGTGGCTAGAGATTAAGGCTGATTCAACATTTTCCAAGCTCTTGTGTAAGCAAAATATAGTTGATGGCGATTTTGTGAACTATTCTCATGTATCTTCCTTGTTATGGATACTGTCAGCTGTTCTGCACATGCTTAACACAGTTCTTATAAAGGCGACTCCTCGAGATGTTTTTGAGCTAAATGGCAATGAAAGCGGGAGGCAGTTGCCAGACTTTGTAGCTAAGCTTGTAAGTCAAATCATAAAAAATGGTATCCTGAATATATTCGAGGATAACCTGGATGACTCTTTTGTTGACAAGCTGTGTCAATTCAGACATCAATCAGATTCTGAGGTCTCGATCGCTTCTATGTGCTGCCTTCATGGTTTACTCCAGGTTGTAGTTTCTGCTGATCACTTGATCCATCTCATCGGAGGCAACATTCAACATAAAAACCTTGGATATGAGTTTGTTGGAGAAACTAATACACTTGACAGTAACATATTCAAATATTCTCTGAACGAGTGGAAAAAAGTTTTTGAAGAATTTATGAAGTTCATCAATTCAGAATGGAAAATTGTGTGCAGCATCGAGGTATTTGGCAGGGGAGGTCCTGCTCCAGGGGTAGGAGTGGGATGGGGTGCTTCTGGTGGCGGATTTTGGTCATTGACTACTGCCTTAGTTCAAGCAGACGCAAGAATGTTTATCGAGTTGCTTAGAGCTTTTCATTCGCTATCTTCAGGAGATTTTCCTCAAGTTGAAGAGCATAATTTCATGGTGCAGAGTGTCAATTCTGCCGTAGCGTTGAGTTTAGCTGCAGGACCTGGGGACGAAACTATCATACAAAATGTATTGGATTTCTTGCTGGAAATTCCCGTTCTCAAATTTCTCAATCAATGTATCTTTAAATTTTGTCACTCTTGTAAAGGAGTAGAGCCCTTTACTATACACTACACTGAAAGTGACTTAGTTCAATTCGGCAAAAGTCTGGCTTCTCACTTCCGAGACAGGTGGTTGTCTTCTAAGAAAAAGAAGAATCCGGAAAAAAAGGAAGGAAAAACTCGTGGAATTAAAAGGGTCAAACCAAGTGGAAATTCTCTAGATACCATTCCCGAAGATATGGAAACGCCTGGGAAAAGTAGCAACTCACAAATGGTTGAGTGGGCTCGGCAGCGATTGCCTCTTCCTGTTCACTGGCTGCTAAGTCCTATAATGACCATTGGTGACATCAAATCTAGTAATACGTCAAATACTTCTGAAATTTCTCCTGTTCCGGATCCAATGGGATTTCATGAAGTTGCTAAAGCTGGGCTTTTCTTGCTGTTGGGTTTTGAAGCTATGTCCTCCGAGCTTTCAGATGAAGATAACTTCCCTGTTAAGAGTATTCCTTTAATCTGGAAATTGCATGCACTGTCTGTACCATTACTTGTAGGAATGAGTGTACTCGAAGAAGAAAGGAGCAGGTACACGTACGGAGCTCTACAAAACCTATACGGTAAACTTCTAGATGAGTTATGGCTAAGAAGCACCTCTGACGGCGTTGAAACTGAATCTTCTTCTTACGCTGATAGGCTCAGTGTTGGTTGTTTGAGATTTCAGTCCGAGATTCATGATAGTTATTCCACATTTATCGAAACTCTTGTGGAGCAGTTCGCTGCAATATCTTATGGTGACATGATTTTTGGACGACAAATTGCAATATATCTTCACAGACAGGTGGAGATTTCAGTGAGACTTGCCACGTGGAATGCACTATCTAACGCCCATGCGCTTGAACTCCTTCCATCTTTAGATGATTGTTTATCTCAGGCAGAAGGATATCTAGAACCTGTTGAGGTATTTATTAATTTTTCCAAATATATTTTTCATTAAAAGTTCATCTAATATTCCTCATCCAATAAGTAAGCTTTCTTGTTTGGGGGGTGACGTTTGAAAATTTTCCTAGATTTACTAAAACTTCATTGCTTGGGTCTTGGATATGTAGGAACAGACAGGTGGTAAATTGTCAAATCACATGATCCTTCTAATATTTCTTTTCTGTATAATTCATTCCCATTACCACCATTTAATACCATTAACCAAACGGGTCGTTAGTAGTTTGGGAACTTTGTCAAATGAAGCCAAGCCAACACTCTTTTATGTGTATGTTGCTGAGACATAGTATTCAAATGCTCATTATTAAACACACATACACACTCTCTGAACATGAGATGTTCTTTGCTTTTGGTGCTGTGCAGGAAGATGAAGGTATTCTAAACGCTTATGTAAAATCATGGATTTCTGGTTCCCTTGATAGAGCTGCAACTCGGAATTCAATGACATATGCTATTGTTTTACATCATCTGTCTTCGTTCATTTTCAATAATTCTGATGGAGAAAAACTATTGCTACGGAATAAACTTGTGAAATCGCTGTTAAGAGACTATGCGCGCAAACAGCACCACGAGGTATGTTATTTCTGCCTTTCCTTTGCTTTTTCTTCTGTTATTTCAGCTTAACCAATAGCTGGTTTGATATATAAAAACTTACACGTCCCCAACCAAAATCATTGTTGAAAGTTCATTATGTTACAACTTCACTGGTGTTTTGAGGGTCGCTGACTCTCAACCGGAACAGACTACCTTTGTTTACTTGTTCAGGATGGGAAAGGCAATATAATTGTGTGTTCACGTGAACATTAGGCACTTCTTTTGTCGAGAACTAATCTCACTTTTTATCTAAGTTTAGGATACAAGTATACTATCTATTACTCTAATGCTATTAAGTCGCTCTCACCTAGACAGGGTTTGAAATGGTCAGATGACGATAATTATTCTTGTGATAACAAAGAGGTTATTCCTGATTCAGTCTTGAACATTGATAGCGATGTAATTTCACTTAACTAACTCAAGAATGGACAATTTTAATTAATTTCAGGATGTCCCAATAAATTTACCTAATAGCTCTTTGAAGTATAGTTGCTACATTTTATTATTGGTAAAAAGATTATTTTCAATAATTTATCTCTATAGTGTGAAAGCATATTATATCCTTAGCTGTGAGCCTGTGAGAGGTTGGGAGTCTTGGAACATTGTGACATTAATTTCTGACGAAGGGGCCAGACTCCAGAGTCATTTTTTGAAAAACGGAAAATTTAGTTACCGGCAGGGAGATTTTGGTTTGAGATCCAATAAAAAGGCAAAATCCGAACCAATCCCATTTACAATGGAATCAATGATCTGCCATACCTATCTGAACTTGATGGGAGTCCAATATGTCCATATCTTGATGATTGTTTTTTAACTGGAAACATCCGACCCATGACAGCTTCATGACCTGAAGTTTCTGTGCCCCTCTTTATTGTGTGGGGTAGTCTAATCAGATTGGTGTATTACAGTTCTCTGCTGATTTTCTTGTCTACTGATCTTCAAACATTGATTGATTTCAGGATATGATTTCGGATTTAGTTCGGTATCAACGTTCTCACGCACTTAAGAAACCAGGGCAAAACGTCTCAACTTCTTTATCGATGAACTACACAGATGCCAGGTTTGAGCGGTTAAAAGATTGTTGCGAAGGAAATTCACAGCTATTCACACTAGTCGAAAAGCTCAAATCTTGTATTTCGAAGAAACAATCTAACGTTTGAAGTAAGCGACTAGAGTGATTGTGAGGTTATATGGCCTTTGTCATCTAACTTGTGACAGATCCAGGCATAACGTGCAATCTGTTACAACATGAGCTTCATTTTTTTTCAGCCTCAGACTGGACCACTGATTAGCTATAAGTGGAGGTGTTTATCGGAAGCTTGCAGTTAAATTTTGTTAATTAGGTTATTCAGTTTATCGGACATCAAGGGATCTGACAAGGCATATGCAGAAGAATGAAGGGTATTTGGCTGGGTGTCGAGTCGAATTATATAGTTTTTTATGTGTGCGGTGGTCTAGACTACAATACTCGACTTGATAGTTCGATTTCAATTTTTGTATGGTACATTTTCGATCTCTCTATCTTAATCTATTCGTCCGCCTCTACTTGTAGATATTATCTTTATAAATTATAAAATTTTGCTTTCTAAGCCTAGCGATCGATGTGTTTTGCTTCAATTCATATATTTGTTTTCGAAGTGTTTTGCATTTTATTCTACTCTCGGAAAAATCAGCGTACACTGATGGATAGAGATCCCAGATTCGTCCACCAAGAAACGATGTTTATTTTGATTTTGTATTGTAAATGGTGGAAATGGAATTCCTATTACAAGAGTTTAAGAGAAATCTTCTGCTTCTTCCGTCCCATTTAATTTACATTATTTGTCATTTTAGCCCGTCCCACTTAATTTGCGTTATTTTTATTTTTGGACAATGGTCCACACATCTTTTTAATCTCATCAATTCATTTTAATTCTCGTTTAATTTCATCCACTTCTTTTTTTTCTTGAAAACTACTCTTTTTCTTTGCTTCAATCCTATCAGGACAGAGGGAGTAATTTTTAGGTCAACTTATGATTCTTGAAGAAAAATATACCATTTATTGTTTGCGCATATTTCAATTTAACATAAAATTAAATTTCTTAAATTGTAAATTTTTAAAATATATAATGAAAAATTTTAAATAAAAATAAATTATAAAGTGTAGTATAATTTATCCATTAAAGTTAGAACTAAATTCAAAGATTGATTTAGTGATGCAACTTTTTCACTAAAAAAATAGGCAATTGATGTTACCAAAAAGCAGCCAGTATGTGGAACTTGACGTGACTTCCAGTGCTGTGATCTTGTGATCTGTGTAGGGCCTGTCTTCTATTTTACTCGTCGTTTCTTTTTTCCGAACATCTTGGGTAAGACCGTCTTAGAATAAGACGCGATCCAATATGAAGCCATCAATTTTTTTCTTTTTCTGGGCATTTTTCAATTTTACTCTTAGAAGTATTAATTTTGACCTTAAATATATCAATTTCAACATAAAGTGGTACTTAAATATATCAATTAAAGTAAAAATTTCAATTTGAACCTATAAGTGATCAATTTTAACGTTAAAGTGATCAATTTCTACCTAATATAATTAACATTGATAAGTATTAAATTGTATGTTATGTAGTTCATTATTTTGTTTATATTTGATATAGTTAACATCGTAATAAAAACAAGATAAGGTCATAATTGATGCATGTTTGGTAATAATTGACAGTGATAAGTAATGAATTGTATGTTGTTATGTAGTTTATTTATTTTGTTTATAATTGATATAGTTAACATCATAACAAAAACAAGATAAAGTCATAATTGAGGCATGTTTGGTGATAATTGACAGTGATAAGTAATGAATTGTATGTTGTTATTGAAAATTTTACATTAATTGATATGTTTAATTACTACTTTTGAAATCGATATCTTTAAGGTCAAAATTGATACTTTTAAAGTGCAAATTGAAAAATGCCCAGAAAATGAAAAAAAATCAAAAAAAAAAAAAATCTGGAGTGCGTATAGTGCACACACTTGAGAATGAACCGGCCTAATTATGATCTTATTCTAAGACGGTCTTACGCAAGTTTTTGTGTTTTTTTTTTTTTCATTTCATTACTCGTCGTTTCTTAATCATACCATCATATTTTTATTTTTAAACTATCTTTACCAACAATAGACGTGACTTATAATGCTGAAAACATACTCGTGATTTCCTATTATTGTTTAATTTAGTTTTAGCATATTTGTCAATATATTATTTTAATATTAAATAATTTTAATTGGATTTGAGTAAAAATTATAAAAAATCGATATTAAAAGGTGAATAATAGTAATCAATGAAAAAAAAGAAGATTCTATTTGACTACTCTTCATGTCCAGTATAGATTGCATCAAAAAGAAGAATATTGTATTTTTAATAAAAGGTGAATAATAGTAATCAATGAAAAAAAAAGAATGAATTGTGTGGATGAAATTGACGGAGTGTTAAAATGTATGAATAAGATTAAAAGGAAATGGTGGGTCATTGTCTAAAAATAAAAATAATGCAAATTAAGTAGGACGGACTAAAATGACAAATGCTATAAATTTAATGGGACGGAGGGAGTTTGTTTTAACTTATAAATTCAAAACAAATACTCCCTCCGGTCCAGTTTACTTGTCCCATTTGACCAAACACGGATATTAAGGTAGTAGTGGGGTCCATTAGAAAAGGTGGTAGTTGGGTATTTTAATTGATTAAATTAATTGTAAAGGTGGTAGTGGAGTATTGGGAATTGGAAAAGTGGGGGTATTTAGGTAAAAAAAGAATAGCCAAAAAAGGAAATGGAACAAGTAATGAGGAATTGCTAAAAAAGGAAATGGGACAAGTAAACTGGAACGGAGGGAGTACTATATTAAGAGTGATTCATAAATAGTGTTTAAAAACTAAAAGGGACAATAATAATAATTTAAAAATAGTATAAGACAATTAAAAAAATTTAAACGGCAGGACGAATAGAATTGAGTTTTATCTCGATAGGAGAATCATCATCATCATCCCACCCAGTGAATCCCGCACATAGAAAACTATGGACAGGGTCTGGGGAGGGAAGGACGGCGACAACTCATACCCATGAAAGAGAGCGCGACCAAAAAGAAGTCCCCCGGCTCAAGAAAGACAAAGAGAAACCCCTGCGACGTGAAGATAAAAAACGAACAAGATACAAAGTATAAAACAATAAAAACTTAAGCAAGACGAAGCAGCAACAACCAAGAAACTAAAAGAAACTAAAACAACGAGAGAACATGCCCCCCAAAAGAAACTCTAAAAGAAAACACTAGTCTAAAATATGAATAAGACGCCTCCAACTATCCCTATCTCTCGTCAGATCGATAGGAGAATATATATAACTTTTTAAAAGTTCAATTTTCCCTAATGATTTCCCTTCCCTTACCCAACTCTGCAATAAAAAAATAAAAATCTGCGTCAAATGAAGTGCAAGGGTATGCAAAAAGTATATTAACACTTGTTACTGTAAATCATTAAACTTTATTGTTAGTTTAATAGATTTTTGTTAATCAAGTTTTGTATAAGTATCAATTTATATTTTGTCTCCAATTAATTAATCAAGTCCATTCTATTCATATTGATTACCTGTCTGGCCCACTATTTGTGTTTGTTCAACATGAATAGCATGAATTTTTATAAATCGAATCAGCCCCACTACAATTATTGGGGATATTTTCCCATCAAAAAATTATTAATGGGTATTGAGGTGGTGTTGGGCGAGACCGTCTCAAATTGAGATAAGAGTGGATCGCTCTAATTCGCGCACCTTACATGTTTTCTCCTTTTTTTTAAAATTTTTTTTTTATATTTTCTTGGCAGTTTTCAATTTAATCTTAAATGTATCAATTTTGACTTTAAAGATATCAATTTCAATGTAAAGTAGTACTTAAACATATCAATTAAAGTAAAAATTTCAATTTGAACCTATAAGTGATCAATTTTGACATTAAAGTGATTAATTTCTACCTAATATAATTGACAATGATAAGTATTTTTTTTTTGAATATAATTGACAGTGATAAGTATTGAATTGTATGTTGTAATGTAGTTCATTTATTTTGTTTATAATTGATATAGTTAACATCATAACAGAAACAAGAGAAAGTCATAATTAATGCATGTTTGGTAATAATTAACAGTGATAAGTATTGAATTGTATGTTGTTATTTAGTTCATTTATTTCACTTATAATTGATATAGTTAACGTCATAACGAAAACAAGATAAAGTTATAATTAATGCATGTCTGGTAATAATTGATACTGTTAAGTTTAACACTTACAGTTAAATTGTGTTTTTTGTATTGAATTTTTTTACTGTTTTTTTTAGTTTCTGAAATTTATGCTTTTAATATGTAAACTGATATTATTAATAGTGTTATTGACCATTCATTTGTTATTTAAAATTCATCTATAGAATGATAAAATAATAATATTTTATTAACTTTGTTCTCAAATTGTGAAACATAACCATATTTAAGTAGAAATTGATCAGTTTAACGCCACAATTGATCACTTATAGGTCCAAATTGAAATTTTTACTTTAATTGATATGTTTAAGTACTACTTCACGTTGAAATTATTATTTTCAAGGTCAAAATTGATACTTTTAAAATCCAAATTGAAAAACATTCAGAAAACGAATAAAAACAAAAAAAAATGGAAATCTGGAGGACAAAGCGCTTGTGTGTAATACACGCGGTTAACAATGAGCCGCTTAGAGTAGTACGTTCTCGTCCAAGTTTTTATGATGGGTACTTAAAAGTTAAAAGAAAACAAAAGGCAACCAAATCGGTGGGCTGATTCAATATTGTCAGATTATTGGAAAAATTACCTAGAATAATCCAAATTATTCATGATTTTCCTACAATAATCCCACCTATTGATTAATCATGAATAATTCCAACTTTGAGGGGTATTTTCCTAGAGTAAACTTGGGTAACCCGATGACCTGCTATAGTTTTTTTTTTTTTTTGAAAAATTGGAATATATTAAAATAAAAGGAGGGAAACACCACACTGTAACTCGGGACCCCAAACCCGCCGGCACAAAAAAACCCCGTAGGAAAAAAAGTCATTGGAAGAGGGAGACCAAGAAACAGGCCACCCCAAACCCGATGACCTGCTATAGTAGGTAATTCATCAAAAAAATAAATTAAATATTAATTTAAAATTAGAAAATATTTTTGAAAATTTACATAAAAAATTCTAAATAATAAAAAAAATCATAATTTTTTTATGAATATTTTTTAACAGTTTTTTCGACATTTTATTTTAATTTATCTTTTTGTTTTAAAAAATAAAACTTGTCATAGCAAGTCATCCGGTCACCGAGTTTACTATAGAAAAATGCTCCTTAAAGTTGGGATTATTCATGGTTAATCAATAGGTGGGATTATTGTAGGAAAATCGTTGATTTATTCTGGGTAATTTTTCCCAGATTATTTAACTCAAATGATATTTTGAGAATGTGAAATGATTTTGATTTCATCTTTAAACAATGTTTGTTGGCATAAAAAATATAAAAAAATGAATTTATCAAATCGTGTAAACGAATTCGACTTGACCCGACTCAAAACAAATGTAAAAATATGTAAAAATCAATGTGAACACATGGACTAATTTTACACCTACTCAAAACAAATGATATGAAATCAATTCGATTATCCGAATGAACACCTCAAAGAAAAACGATCTACAGGCAAAAGATAGAGTCTGTTTGGTTAATGACTGTTGGTTGGAGCTATTTGACTAAATTGTTGGATGATAATTTAACTGTTTAAGCCAACTAGCTATTTGGTAAAAATTAATTGTTGATTATTGACAACTTATTAGAGATAAAAAATTAATTGAAAGTCAAAAGACGATGAAAAACTACTTTTAGAAGTGGTAGACAACTTTTCAGCTAGCTTAAAAGCTGATTACCAATCGCCTTTCCTAGTTATTTAACAAACAAAAGCCAAAAACTTAAAAAAATTACTAAAAACTACTACTACTACTACTACTACTACTTTCAACCATTCCCTTTAACAAATTTTATCCTTATTTGATGAATTCACCTTATTTGTCTAATTTCTATTTATATTAAAAGTTTTATAAACAAATTGTCCTTACAAGTTCTATTTTATTACAAAAATACGTCCTTTAAATTTATTATTGTTATCGCCTCTCTTATATGAGTTCTATTTTATAACAAAAACACCTTTATTAACTTTACAATTTATCTTTAAATATTTTTTGCCCAATTTAAATGAGACATTTAAAGAAAATAGGAGAGCTCGAAAAAGTATTTGACAAACATCTCTTAGTGAAAATTAAAGTAAACCCCTATAATATCATCTTACCTTATTAGGAAGAGTATGATTATTAAAACTTTATTCTTCCACTAATTATGTTTTATTAATCTATCTTTGACAGAATGTCTACTCTACAAACATTTATTCAATCATGACTTGAACAACTTGAATAATTCTCATAGTATAAATTCTAATCTAAAAATTAGTGTTCATACGGGTTATTTTGTCGATTATGAGTCATGTGTTTTAAGTCAGTTTAAAATCAAATTTTATTTCCACATTAACTTTTACATAATTTGAAATTCACATTGACATCGGGTCAAGTCAAATTCGGTTACCACTGCAACAAAATTAAAATTTCTCACAATAGGATTTGGTGATATTAATAAATATGTTTTGGTTTATATTTTTTATGTAATAATTTAACTATTGATTTTTGTTTTATGTTCCACTATGAAGTAATTTAGTGACACTTCCATTATACTCCCTCCAACTCATTTTAATTGTCCCATTTTCTTTTTTGTCTATTTTTTTTTACCAAAATACCCCCTCTTTTCCAATTCCGAATACTACCACTTTTACAATTAATTTAATCAATTAAAATACCCAACTACCACCTTTTTGGTGGACTCCATCCCACTCTTAATATCCGTGCCCAATTCAAATGGGACACTTGAATTGAGTTGGAGGGAGTAATTATTACTATAGTCTATAATGACATTTATAAAAAATGCCACTGAATTGATGTAGCGAAAAATTTTAATATAATTTTTTATTATGCTATTAAATGTTATAATAAATGTCACTAAATCTACTATATTAAATGTCACTAATTACATCCCACAAAAAGTATATTATGTTGTAATGTACAAGGTCGGTAAATATCGAGTCATCGAATTTGTTTTGAACATCTCTAAACTTTATACTATTATATGAGAAAAAGGTCACATACTTAACTGACATATGACCAGGGGCGAAGCCAGGATGTTGAATTAGGGGGGCCAAACTGTCGATATACTAGCAAATAATTGTTTACTATATAAAAACTAATCAAACAACTATGAAAATTTTAAAATCATATAGACTGAAATAAACTTGAATCATAGCAAAATTATATTTAATAAATGAAGTTGAAGCTTCCTTATAATTATCCCTATTATAAAAACGAAGTGTTTTTTACTCCATATATTTGAGTAACATTTTCTTTTTTCTTTTTTTTTTGTTTTTGCATTTTTTAAACTATACATCATATTAGTCAGGGGTGTTCATAATAATCCAGATCGGATTTTTATCCGATCCGAAAAATCCGATCTGGATTATCCGATATTCGGTTTCTAAAACCGGACAATTTACCCGGTTTTCGCAAACCGAATAATCCGGGTCAGGTACCCGGTTTTAAACCGGATACTGATCCGGATCTGGGTCACGACTTTTTGGAAACCGGGTATCTGGTATCCGGTTTTATTTAATTATTATTTTTTTCTTTTTTTTCGTAAATAAAATGATTATGATATCTCTTAAGCTAACCTTGGATTGAATATTTTTGGAGAGTTAATTTGAATTTTATAATTGTTCTTACTTAAACCCATGAACAAAAATATTATTCTTTTATAACTAATTAAGTTAAAGATAGAGAGTTTGTATTTGAATTTTATATAAAAAAAGATTTGAAGTAAAAATAGAGACAAACATATGGTTAAACGATAAAACGACAAAAAAATAAAAATAAAAACATTCTAACAAAACCGGGTATCCAGAATCCGAATACCCGGTTTAAACCGGGTCGGAACCAGATCACAATTTTAGGTACCCGAAAAAGCGAGTATCCGGATTTTCGGGTCCGGATAGACTCGATACCCAATTTTGAACACCCCTAATATTAGTAAGAGGACCAAAGCCAAAAATAACAAAATCACATTTTAATCAAGGGGTGACAGGTCTAGCCGCCAACGTAGCTTTCCCCACTATTTACCCACTAATTATTGGGTGTATTAGAAAACTATTTGCAAGCCAATTCTGACAAGGGAAAATTTAACTCCAAGAAAGATTAGTGTAAATATTTACCCACTAATTGGGTGTATTAGAATACTCCTGTTGTATTTTTTCAAAATCCAAGCTTTGAAAAACTTCTGAAATAATTTCTTTTCTACTTTTTACTTTATAGTATTCTCATTTCAGAAAATCTCTTATGCCGTGTTTGGAAACAAGGATTTCATTTGGAAATTTAGAATTGACTCAAATTTATTGTTTGGCAAATCTAAAATTTCAAATTTGGATTTGAGTCAAATCCACTATGGTTATAAAAGTAGTTGAAAATGAGAATTTGAGAATGACTTCTCAAACCTTGTTATTCTCAAATTCTTAATTAAAGAATTCATAATTGAAATCTACAATTCAAAATGAAATGGACGTTCTCAAACGCAACCTTTAAGAAATTGAGCAAAAGCCCCCACGAGGTCGAGGTTTCCTTTTCTTCACATATCTTATCTCAACAAAAACATGGAAATTAATGTTTACCCTATTACAAAGTTATAAGTACGAGAAAATTTTAAACGACTAATCGGATTCATGAACCTCAGACCTCATTAGTAGTCCGAATTTTAATGAAGTTAATAATAGAATCTATCTTTTGACACAATGTCAACTAATTATTGTTGGAAGACAATATATATAGCCCTAAGATAATAATAGAATCTATCTTTTGACACAATGTCAATTAATTATTTTTGCTTTGAAAACATAAGAGTTTAATTATACTTTATTAAATTAATGTTTCCCAAATCAAATCCTTATCACAAAGTTACAATTAGTGAAACCTCTAAACGATTAATCGAATTGATCATCCTCATACATCATTAATAGTACGAATTTTAATGAAGCAAATAATAGAATGTAAAAATTACCGTGAATAATACGAACTTTCACTGATTTCCCTATAATAATACGAACTTTCGATTAACCATGAATAATACCAACTTTGATGTGGATTTTCCTCTAACATCCTTAACTTATTGGTAACCTACAATTGTAGGTCAACTTGCCAAAAAAAGGAAAATACAAAAAAAATAAATTAAAAATGCAATAAAGAAAGAAAAAAAAGTAAGAAAATTAATTCCCCACCCTCCCCTATTTTTTTAGTGCATTATTATTTTTCTTACTTTTTTTATTGCATTTTTAATTTTTTTGTATTTTCCTTTTTTTTCCAAGTTAACCTACAATTGTACGTTACCAACAAGTTAAAAATGCTATATAGAAATCCACTTCAAAGTTGATATTATTCAGGGTTAATCGAAAGTTCGTATTATTATAGGGAAATCAATAAAAGTCCGTATTATTCACGGTAATTTTTCCTAATAGAATCTATCTTTTGACACAATGTCTACTAATTATTGTTCAAAAACTATATATACAGCCCTAAAGGCTATATATAAGAAATTATCTTATATATATTTATGTAATTTGATATTATTTTTGCTTTGAAAACATAAGAATTTAATTATATTTTATTACTTTATTATTTATTCTTTTTTGAAAAGTTAAAATAATTATATAATTTAAAATATTCATTGTATTTCAATTTGTAGATTAGATTCTCTTGAAAAGTTAAAATTAATTTTTGAATAACAAAGAGAATTTTGTTAATTCTTATGTATCCATTATATTATTTAATAAATTTATCATTAATGATCAATAATATTCCTGTTTATTCACTAATTAATGTTTAACGAATCTATCTTTTGACAAAATGCTACCCTACAAAAGTGCAAACATTTATTAAGTCTACTGAATTATGGCAGTATCCACATACATGACCAATGAGACAATCGAGGGGCAATAAACCCGCTATGTCCCGTATTATATAAACCCTCCAAAACCATTATCTTTGATCGACGTACTAAACACTTAATTTGATTCAACTATAATGGAGCAAACTATAGTTGTAAACAATAACAATAACAATAATAATAATAATAGCGAGCATAATAAGAGGAAGGAAGAAGACGAAGAAGCGAAAGCAGATGTAGAAATTTGGAGATATGTGTTTGGTTTTACTGAAATGGCACTAGTTAAATGTGCAATTGATTTAGGCATAGCCGATGTTATACATAAAAACGGGGGCTCAATCTCATTAATTGAGCTCTCGTCTACCCTAAAATGTCCCGAATCTTCTCTTTATCGGGTCATGAGGTTTTTAACTCATCGCAAAATTTTTAATCAAACGCAAACGAGCCAAGACAACTTGGTTTACTCTCAAACACCCCTTTCACGACGTTTGTTAAGTCATGTTAAAAATAACATGGCTCCCTTTATACTATTAGAAAGTTCTCTGGTGATGCTCGCTCCTTGGTTAGCTTTAAGTAACCGCGTTCAAGAGAAGAATGAATCGGCCTTTGATGAGGCCAATGGAGAAGATGTTTGGAGCTATGCATGTAATAATGTGAATCATAGCAAGCTTATTAATGAGGCTATGGCTTGTGATGCTAGGGTAGTTGTACCTCAAATTATTAAGGGTTGCCCTAAATTGTTTGAGGGTTTAGGTAGTGTTGTGGATGTTGGGGGAGGAAATGGAACCACTTTGTCTATGCTTGTTAAGGGTTTTCCTTGGATTCAAGGGATTAATTTTGATCTTCCTCATGTTGTGTCTCAAGGAGTAGTTTGTGAAAGAGTGCATCATGTAGGTGGAGATATGTTTGATTGTATCCCAAAAGCTGATGCTGCATATATTATGGTAAGTACTACTCTTCGTTTCTTTTTGTTTGTTCATTTTAAAATTTTCCACTTATAAAAGAGAAATTTAAATTTGATTTTTGAAGTACTTTATCCGAATTATTTTAGATGTTTCATTTCCTTATTTGGCAAAATCATATCAATTGTCCAATTTTCTTTTTTGTCTATTTTTTTTTGACCTAAATACCCTCACTTTTCCAATATCCAATACCCAACTACCACCTTTACAATTAATTTAATCAATTAAAATACTCAATTACCACCTTTTTAATGGACCCCACACCACCCTTAATAACCATGAAAACCCAAATGGGACATCTAAAATGATTCGGAGGGAGTATTATTTAAGACAAAATAAATTTTTGTGGGATCTTGTTAGATTATTCGTTTTGATGCAAAGAATTTTAATATATAATTTTTTACAATTTTTTATTATACGTATTATGAGATATCGAGGCTCAAAATTTGCGTTGAAATACGTGAAAAAGTAAAGTAGACAAACAACATTCCCAATTATTTGCAACATTATGATTTTACACTATTTTTTCATTTCATTAATTTGTGTTTAGTTTTTAATCTATAAGTAAATATATAATCAAGTGAAATCTTATTAGATTCATCTCAATACAAGGATTATTAACATCTATTTTTTATTTTTTATTATAAATAAGTAAAGATATTCAGGATCAAATTAATGTATTGAATAAGTTGCAACGGATAAAATATTACATTTTATTTAATCAAAACAATTAATTAAAATTGTTTTGGATCGATTAGGTTTAATTCAACATGTCAATAGTTTGTCATTAAGGTTGATTCTTATCATTATAAAATACCTAAAATACACCTTCTAAATATATTTTAATAGAAGTGACTTGCATAAAGATAGTCACAACCTAAATCATATTAGAATTAAGCATTGCATTTAGGTAATCAATATATAAATTTAAAAATCCTAATAAAAGTATATTACTCCTATCTTTTAACCATCTCAAAATATCCAATACACAATTGATAAGATTTTATAAATTATTAAAAAAATGAAATAAAATATATGATTTCTAACATATTATATAATGTGACCTAAAAAGTATAAAACCAATCAATATAAATAATAGTTATAGTTATAGTTAGAAAGTATATGAAGTCAAATATACAAATATTAGTCATAATAACAATGACATCATTATTAAGTAGTTTTTGAGGGAAAGTTTTTGTTAAAATTGTGACACGTAAGCAATATTTAATAGTAATAATGTCAGCGCGTTTTGTTTAGTGATAATTATAGATAGATTATAGATTATAAATAGATGTTTCTAGTTATGAATTTAGTATCAAGAACTCACCGACAATTAAACATATTAATATTGGATGAAATATACATTTATCAAACTCTTATTTTAAGTTTAAGATTATTCAAGGTAATCAAGAAAAATTTGCTAATTTGCATCAAAATATAATTTAATTGGAAAATATGTTAAACCACTATCAACTATTGTCAAAATAATCCAAATTTTTATTAACTTTCACAAAATACACCTATTTTAATATTAAGTAAAAAACATACTCCGAGTTATCAAATGAGAAGGATATGATGGTTGAGTATTTTAGAGTTTTTTAATAGTGAGATTTATTTGGAGTTAATGGACAATAACTTTTGAATGAAGTTAATTCATAATAGCTGCTCCCTTCGATTCAATTTAAATGTCTATTTTTTTTTGGATAAATTTAATTTATTTGTCCACTATTCTTTTTTGGCATAAATTTTTTACTTAAGTACCCAATGTTCACATAAGTAAAGACCATAATACCCCCACTTACATTACTTAAAATACCCTAACTACCACCTTCATAATTATCAATGCCGTTTCTGAGAATTATTGGGCCTAAGGAAAATTATTAAACAGAGGCCCTACGTCAACAAAAAATTCAAAAATGCGATTCTCATGCATCTATATCACAAAAAAATATTTTTAGTTTCATCTGATAGAAAAAATATAGTTAAAGAAATAAGTAAATTATAATAAAAAAATATTAAAATTATAATCATCTTCATCAAAAGTGAATTGAATCAAGAAAAAATCAAATGAATTGAAGTTACAATTACATTTAAGGTGGAATTTTTCGTCCTCTTAATATTATGACACTAACAAATTAAATTTCATATATTTCCAATTTTTTCAATTAATGACAAAATGGTTTTGTTTTACTAAACTAATAAAGTTTAGTTATTCATAAGGAAAAATTACTTTTTAATTAAAATATTGCAGTATTCCATGCACTAATCTTCTTCGCTATTTCATTGTATTTAGTGTCTAATTCATTCTTTCTCTAATTATGCAGTCACAAAATAAAAGTTGATATTAATTATTTTTATACTGAACAAAGTAAATAAAATTTATCTTACAAGTTAAGAATAAAATACAAATTAAAAATAAGTTAATTAAGTAATAGTGACACTATTTTATATCGGTAAGATTAATATAGGAAGAAAATAGATATTTATCATTATTAAAGTGCACAAATGACGATGTAGAAAAATACTACCAACCGAAACAAATTGAAATTCAAGAAAAATATTAGGAATTGTTACGTGTTTGACAACACATTCTTAACTAGACTAGCCTACTACCCTTACCCTACTACTCCCTTCAATTTTTATTTTGTTTTTACTCTTGCTTTAAATGCAATTTTTAAGAGTTTGTAAGGGTATGTTTGTCTTTTCAAATGTAAAGTTGTAAAAAAGGTAGTACTTTCTTTCTATAACCTTCATCTTCATCCTCTCTGCAAGTTTCAAGCTCTTCCTTGTCACAGAATACCGTCAACCGCCATTACTAACTCCACAACTCTGAGTTTCGAAATGGGCCCCTTTATATGTTGGGCTCTGGGCGGCAACACTCCTCGCCTACCCCATAGGACCGGACCTGATAATTATTATAATCACTTCAAATACTCCAACTATCACTTTCTTAAAATCGGTGTCCAACCAAAGTGGACACTTAAATAGAATTGGAGGGTGTATTATTTTTGATTGTTTTGTCTATTTTATTTTTGTTTTCTCTTTTTAAAATATTTAATTTGAATTTTAATCAATCATTTTAAAATGTGATAATGTAGTGGGTATTGCATGATTGGGGGGATGATGAATGCATTAAAATACTAAAGAAATGCAAGGAGGCCATACCAAAAGACAAAGGGAAAGTGGTAATAGTAGAAGGTATACTTGAAGAAGACAAAAATGATAAATTTGAAGATGCAAGATTGCTTCTAGATATGGTTATGTTGGCCCATACAACTAATGGTAAAGAAAGAACTTTAAAAGAATGGAGTTGTTTACTAAATAAAGCTGGGTTTCACCATTTTCATGTCAACTCCATTGATGCTGTTCAATCTGTCATTGAAGCTTATCCTTGAAGCTTGACTACCTTAACGGCCTGTTTGGTTACTGGTACTCAATGGTGGGGTGAAAATGATTTATAGTGTAAAATTTCATCAAAAATTCCATATCATTTCCAATGGTAATGCATTGGAATAAATTTTATGACGAAATGAGATGATTGGAGTTGGACAAGTATGACCATCAAGGTAAACCCAAGACATTTTCAAATACAATTACATTAATATTTCATTCTCATTACCACCGTTTATTACTACCTATCAAACATCCAGTAATAACCTACCTTTAATTTTCATCTATTGATCGGAATTTTCAAGTTTGTTGTATGCTTGTATGTGTGTCTTATAATTTATTTGCATTGTAGTACTTAATTTCTTCAATGGTGTATTGGTGTTCATTATTTCTTTGTGTGATCAATTTTATGATTCTTGTCTATTTTAATACTTCCTTCACAACAATCTCTTAATTTATCTCATACTACCAACTACAACTACCAAAGGCGGATACAAACGCCAGTTGATAACTAACAGCATTAAAAGTTTTATAGCAAATTATTTATCTTTAGATTTAATATATTACTCGCTTCGTTCCTTTTTGTTTTTCTACCTTACTAAAACGGGTAGTTTATAAGTTTTTCCATTTTAGAATACTTTTTATTTTTGGAAACACTTTTACCCCTTAAAATCCCACTTTCTTTACTTCACACGACTATTTAATTATTTTCTCTCTCATACTTTCAATACAATCATTACATTACACTGTTACTCCCTCCGAATAATTTTAGATGTCCCATTTGGGTTTTCACGGTTATTAAGGGTGGTGTGGGGTCCATTAAAAAGGTGGTAGTTGGGTATTTTAATTGATTAAATTAATTGTAAATGTGGCAGTTGGGTATTGGGAATTGAAAAAGTGGGGGTATTTAGGTAAAAAAAAGATAGACAAAAAAGAAAATGGGACAATTGATATGATTTTGCCAAATAAGAAAATGAGACATCTAAAATGATTCGGAGGGAGTATTTAATTATTTTTTCTCTCATACTTCCAATACAATCATTACTTCCCACTACTATATAATTAAAATAATACACACTACCATCAAAAATTCTATTTTTTTAAATCTTGATGAAAAACTCAAATAAATTCATCAAAAAGAAACGGAGGGAGTACCGGTTAAGTTGATAAAAGTTTTCCTACATTACAATTGACAACATTGATTTGGAGTTCAATCTTTTAATATGCGCATTATTTTTCTTTTTTCAAAGTGTTTTTTTTAAGTTCAAAGTGTTTTAAAACAATTAACCTTTTGTTTGAATATAATTCGACATTATTTGATTTTGTTCCCGACTCGCCCCTGTATACTAATCACAACTACATAATATACTTTTAGTGGGGTATATTTAGTGCATTTAATTTAAATATTATTTTAAATTTCTAATGGCATATATAGTGGATTCAGTGACATTTAATTTCAATATCACTATTTTAAATTACTAATAATGGTGGATTTAGTGACTATGTATTTGAGCATTTAGCAGCATAATAACAAATCATACTAATATTATTTTTTACGACATAAGATTTAGTGACATTTCTCATAATGCCAGTATAGATTATAGTAATAATTACATATGTTACTAAGGGTTAAATAAGTCACTAAATCACTTTATAATAAAATTTAAAATAAAACCAATAATTATTAAACTAAAAGTATATATCACATACATTTTTTTTACTTTTACTAAATCTTATGTCGCGAAAAGTTAATTTTGTTGTAGTCTCTCATATACATTATCATCGTCCCAATTTGTTTTTTAATACTCATTTCTATTCGCTTTAAATGTCACGTTTGATTTTTCAACACTATTAATGGATATAATTATTAGATTAAACTTATAATCAATTAAGTTTAGGGGAACTGTCAACAATAAACCAAGTTGTGTTTGATCTGCTGAAAGTAAATTCATCTCTTTTTTACTTTTATATAAATTCACCTATTTACTTAAATTTAAATCACTTTTGTTTATAACTTTCTACAAAGCTTCGTTGTGATTAGTCAATTAGAAATAAACAACAATTGAGCTTATTTTTAGCAATTATACCGAACAAGTGAATTTTTTCTAAAATAATCAATAATTTAGTTTATTTTCAACTAATCGAGTAACGATTAATTTATTTTTTACAATTTATTCTTAAGTTTAACCTTTAATATCTTATTGAGTAGTTTTTAGTACTACTTTTACTTGGTCGTATTCAAAATGAGTGATTGTAGACAGGTTCATACTAATAATCCAAAAATTAAATATTAATCAATTATAAATAAGTATTTTAAATATAAAAATAAATATTATGATTAATTTAATAGGCTATTTAGGCCAATTTTTAAAAAATGTCAATGTGAGACCTCTGATAGTATGTTATGGGCTTTTAGACATACAACAATCCAGGAGCCCTGCAAGTATGGACAATTTGAAATAGATAAAACTCTTAATTTAATTGAAAAAAACATGCAATAAGATTTAAATCAAACTTATTTTAAATATAAGCACATGATACCCCAGAGCACAGGTTCGGGTCTATTCGCACTTAGTAAGTGCGAACAGTAATAAACTGGTCAAAAAAAAATCAAGTGTCTGTTCGCACTTAGTAATTGCGAACAGGTCAAACATGGTCAACATGTTAATTTTAAGATAAGAGTTGTTCGCACTTAGTAAGTGCGAACAGACTGAAACCTAAAACAGGTTGTTCGCTGTTAGTAACAGCGAACAACCTGTTTCAGTTTTTCAGTCTGTTCGCACTTACTAAGTGCGAACAGCATGAACCTAAGGCTTGCGGATCACACACTTAGTTTTGAAATAAGTTTGATTATAATTTTATTGTATGCTTTTTTTGATAAATAATCTTATTTATTTCAAATTTTCGTAAGTATGCAACTTTACGGCTTACAAGAACGATCTTAAAAAAAGTTAACGAATTATGGAGTAACCTAAAACTATAATGGTTGTTAGCGTAAACTATCAACAAAGTGGACGTGCCGGAGTGGTTATCGGGCATGACTAGAAATCATGTGGGCTCTGCCCGCGCAGGTTCGAATCCTGCCGTCCACGTTTTTGGCACTTCGCTCTACATGTTGTGTCTTTTACGCAGCTAGCCAGTTAGTGAGTACTTTACAAGTGCAATCCTCAAAATTGATGAATTTGTGATGTTTTTTAGAAGTAAAAAAATTATTGTTTACATTTACAGTGTGTTTTAGGAAATGGAATTTTTTTTATATATTTTTTGTGTTTATCAAATAGTCAAAATAACACTTCCTTCGTTCCATAATACTCGCTACATTTTCTATTTTCGAAAATTTCATATTACTTGCTACATTTCCATTTTTTGTAAAAACCCAATCATTTAAAATGATACCTACTTCTATCTTTATTCTACTCTATACCTCATCAACTTTTATACCTACCATTATTTAATTTTAATCTATTTCAAACTAAAATTATTAATCTATCTCTAATTATCTCTCTCATTAAATACCCACCTAACCCATTAATACCCACCGTCCCAATTAAATTTCAGCCATTTAAACTCACCTTCCCAACTCCTCATTAATTGATTTGTGGTGTGATTTGGACCGTCAATTGAACCCACCTTGATCCCCACCGTTGATTTTAAACCCTAGATGTTACCTATTATATAAACCCCACCCCCATTCTAACCCTAAATGCCCACGTCTCTCTCTCAATCAATTTTTCTCATTCTCATTCTCTCTCTCTCACCCCTCATTCTAGAGAACTCTTAAGGATTTTTCGACTGTTCTTGCTTCAAAAAATGACAATTTGATCTTCTTTCTTTTAATAGTTTTGGGTTTATGATTTTGCATTACATCTGGGTTTATGATTTGATCTTCACAATATAGATTTATGATTTGATCTTCAAGAAATGGTGATTAGATCTTCTTTCTTTTAATAGTTATGAGTTTATGATTTTGTGTTGAATCAAGACCAAACTCCCGTGATGTCGATGACGATTTTGAGCATCTCGTAGCTCATGCATTGTCTTGCACACTTGTGAGTGGTGCGGAGTGTGGCATGAAGTATGGAGTGCTAAAGTTTGGATCAATCAATGAAGTGATTGATGTTGATGATTTGGTGTGGCTTGAGGAAGCCAAGGAACGAAGATTGGAGGGCCTTGAAAGTGGCTCGACCATCCGTTCAAGGTTGGCTCGATCGAGCCACAAGACAGCAGCAACACAATAGCTTCTGTGAAGCCGCTCGACCAGGGGAGCAGGGGAGGCACGACCGAGCGGGCAGCAGGTCGTGGAAGCGTTAGTTTCTATTTTGTGCGGAATTTTTTGTGGGCTTTAAGCCCTTTTGTTTTAGGTTATTTTAAAGTGTCTTAGGGCTATATAAGGATTCTTAAAACATTATTAGAGTATTGTGTGAGGCATATACAAGATTGAGAGCTAGGGTTTAAGCCAAGAGAGTTCTTCTTCTATGTTTATGTATTTTGTGAGAGTTTGAAGTAAAGCTTCAATCTTTGCATTAAGTGGGTGTTCTTAAAGCTTGAAGATGAGTCATTAATGTATTGTGGTTTATGTTAATGATAAGATACTTAGTTTGAGGGGGAGGTATCCATAGATACCTCATTATATTGTTGTGTGTTTGTTCTTTGCTGCATGCTTTGTTTTTGTATTGTTTCTTTGCACTAGTTTGTTGTTTGTTTCTTCACCATAATCTTAGCCCATTCACAACATTTTGCATTACATCTGGGTTTATGATTTGATCATCACGATATGGGTTTATGATTTGATCTTCAAGAAATGGCGATTTGATCTTCTTTCTTTTAATAGTTCTGGGTTTATGATTTTGCATTACATCTAGGTTTATGATTTGATCTTCATTGATTTATTTAGTTCTGTACATGTTGTTTTTGATGTTTCTTTTTTTTTTATGTGCATGTTGATGTTGCTTTAGATTAATTAAAGTTTGGTTCTGATTTAAATTTTTGTTTTAATTTTTGCTGATTTATTTGATCTGATTTTGATCAATTAAAGTTCGGTTCTGATTTTGATTTTTGTTTTAAAACATTGAATACTCTTTGTTATCTTTTTTTTGATCCGGTTAAAGTCTTGTTTTAATTTTTGTTTAAATTTTTTTTGATTTAATTATTTTATTTTTGTTTTTATGTGTATAGTTTTCTGTTTAGATTAATTATAGTTTGGTTTTGATTTATTGATGGTTCTTTTTTTATCAGCATGTTGATGTTGATTTAGATTAGTTAAAGTTTGGCTCTGATTTGAAAATCTTACCCTTTTGTAATATGTACTGATGTGAATTATAACCCATGTACTCTACTAATAAATCATCTAAAAATACTTATTTTCCTTTTTCATTTTTCATCAAATAATATTAAAAAAATCCTAACAAGTAACCCCCACCAGCTCCTAATAGTTGCACAGTAGTTTCTTAATATGTGTGCCCATGCATTTGTAGGAAGTAAACCAGAATAGAGGAAGTAGTATATGATAAACATCTTTCGAAACAGTTGAAAAACTTAGTTTTAAAAATCATTTAAAATTTTTATCTACTTTTTTTTTTGAATAAGAAATTTTATCTACTTTATTTCTAATAAACAACCAATATCTAACAATTTATGGGTATGTATTGCCGTTTTTTTATCATTCTCAGAGTCAGATCATAATTTCTATTAGCAAAATAAACTGGGTACAATGATTATGATGATAAACTTTTTATAAATTTTATTTTTTAACCAAACACAATTAGAATGAAATAGTGTATCGACAAGGCGTGCAAAACATATTGAATTCATGTATTTGAACTAATTAAAAATTGAAACGAACTAAAAAATGAATTTACTAAGTTTAAGTTCTAACCAATATTGAAAATAGAACTTATATACTTATTTTGTTTTATCTTTGTCCGCTATAAGACAAGTACATAAATTAAGAAAATTAAAGTATATATATCCCATTCATCACTTTAGTTAAAAAAATAAGAAGACTAGGAAGGTAAAAAAAAAAACCACTGCTTTTGTAGCGATTTGGACGTTGGATAAAGTGGATGTTGTGCGATAGCGGAAGTAAAGATCGAAAAACAATAACGGAAAGCAATAAAGATTCAAAGAAACAATAAAGAAAATCACACCGAGAAATTTGACGTGGTTCACTATCAATGTGATAGCTACATCCATCGGCACCGATGATGAGCAAATTTTAATTAACCGCAAACGCACGGTGTACGCGTAGTACGGGTCAAACACAAGGAGGCTATATAATTCTAAGTTGTATGTTTTATGATAACCAAGACAAGGGAAAAACAATTAAAATGAGTTTCCCAGGGTGCAAGAAATTAAAGCAAGTATAACAATGATGATAAAACAAGATATGACAAACACTAGCTTCGTCGGGCATCACCTAATTCTAACATGGAATTCAATCACTCTCATGATTGTATGGAATTAAGTCATTAACATAATCGAACGTGATCCAATTAATCTCAAACTTCCGCTCTATTGATTAATATCGATTTAAGGCCAACTAGTATTAATCCTCAAACTTCCGTTCTATTGGTTAATACTAGAAGGAGTTTAATTTAAATATATCTCAATCCTAAATTAATCCTAATCTGAAACTTCCATTTTATTGAAAAAGTTAATAAAGATATTTAAATCAAGATTCATTAAGCATAGGTTCAGTCATAGGTTCAAATCGCACACAATCAATCAATAAAATATCAATCCATGCTTCGAATTAGGGATTTTACGCTAACCATAGATAAGAAAACTACTCACTATGCATATTAATGGAAAACATATAGCAAATGATGAACAAGAATGAAGAACAAGATCATAACGCAAGAAAACTTACAAATCCGAAAGATAACATAAAATAGATATACGAAATCCAAATGCAACAATGAATTCTTCAAGAAAAGCATCGAAAATCCGAAAGTACGATGCGGGAATTGAAATTAAAATAAAGAAAATGATAGAAAATTGAAAGAAAACTAAAAGAAAATGCAGAAATAAAATGGTTCTAAGACAGTTTTACAAAAAAATAACCGTTACTTTATATAGTGACTCCAAAAATTAGAGAAGAAAACCACCAAAAATTGTCCGGATCTGATAAGCGACAAGCGTCGCTTTCAGGCGACGAGTCGTCGCTTTTGTTCTGACTAGCGAACTTTGAATGGACGCCATTTCTTGCTCAGTTGTCGGATATGAACATATAATATATCTTTGGAAAGCACTTGAAATCTACTTTCCAATGCCGCAAACCATGCATTAATGTGATCTCTATATACAAAGTTATGGCCAAACGAGTGAGCATGTATCAAATTTCACCTCAAAACTTTTGTCTTTTAAGGGCTTTTCTACTCTTTTCTCTTTTGCCCGTCTTCATTATGAAACATCTTCAATCGAGCAATGATCTCTTCACATATTCTAGGGCTCTTAGGCTATTTCTCCAAGCCTTCACCTTCTTATCACCCCGGAACCTTATAAAAACTCTAATTTCACGTCATATATTACATAAAACACAAAATTAAGCTCATGAGACAAAAATTGCAACAAATCACTAATAACATTCCTAAATCTCACTAAAACTACGTATAAGGAGCATAAAAATGATACGGATAAGCGCAAATAATTGCACTGATCAAACTCCCGTATGCTTAATCTTTGCTCGTCCTCGAGCAAATCAAGGTGAAAACACATATAAAACAAGGTCAAGACATGGTCTCCAAATCCTAAACTACTTCTTATGCCTCCCTTTCCTAAACGCCTCTAATTCCCGGTGTTCGCAAAGGGTCCAAATCATTCATACCATTTAACCCCTTCATTTGGCTAACACAACACACAAACAAAAAGATAGACATGAAAGATCAAAAGACATCAAAACATCAAAAATTAAAAATCCCTATCCTTCAACCTCCTTATAGCTCCTCAAAAGATAAATGTGAGAAATGAAAAGGAAAAGCAAAATCTACTACTTATTCCTCCAAATGTGGCCTACCCAATTACCTTCCTTATGACTCCACCTCATGTGTCGCCAACACCAAAACAAAATGCAAAGTAAATAAACAATGTATCTCTCATTTTCTCTCATTTTTCCTAGAGGGCTCAATTTTGGGTATTGGCCCTAGCCACTTATTTACTTTTTCAAATCTCACTTGCTCACCCACTCATACCGCTCTTTTGCCTAGGTCGCCCTTTCGGGTTTTCAACCTAGCTGGGTCTTTTCTCTTATCAAGCATGATTCTCTTTACCTTTTTCCATAAAACATCAAAGTACAGATTCAGCTATAAAATGAAAATTACAATGCATGATCAAGCTAAATCTATAGAACATATATAGGATAGAAAACGTGAATAAGCAAGCAATGGGTTCCTCCATGCTTGCTTTTCATGGTGGATGGTAATAGGGTGTTCAGCAACCCTGAAGACGTAGGGTCTTTAGTAACCCTAGATAAAATAATAGAGCACAAAAATGAGAATGCAGCCTACCTAATAAGCTTCAATGTTGAACCGGGATAACACCATCAGTTGCAACATTACCTCTTAAACATGAACATCGGCTCTCCTTATGACTCCCTAAAGTAAGAGGCTTCCTATCTTAATCTCCTTCCCCTCATATAGTAGTCTCACATGCAAGCCTATAAAAATCCCAAACCCCTTATCAACCTAAAGCCCAACCCAACACAAAAATCCATCATCACAACCACAACACATAATGTAACAAAATAAATACCCAAACTCCGAAACTATAAGGCTCAAATAATGGAGTCCTTGGATTTCGCAATCCAAGAACTTATTTTGGACCAAAGAGGATGGGGGCTTATTTTTGGTTCAAAATGTGTAGCTCAAAAACATGCAATAGTTAGTAAAAGATGATGTACGAGACTCTAAGTGAGGATAGCTCGGTGGGTCAAGGTGTGATAATATAATGGAGCTAAAATATGGTGAAAGGAAAGAGTAGAGATAGGGATAGAAATATACCTGCAGACGACGACGCTGCATAGGAGGAATAATGATAGCAGCAATAGCAGCTCCAATGAACACTCACTCTCCTTTTGCCTAGCCTCCTTCACAGGTTTATGGCTAGCGTTCTCTTTTTTTTTCAATTTTTTTTTCATTTTTTTTTCGGGTGGTATGAAAAGAGAAACAAAAATACAAAAATACAAAATACAAAAAGAAAAGGAAACAAAGTATCAAAACTAATCTAAGAAAACAATAAAAGCTATACTACGAAAAGCAATAATACTAAACTAAAATGCTTTTAAGCGCTTTTGTACTCTTTTTTTTTCACCTAAAAACTTATGTCTTTTAAGCGCTTTTCTACTCTTTTGTCTTTTTCCCATCTTCATTATATAACATTTTCAAGCGAGCAATGATCTCTTCACATATTCTAGGGGTCTTAGGCTATTTCTCCAAGCCTTCACCTTCTTATCACCCCAGAACCTAATAAAAACTCCAATTTCGCCTCATATATTACATAAAACACAAAATAAGCTCATGAAACAAAAATTGCAACAAATCACTAATAACATTCCTAAATCTCACTAAAACTACGTATAAGGAGCATAAAAATGATTCGGATAAGCGCGAATAATTGCATTTATCAACCGAGAATAAATTTTTCACTATAAACCGGGAGATTACAAGATGAACAAGAAGCCACAACAATGGCAAGCTTTTTCTCTCTTAGTTTTTCCTCACTTTGTGTTGCATGCAGGGGCGAAGCCAGGATTTACAGTTAGGGAGGCCGAATTGTGATATACTAGCAAGTTATCTATTATATAAAAACTAGTTGAACTATGAAAATTTGAATCATATAGACTGAATTAACTTGAATAATAACAAAAATTATATTTCACAAATAGAGATGAAGCTTCCTCATAATTACCCTTTTGAAAAAGAAACCAAGTGTTTGTGCATTCATATATTTGTCTTTTTAGTCTCCAAAAAAAATTACTATTAAAATTAAGATAACAAAAATATAAAGACACACACTAAAAAGGATGAATGTGAATTATGAAAGATAGATAGTAATGACTTTATAGTATAAATTAAATCAGACTGTCTTATATAAGACCGTCTCACCATGAGACGAGTATATATACAAGTAAGCCCATTTGTCTAAATGATCACTTTGAGTGATCACTTTAAGGTTAATTATAAGTGTAACTTTAAGACTAAAAAGTTATCACTTTAAAAATAATATACATTGGGCCAAGGCAATTAAAATGGTCTCACAGTGAGACCGTCTCATATGAGAATTTGTGTAAATCAAATTTATTAGTCTACTAAAAAATAATAGTTCAAATTTGGGTTTGATCTTTTACTTTAAATTAATGTTACCTCAACCATTGACCTATAGTAATTTTTATAGGAATACCTATAAATATTTATGGTGTGACAACAAGTAGCCAAAGTGTAGGTTAAAGTGGAAATAGTGGACTTATTCAAAATGAGAAATGATCAAATACAAGACGCTAATTAAGTTGGTACTAGTATACAAACTCGTACATTGTACGAAGTTTATTAATATAGGAATACCTATAAATATTATTTCTAAAGAAAGATACAATTGCATAATATAGTTACAAAAATATTAATAAAATTATGTAAAAATTGAAATATGTTTTTATAACGACATAATTATTGTTTGATTGAATAAATAATTATTGATTATATATTCTGCCCCAAAAGTAGCTATTTTTCTGAAATAAACAATTTTTAAAAAAAATTATGTCGAAATTGACATGCTTGCAAACTTACTATCCACATAATCTAATAATTCATTCATTCTCAATAAAATTAAAACACAAGAGAGAGCTCTTATAACATGCCATTTGTCATTTTTTAACAAAATTAATATATGTTAAATTTCGAAAATCTTTATATTCGATGAAAATAATTATATTATAAAAGATATGCATTATTAGCTATATAAAATAATTTATATTTTACAACCCAAATATTATTCGTAAATAGTTGCAATCAAATCATGCATCGATTTGTAAAGTTTTCAAAAATATTTTAATTGGTTGATTTGTTCTAATAAAGTTTGGGAAAATTTTCCATGTGGTAAAGGCTTTGGATTTTCCATGAGGTAACCAAAACTTTTCAAAACTCCACGCGGTAACCGTGATGTTTACCAAATTATTTACCGTAACCTTTTAACCCAGAAAACACTAGCAAACGCAAGTTTGGTGTTTGTTCGATGAGTTCACTACTACAAATCATCACTTGTGCCACATTTGCTATCGTGGCACAAGTAAGAATTTTCCGTGGCTATGCTACCTAGCCACGGGAATTCAAACTTGTGATTACCATGGCACAAGTGATCGTGGCTAGATTGTATTGCCACGAGAAAATCAGGGTTGTGGCAAAAAAAAATACCACGGGAGATCCCGTGACTAATTATATTCTTCTGCCATAGATATAACCCGTAGCTTCATTTATTTCTGTCACATGCACTTAACCGTGGCTAATCATATTCTTATGCCACAAGCATTTACCCGTGGCTAATCATATTTTTCTGCCACATGTGTTTACCCATGGCGAATCATAATCTTTCGCCACTTAAATTAATCTGTGACTAGTCATACTCGTCTACCACATCCACAACACGAGGCTACAATTCATTCATATAATTAAGTATACTATATATTTGAAAATTCAACTAGTAGTGAGGTTTGAATGGTAACAACAAATCTTTAATACATGATCCTTTGTCAAAAGTAAACATAAGTATACATATAGTTTTAAGTAAAAACCTATTCACTAATTATACACAATATTTTAAAACTAATATAAATGAATTGTCTTCCTTGTAAAACATAAGTATATTTGTCTCAACTCTACTGCATTGATATAACATCTTCAGCTTTTAGAATCCAAAATTCATTTACCCACAAAGAAAAAATAGAATATTATAATTCGTAAGTCCATATTCAAAAAATCTAAAAAGAATAACTAAATCATTTCCTTTAAACTTCTAGAAGAAACCAAACACAAATATAGAGCATGCAATCAAACTGGTGTAGCCGCCATCAATTAGACGAAGAGGATCAAGCTTAAACTTAACAAAAAAGATCCATCTTCATTTTAACACTGAGTAATTTCAACAAATTGAAATGAATGATGGGTGGGGGGATGCTCGGGGACAAATATAATCACGAATGTTGAATCTAGGACCTCATAATTAATTTTGAACTCCCCGTTAAGTTTATTTAAAGATATCTTATCTATAACAATATGATACTCTAGTATTAGATAGTTTTAGGAAACACCCCTAATAATTTATAATTGGAAGATGCAGAAATGAGTATGAAACGAAAGGAAAGGATAGATTACATACTATGATTATCACCCTTAATTGAGTTTGATAAGCCTCCATTAACGGTGTTACTGGTGCTCCTTTTTTGATGAAACAGAAAAGAACATTAATGTAGTTTATTTAAGTTTGTTGATTTCAAAATCAGATACAAAAAAAACCATGAAACCAACTATTTATAATTTAGTCAGCAATTGCATGAAAATAGTTGTCTAGCCAAGGATGAGGAACCATGGCCACATACCTAAATATTGATTTAAGTCAAAAGATCACTAAACAATTCTTAATACAGTTATTTAATGGCCTAGCATATGTTTAAGTTTTTTAAAAACTTAATTCTTGTTCAGCAATTCTCTAAAAATAAAATGGTCTAAACATAAGGAAAAATTACCTCGAATAATCCAAACTATTCACGATTTTCCTACAATAATCCCTCCTGTTTCTGCTAAGAAACTGTCGAATTTGTAAAGATGATTTTAAGTAGGAAGTACCTTCAAATTAAGGGAAGTGAGATGATCTGATCGCCGCGAGTGGTGTACCTGCAACCACAAAGAAGACTAAACCGGGGGCTGATGTCCCGGGAAGCCCTGCGATGCTTAAGTCAGACCGGGAATCATAGATGTAATAAGTGTAAGTTTTTGTATAAGAGTAGATTTGTGTACCTTCTTCATGTAGATAAATGAAGTATTTATAGAAATATTATGGAGGTAGTTACTTCATTCATGGTAATTCATGATGATCATGCTTGTGTAGATGGAAGTAGCGGGTAGTTACTTTAGGAGTAATGGGTAGTTATTTGAAGAGGTAGTTTAGGCGTTGACTTATATATTGACTTTGACCTTTGGCCTTTGACTAGGGGTATTTTCGACAATGCAAGTATACGAGATATTTGACCCGTAACATTGGCCCCACGCATATAGAGGAAGAGATGACGACCAATTAGAGGAAACGATCTTGATCTATATGCGGAAGGAAATATTAGTCATACAGAGAAAATATCTCGGATTTTGGATGCTCAACATTTGGATGTCTCGGAATTCAGAAGTCTCTGACTTTGTGAGATCAAATGTCTCGGACATAAGATGAAATTTTTAGATTGATTTTGGCCCCTACCTTATAGGTTGGGCCAATAGGGGATCCGTCATATAGAAGTCTCGGACCAGGATTAAGACTTGGCTTGATTTTGGCCCCAATACTCTGTAGGGCCAATAGGGATTCCGACTTATAGAAGTCTCGGATTTTGAATCAAGACTTGGCTTGATTTTTTCCCCAACACTCTGTAGGGCAAATAGGGGGTCCGACTTATAGAAGTCTCGGACCTTGAATCAAGACTTGGCTTGATTTTGGCCCCAACACTCTGTAGGGCCAATAGGAGGTCTGACTAATAGATGTCTCAGATCAGGACCAAGATTTTGCTTTCTTCACAATTTGGCTTTCTTCTTATGCCGAAATCTCTAAGCTTTGTCTCGTATAATCTCGATATGGGGTTATATAACCCATAATATCAGCCCCACGCATAAAGGGTGATAAAGGATAGAGTTTTACGAGGGAGGATATCGACTTTTATGCGGAAAATAAACATACCTCGATGAGTCCACGCTTGGTTGAAGCCCCATGAATAATAAATACTTGGCCTTTGGGCCACTTTTGATGATTCGGCCTTGGAGCCTAATATGATGATATGGCCCAGCAGTCAATCACCTGGGACTAAGATAAGGAATCATACTAGATGAATCCTTTGAAGATGAATATTCGGATCAGATATAAGTTCGCATTTAATGAATATTGATCGGACATAGGTCCGCATTGCTGAATATGGATCAGACATAGGTCCGCATTGATGAATATGGATCGGACATAGATCCGCTTAATTAATAAGTGATCGAGTTATCAAGCTACGTGATACTCGCTATGATTACTTTGACAAATAACGCCCAAAATCACTCGTTTTGGGGGTAAATAAGAGTCCGAGTTATCAAGCTAGGTGACACTCGCAAGGATCCCACTTTCAAACAAGGTGAAAGTTTGATAATTAAGATGAATACTGAGAAAATATCTCCCAAAATCAATTATTTGGGACTTAAATAATAATATGACTTTCAAACTAAGTGAAAGCTTATATGATTCCATAACATGACAAAGAAAGTCAACGTTACGAGACTTCAATAATAATAATGACTTTCATTCTAGGTGAAAGCTCAGATGACTTCATAATACGAATAATAACTCCCACGTTTTGAGACTTGAATAATAATATGACTTTCAAACTAGGTGAAAGCTCAGATGACTTTTTACATTCGTCGTCAAAAACTACATATAAGTATAAGACCCAATATAATAAAATAATAATGGTGAAGTACTGAATTCCCATGTAAATAATTCGTTTAATATGTGCCAATATCATAATTCATCACGTTTCACGTTGTCCCATGAATACAACAAATACGAAGCACCCGAAAAAGCAAGAATAGTCGTATGATGATCATCAGATTGATACAATATATTCTTCACTTGGCAATACTAATCAAAGATTTGCATCCTTTATTTAACATTTCATTAGAAGGCTACGGTGATGATTTTTTTCCATGTATCGAGTCACCTCACATTGTTCTTTCACGGGTGGATGGTTTGAACCATTATCTGATCATACCCGGATCCAACAAATTACATTGAATTGGGCTGACAGAGCTATGTTTTCACAGTCGTTATGCTTGTCAAAGTAAATTACAACTACTCCTAAATATAAAACAGCTAAGTAATATAGTAGCAAGTAGAGGTTCGATCCACAGGGAAAGTAGGACCTTCAAATTAATTTAGGTTTATCTTATAGATATGAACAGTAATATAAAGGGGGTTAAGTGGAGTGATGAACAATTTTGTTTAATTTTACTTAAGACAAATAACAAAAACTATGTGGTTGTGAACAAGTAAAAACGATTCTTGAGTACTTGTTAGTGTTTCAACTTCACACATTAATTTCCAATCTTCCCAATTTAATACAATCAACTAATCTATTGAAAGGAGAAGCATCCTTATCTTGATTATAAATGCATAAATGAAAAGCATCAAGTAGACATTATAACAATTCAACAAACTTATGGAATTGTAAGCTAAAGCAAGACTACAATTAACCACAATGGTATTCCTTCTCAAATAACTTAAAAAACTAAAGCAAGTTTCATAAATTATTCAAGTTGCTACTAAACTCAAATTAGATAAAGCAATCCAATTTAATAGCATGTGAACAAGCAAATTAGAAAACCCATTTGCAACTAAGCATTCCAATTGACCAATTCAATTCCTAAGAGCAAGGAAATTATCAAAGATGATTATATTAATAAGATAGGAAGACTTACAATTAATGGCAAAAGAGAAAACCTAACTTTCCTCAAGATGAAACTTAGCCAACAATGGACATCTTCTTCAACAGTATAAGAAAAGAAATAAACTTCAAGATTTCCCCAATTACAACCCTAAGATAATTTCTGATTTTGAGAACTAAACTACTCTAATTGTTCTATCTTCTTCTCTACCAAAAACTACTACAATCTATTGTTTAAATACTAGATTACAAAAGCTTACTTAATTGAGAAGAGAAGGATGGAATGATTGTCTTAATTTCGAACAGACTTCTGCCGCTCCCTTTTGCTGTCCTTGAAGTCCAATAGAGTTCAAAAGTAAAACGTGAAGGCGGCAATAAAAAAAACCAAATAAGCAAATTCGCGACCAGTGACATTTTTCGCGACTAGGGAGCTCGCGGCCCGCGAATTAGTTGATTTACATATTTTTGCTTTAAAATGACGAGCTGTGCTAAAATAATAATAATAATGATAATAATAATAATAATAATAATAATAATAATAATAATAATAAAAAACAACAACAACAACAACAACAACAACAAAAAATAATAATAATAATAATAATAATAACACACCTAGTCCTTACTCGTCCTCGAGTAAATCTTAGATATGAAAAGTAAAAACAATGAAGAAACAAGAGCTCAAAAATACTTAGTCTTCTTATAAACTCATGAAAAATTGAGTTTATAATTTGTACTAAGTCAAAAAATTTGGGTGGATAAGCGTTTGACAAAACTTTTGGAAAAAGAAAAGCATATTTGTCTCTCACTTCTCTCATTTTGCCTAGATCGCCTTTTCGGGTTTTCGATCTAGCCACTTTTTTTTCTTTTTCCAAATCTCACTTTCTCACCTCTCTTTAGCCTTTTATTTTTGCTTAAGCCGCCCTTTTGGGTTTTCAGCTTAGCAAGGCCCCCCTAATTTTTGCCTAGACCGCCCTTTCGGGTTTTCAGTCTAGCGGGGTTAATCTCTTTTTTTATTTTTTATTTTGATTTTATATATATATACTCAAAACATCAAACAGATCAAGGCATCAACTCACATACAACAAGAACAGATAACCATCATATAATCAACTAATATCCAACATCACCAATAAAAGGAATCAATAACCAGAAATATCAAAAAAACAACAACCACTCATCACCAACTCCTCAATTCAAAATCAGCAGCTTTGCACCAACACAACTTCAAAGAACCAAGACATGCCCTACAAACTACCTTCCTACCATCTCTCCCACCCCCACACCTAAACTTTACATTGTCCTCAATGTTGTCTACCACCTCTTCTTGGTGGCCTCCCTTCCCTTCTTCTTGCTAATTCTTCATCAATGCTTTGGGTAGGGTCAATGTAATCTGGATAGTGTCTTGCATGAAAGGTGTTAAGATTGGCCATCATCGATCGCAGATAATACATATCATCATTTAGATTTTCCAAGTATATACCATGATGGTATTGTGTGTTTTCAATGTTTGTAATACGATTATCTAAATTTTGATAATAATCTGGCCTAGGTGGAGGTGGTATTGCACCGGGCAGTGGGCCTTGGTCTTGAGCTCTAATTTCAGTCACTCCTTGTTCATAATATATATCAGGCTCAATATAAAGTTGTGCATTGGTTGTGTTTGGCATGATTAGAGTTTGGTCTTGGGGTAACCGCATAAATGGAACACCATTCCACTTCTAAATGTAGTATGTAGGGTTCCTAGATTCATCTCTTTGTAACATATCGGTATCGGCTAGGCCCCTGTGATCATGTAGGAAGCTTCCCTTCAATGGTTGTAGCAATGGTTCACCTTCATGGTTTGAAGGAATGGATATATCTAAAGCATTTGCAATTATGGAAACCATGCCTCCCATGCTAATTTTTCCTCTTGTGGTCTCCCTTAAGTCTATGCATCTATTCACCCAAACATCAATCCAATCAGGGCATCCTTGCCCTTGTGGTGACATAGCCCATAAAATTTTCAATTCAGATTTTCCCAAATTAGTAGGTTCCCCTTGTGCTAGGAATGTCATGTTGATTAGTCTAAGGGCAAACCTTAAGGCTGGGTGCGGAATGCTACTAATCTTTAGTCTTGATCCCCATGTGGAATTTGAGATGAGTAGCCAAAAAGCAACATGTTCAAAATTGCCATATTCCTCATCAATCATGTTTTCTACACCTAAAGCAATTCGAAGTTGGTTGTAAGTCAATCTTCTTCTTTGGTCATGCAGATTGAAGATAATCACTTTTGTTCCATGTCTTGTCTCAATTCCTTTTTTTATGGTGGCTAGAAACTCCAAGGTCATTCGTGCATATGTTGGTTCGACTTTGGTCATGAAGTCAGCTAAACCCACCTTTGCTAAAAGGGTTTGAATCGATGGTGTGAGACCTAAAGCATCTAATGTTGGTATATGACAAAATCTTGTTTGTTGAATAGATCTACCTTGTTGTATAAGATTATGCCATCTCAATTGTGCTCTTTCATCCAATTTTTGGAGCCCCATGTACCCCAAGTTTAAGTCTAATTCTTCTTCTTGTTCTATTTCTGGGATAGGGTTTGATGGTTGAACAACTCTTTCTCTCCTAGGTCTACTAGGTCCTTCCCCACTAGAACTTGCTCTACTAGCTCTTGTTCTTTTAGACATTTATTTTATTTTATTGTTTTTTAGTGTTTATAACAACAAAGCACTACCAATTCACACAAGAACTTTTCAACACCACAAATCACAATTTAGAACTATAACCACAAGAACTTTTTAACAACTTTGCAAAAAGGAACAATAAAGAAAATGTCAAAGAAATTAAAAGATAGTTCGAATTTTTACCAAAATCTTTGAGTTATTGATGTTCCAAGTTGTAAAAGTTCTTCTTTATGTTGCCACAAGCTTTCCCATGACCCATTTTGAACAATTGTTAATCAAATGTGAAGAATCCCTAATTTCTAGGGTTTGGAAAAACAAATAGATCTAGAAATTTTTCATAAATTTTTCAGTTTTTATGTGAATTTGAGCATATGGGTTGAATTCAAAAGAGTTTTTAAAGAAATTTGATGAGATTGGGTGAGAATTAAGTAATGGTTGTGTGAGGTTTTTGGTGGAAAAGAGAAGAGGAATGTCGAATGCCCATACCAAAATGGAATTTTGTTGATTTAAAAAAAACATAAATTTCGATCAGCAGCAGGTCGCGGGGTGCGAAGAATGTCGCGGCTCGCGAGTTCGCGTGCTGGAAAATTTTTTGCACTTCGTGGAAAGAGTCAGAATGTCCTCATTTTTCAAAACAAAAGGTTCGCGAGGTGCACAAAATGTCGCGGACCACGATTTTTAACATTTACAAAACGGAAACTATTGTTGAAATTGTCGCGGGGTGCGAAGTTTCTCTTGGTTCGTGACATACTTTGTTTCAAAAAACTAAGTACACCAATTTAAACTTTTCAAAATCTTTTGTACAAATATTATTTCATATCTATTTGAAAAATATTTACACAGAATATTCCATTTATTTAACGTCGTTGGCACGACGTAGTGCTCTCGGTGTGTCAGTACACCGCATCATCCAAATTTTCATTAAATTCATTTTTCTTTCGAAAATTTTGTACCAATCTTTGCCCATTCACTTTAAAAACTTTCAAAGTATCTTCACTTTGAATCTCATAAGCTCCATGAGGAAAAACTTTCAAAATAACAAATGGTCCAATCCAACGAGACCGTAACGTAACTGGAAACAACCGTAGACGTGATTGGTATAAAAGAACCTTTTGACCAACCTCAAAGCTCTTTCTACTTATCATTTAATCGTGCCACGCCTTGGTTTTTGCTTTGTATATAGCTGCATTCTCGTAGGCTTCATTCCTTATCTCTTCAAGCTCCTGCAACTGCAATTTTCTTTGCAAACTAGATTCATCAGTATTCAAATTAAAACTTTTAATGGCCCAAAATGCCTTGTGTTCAAGTTCAACTGGCAAATGACATGGTTTTCCAAATACAAGTCGATATGGGGATATGCCTATAGGTGTTTTGTATGCAGTGCGATATGCCCACAAAGCATCATCTAATCTAAGAGACCAATCCTTCCTATTTGGATTCACTGTATTTTCAAGGATCGATTTGATCTCTCGGTTTGAGATCTCCGCTTGATCATTTGTTTGAGGATGGTACGCGGTTGATGTCTTATGAGTCACATTATATTTTCTTAACAATGCACCTATGGTCTTATTGCAGAAGTGTGTGCCTTTATCACTTATCAAGGCCCTTGGAATTCCAAATCTAGAAAAGATATTGGCCTTGACAAAATCAGCTACAACTTTGGCATCATCACTTCGGGTAGCCTTAGCTTCTACCCATTTAGACACATAATCGACAGCTAACAGAATATATGAAAAATCAAAAGAATTGGGAAAAGGTCCCATGAAATCCATGCCCCATACGTCAAAAATTTCACAAAACATAATCATATTTTAAGGCATTTCATTCCTTTGGGAAATATTCCCGACTCTTTGACATTTATCACAAGTTTTACAAAACAAATAAGCATCTCTATGAATTGTGGGCCAATAGAATCCGCATTCCAAAACCTTCCTAGCGATTCTTTTTGACCCAAAATGACCTCCACAAGCATATGTATGGCAATAGGTGAGAATAGATACTACCTCATTGCTTGGAACACATCTTCTCAACATTTGATCTGCACAAAATTTCCACAAATACGGATCATCCCATACATAGTACTTAGAATCACTCTTCAACTTGTCTTTTTGAAACTTGCTAAATTCCGGAGGAAATTTATCCATGACAATATAATTAACAATATGAGCATACCATGGTTAGTCTGTTTTTATCATAAACAAATGTTCTTCCGGGAACTCTTCTTTAATAGACTCATTCCTATATCCAACATTGCTTGATTCAAAGGTTGTACTCTTTACAATTCTACTTAGATGATCTGCAACTAAGTTTTCCGACCCTTTTTTGTCTTTTATTTCTAGGTCAAATTCACTTAAAAGCAAAATCCATCTAATTAATCTCGGTTTATCTTCTTTTTTCATCATCAAATGGCGTATAGCCGCATGATCTGTATAAACTACAACCTTTGTACCTAGCAAATATGATCGAAATTTCTCTAATGAAAATACTACAGCCAATAACTTTTTTTCCGTTGTTGCATAATTCTTTTGTGCTTCATTAAGAGTTATTGACGCATAATAGATTGCATAAGGATTTCGACCCACCCTTTGACCAAGGACTGCACCAATGGCGTAGTCACTCGCATCACACATAATTTCAAAAGGTAAAGACCAATTGGGTGGTTAGATAATAGGAGTTGAAACTAACCTCTTTTTGAGCTCATCAAAAGCCTTTTTGCACGCCTCATTGAAATTGAATTCCACATCTTTATGTAACAACCTGCAAAGACAAACAGTTATTTTCGAAAATCCTTCAATAAACCTTCTATAAAATCCTGCGTGTCCTAAAAAGGAACGTACTTCTCTCACAGTTTTGGGGTAGGGTAGAGATTGTATAATATCTACTTTTGCTTTATCTACCTCAATTCCCCGTCTTGAAATCACATGACCTAGAACTATACCCTGTTCAACCACGAAATGACATTTTTCCGAATTTAAAACTAAGTTTGTTTCAATACATCTTTTAAGTACAAGTTTTAGATTTTCCAAACATTGATCAAAAGTGTCTCCATGGATTGTGAAATCATCCATGAAGACTGCAAGAAATTTTACTAAAAACTCAGAGAAAATGCTCATCATACACCGTTGAAATGTAGCGGGTGCACTACATAGTCCAATCGGCATACGCCTATATGCATATGTGCCAAAAGGGCATGTGAAGGTGGTTTTCTCAATATCTTCAGGTGCAATTGGTACTTGTAGATACCCAGAATATCCATCTTAGAAGCAATAAAATTCATGTTTGGCGAGCCTTTCTAACATTTGGTCAATGAAGGGTAAAGGAAAGTGGTCTTTCCTAGTTACAGCATTCAAACGACGATAATCTATACACACTCGCCAACCATTTTGGACTCGGGTAGGAACCAATTCACCTTCACTGTTTCTTACCACTGTGGCTCCTGATTTCTTTGGAACCACTTGAGTTGGGCTCACCGACTCACTGTCAGAAATTGGAAATATACTACCTGCTTGTAGCAACGTTAGAATTTCTGTTTTTACTACCTCCATCATTGGCGGATTTAACCTTCTCTGTGGTTGTCTTACTGGCCTTGCACCTTCCTCCAACAAGATTTTATGCATGCAAGTAGTTGGACTGATCCCCTTGATGTCGGCAATAGTCCAACCAATTGCATCCTTATGAGCTTTCAGAACTACAATCAAATTTTCTTGTTGTTCATTATTGAGCTTATTGGAAATAATCACTGGAAATGTTTCATTTTCTCCAAGAAAAGCATACTTTAAATGCTCAGGAAGTTGTTTAAGCTCTGATTTTGTTGCCTGCAAAACAGATGGCAAATCTTTTTCTTTTGGGATAGTTAGCGGTATTGGTCTATTGTCAAAAGAACCAATTGATTCATTTTCATTCAAATCTCGTATTACTTCCTCAATTTCAGTACTCATGACATATTCTTCATTGATTTTATCAAGATCATTTTCAATTGCAATTTTCAATTTATCCTCATTTTCAATGTTAAACAAGTCTGGAGACATATCATCAATCATATCAACAGAATAACAAGTAAAATTCTCAGTAGGATACTTCATTGAATCATAAATGTTAAATTCTACTTGACAACCATTAAATTCCATTGTAAGTAACCCAGTATGTACATCAATTTTAGTTTTTGCAGTCTTCAAAATAGGTGCCACATGTTTATCATGTTCCATTTCTAAAACATAAAAATCTGCAGGAAATATTAGGTCACCTACTTTAACTAAAACATCTTCCACTATACCAGTTTCAACTAAAGTACCCAATTTCAAAGATTTATACAATGAATATGGAATAATATTAATTGAAGCACCTAAGTCTAACATGGCTTTTTGAAATGTAATATCACCAATAACACAAGGAATAGTAAACATACCTGGATCTCCACATTTTGGAGGAAGTTTTTGTTGGAAAATGGCGGAGACATGCTCGCTCACCTTCACTTTTTGTACTCCCTTTAACCTTTGCTTCCTCTTTGTAGTGCACAATTCCTTTAAGAACTTTGCATACCTTGGGATTTGCTTCAATGCATCTAAAAGTGGGATGTTCACTTCACATTTCCGGAAGACATCATAAATATCCTTGTCATTCTCATATTTTTGTCCTCCTTTTAATGCTTCTGGAAATGGTGCAATCGGCTCATGTGGAATTGATGGTTTTGATGTTGATGCCTCTTCTTTTTTTTCTCTTTCTTGTGGCTCCTCAACCACAATTTCTTCTTCAATTTCTTTCTCACTCACCAACGGTTTCTCCTTAGTTTCTAACTCCTTACCACTCCTTAAGGTAATGGCACTCACATTGGGGCGAGGATTTGGCTCGGTTTGTGATGGCAACCGATCAGACTCCTTGGCTTCCAACTTACTCACTGCTCCAGAAATTTGGCCTATTTGCCTTTCAATATTTTTGATGCTCGACCTTGTTTCCTCTTGATTGTGAACAATCTGAGTTTGCATATTGGAAACATTTTGAGTCAATACCCTTAACATATCTTCAGTGGTCATGCTAGAACTCGGGTTAGCACCTTGATGTTGTTGTTGTTGCTGCTGTGGTCTTTGGTGGAATTGTTGTTGGTATGGTGGATGGTTTTGTTGTTGAAATGGTGGGTTTGGATTAGGATTTTGAGGCCTCCATCTAAAGTTTGGATGATCTTTATACCCTGGATTATAGGTGTTGGAGTAAGGATCATTCTTTCTTGGAAAATTCTGATTTTGACCTTGAAATCCCATGGCTTTTGCTTCTTCATAAGTTTCCTCTTGAAGTTGTGGGCATGTGTCGATGGCATGATCTAAAGAACATATTCCACAAGCTTTTACTTGTTGAGTTTTGTTCTTCACCATAAAATCCCTCATCATTGAAGTAAGGGCCTCCACCTTATCCTCTAACTTGTGAACCTTAGTACTAGAGCTAGAACCATCAAGACTTGTTTTCCTTGGATTTTCCCTTTTACTAAATTGACTTGAGCCCTCTGCTAATTCTTCAAGCAATTTCCTAGCAGCAGTAGGTGTTTTGCTTAAGAAAGAACCTCCACTCGCTGCATTTACCATTCGCATTTCATCATTCAAAAGACCATTGTAAAAGTTCGAAATGAGATCATCATCGGAATAACCATGATAAGGACAACTTGCACACAATCTCTTGAATCTCTCCCAATACTCATAAAAAGAATCATCTGACTATTGCTCTATGTTGCTAATTTCCTTCTTCAAAGTTGATGATTTAGAAGCAGGGAAATATTTCTCCAAAAAACGTCTTTTCATATCCGCCCAAGTAGTGATACAACCCGGTGGCAAGTAGTACAACCAATCTTTAGCGGCATTTTTAAAGCGAAACGAAATGCCCTAAGTTTGAAAACATCATCGGAAGCTGTAGTTGGCTTCATACTACTACAAACCACATGAAATTCAGATAAAAACTTGTTTGGATCTTCACCATTGGAACCATGATAGGTGGGCAACACATGAATAAGCCCTGATTTAATCTCAAAAGTAGAATCCTCCCCTTGTGCAGGATATGTGATGCACAAAGGTTGATGTTCTATATTAGGGGCTTTCAATTCTCGCAACGATCTTTCTCTAGCCATTGATTCAGCCACTTCGAAAGGGAGTTCCTTAAAACACTCATGAATTTCTTTCCTTATTCTAAAAAGTGTCCTTTCTATTTCAGGATCGTACTGCAAAATATCTTTGTTAGTGGCACGGGTATTTATCATATACAATTAAAAGATATACCACAATCAAAATGGGGTGCGCCAAAGCATTCCCCGGCAACGGCGCCAAATTTGACAGAGCTATGTTTTCACAGTCGTTATGCTTGTCAAAGTAAATTACAACTACTCCTAAATATAAAACAACTAAGTAATATAGTAGCAAGTAGAGGTTCGATCCACAGGGAAAGTAGGACCTTCAAATTGATTTAGGTTTATCTTATAGATATGAACACTAATATAAAGGGGGTTAAGTGGAGTGATGAACAATTTTGTTTGATTTTACTTAAGACAAATAACAAAAACTATGTGGTTGTGAACAAGTAAAAACGATTCTTGAGTACTTGTTAGTGTTTCAACTTCACACATTAATTTCCAATCTTCCCAATTTAATACAATCAACTAGTCTATTGAAAGGAAAAAGCATCCTTATCTTGATTATAAATGCATAAATGAAAAGCATCAAGTATACATTATAACAATTCAACAAACTTATGGAATTGTAAGCTAAAGCAAGGCTACAATTAACCACAATGATATTCGTTCTCAAATAACTTACAAACTAAAGCAAGTTTCATAAATTATTCAAGTTGCCACTAAACTCAAATTAGATAAAGCAATCCAATTCAATATCATGTGAACAAGCAAATTAGAAAACCCATTTGCAACTAAGCATTCCAATTGACCAATTCAATTCATAAAAGCAAGGAAATTATCAAAGATGATTATATTAATAAGATAGGAAGACTTACAATTAATGGCAAAAGAGAAAACCTAACTTTCCTCAAGATGAAACTTAGCCAACAATGGTCATCTTCTTCAAAAGTATAAGAAAAGAAATGAACTTCAAGATTTCCCCAATTACAACCCTAAGCTAATTTCTGATTTTGAGAACTAAACTACTCTAATTGTTCTATCTTCTTCTCTACCAAAAACTACTACAATCTATTGTTTAAATACTAGATTACAAAAGCTTACTTAATTGAGAAGAGAAGGATGGAATGATTTGTCTTCATTTCGAACAGACTTCTGCCGCTCCCTTTTGCTGTCCTTGAAGTCCAATAGAGTTCAAAAGTAAAACGTGAAGGCGGCAATAAAAAAAACCAAATTAGCAAATTTTTCATATTTTTGCTTCAAAATGACGAGCTGTGCTAAAATAATAATAATAATAATAATAATAATAATAATAATAATAATAATAATAATAATAATAATAATAATAATAATAATAATAATAATAAATTAATAATATAAACAAAATATTAATAACTTTAACTAGAAAAAAAAAAAAATAAAGATAATAAAATAGTATAATAATAAAGCTCTATCATGGGCCATATGTGGATTAAGGTTTTTTAGACCGAAATCACTTTGTTGAAGTTAGTTTGGAAACTTTCTACGGGTCATCTAATCCTTTAGATAGTGCATCAAACCAAAATTCAACAATGAGACTGAATCTTGATGTTAATTGAAGTTGGTGTGAAAATATTCTATGGATCTAATAACCCGTTAAGAAGGTACGTCAAACTAACTCCAATATTTAAGGTTACTAGGATCTGACTTTATATATCCTTGAATAATGACAAACACTTGGAATGATTTGGCCCACATATTTTTAATTTGAAGAGTAATAAATATAATAATCCTCATCAAGTGTGTTGGCCCAAGAATAATTCAGCTTTGAATTTAACCGAATCAATATATAAGATAAAAAGTCATCGCTCTAGCTATTCTAATTTTTATATTTTGTCTCATTTTCCAGCAATACAACCCCACACTCATTTTGTAATAATTAAGAATTACAAATTTCCAAGAAGGAATAAAAGTGGCATTTTTATAAAGCTAATGATATATAGCTACTTTAATTAGGCGGTCAAATAACTGGTAACTTTATGTATACTGATAGACATAATACCACAATAATGCATCAACTCTTTATGCCTCTGAGAAGAACATGCATACAGTATTATGCTTTCTATCCGAAATTTGATAATGGCAATATTTTCACATTAGATTTTACTCATGTGATAGTTTTATAGGAGCACTTCGTAGATCAAAAATATGAAATGAAAAGTTTAGTCGGAAATTACCTGAGATGCTCATTTAAGAAATCATCTTCTTCAACGCTGAGTCGTTGAATTGCGAATTTAACAGCTTTCTTATATATACGAGTCGGCAACCATTCCACTCGAATATATTTTTCCACCTCGATCATAGAAATCACATCAAGTATTGCTACAACCAGATAAGCAAGTACATAAGTCAGCCCGTTTAGCATGTTACTAAATCGGGTTGGTATCTTTACCACATACACCAGCGATCCCACCGGCTCCGAGTTCGACCGTGTGGTCGGGAAAGTGTTGTATGCAAAGTCTACCATCGATTTTAATAAGAAGCTTCGAGGAAGGATAATGATATCTTCAACGCCATTATCTGAGAGATGTTTAGTCATCGATAACCAAAGATTCCAGTGCCACTAATATTTACAGAACAACGTTTGGTAGAATCCATGAAAGAGAGGGAATTAAAGGAACCCGTATCCATGATCAGTTAATGGGGGAGTTGAAGATGAAAGCAGCTTCCTCTTCTGAATTACTGATGAAGATCAGTTTGATAAAGTTAATGGAGACACTATATGAGTTAGACTCATGATTCGAGTCCCCATTATCGTGTCAAACGAATGGGTATAACTCAGTTCAAATGTGAGTTTGCGACCCAAACGCGCCCGGAAAAGTCGGCGAAATGTGATATGAGAATTTTCACCAAAATTGATAACTAACAAATAACCAACCTCGAATACTTGATGCACTTAGTTAAAGAATTCTAGAGATCAACACACTAAAAATCAGCCTCTTCTTTCTTCATATAAAAGTACATCCCAACCGATAGATTTAATTTAATTTATTTTTAACCTGATCAAATCTCTGGTTTGAGTGAATTTGGTTGATTCTTTGAAACAAGTTTAAAAAAGAATTGATTTAGGCTAAAATTTGGTTCAACCGCTTATCATATAAAAAGCTTCGATCTTTAATGGCCAAATTGAAAGGAATTAAGATTCAAGAAAACTTGAAAATTTTAGAAAGTGGAGAGGTGCATAGAATGGAGCACCGTTCTCGACACCCTTTAGTGTTTGAAGCATTTCTTTTTAATAGTGGAGGAAGAGAAATTAGGGTGAGTCTTTTTTGTTTGTTTGAGAATTTTTGATTCGTAGTACGAGTAGGGAGACACGACTTTTGTGTTTGGTCCCCACAGACGCGCCAAACTGTTTCCGCTAAGAAACTGTCGAATTTGTAAAGAAGACCTTAAGTAGGAAGTACCTTCAAATTAAGGGAAGTGAGATTATCTGACCACCGCGAGTGCCACAAAGAAGACTAAACCGGGGGCTGATGTCCCGGGAAGCCCTCTGATGCTTAAGTCAAACCGGGAATCATAGATGTAATAAGTGTAAGTTTTTGTATAAGAGTAGAATTGTGTACCTTCTTCATGTAGATAAATGAAGTATTTATAGAAATATTGTGGAGGTAGTTACTTCATTCATGGTAATTCATGATGATCATGCTTGTGTAGATGGGAGTAGCGGGTAGTTACTTTAGGAGTAATGGGTAGTGATTGGAAGAGGTAGTTTAGGCGTTGACTTATATATTGACTTTGACCTTTGGCCTTTGACTAGGGGTATTTTCGACAATGCAAGTATACGAGATATTTGACCCGTAACACCACCTATTGATTAACCATGAATAATCCCAACTTTGAGGAGCATTTTCCTAGAGTAAACCCGGTGACCGGATTACTTGCTATAGCAAGTTTTTATTTTTTTTGAAAAAAGATAAATTAAAATAAAATGTCGAAAAAAATGTTAAAAAAATATTCATAAAAAATTTATGATTTTTTTATTATTTAGAATTTTTTATGTAAATTTTCAAAAATATTTTCTGATTTTAAATTAATATTTAATTTATTTTTTTTGGTGAATTACCTACTATAGCAGGTCATCGGGTTACCCAAGTTTACTCTCGGAAAATACCCCTCAAAGTTGAGATTATTCATGGTTAATCAATAGATGGGATTATTGTAGAAAAATCATGAATAGTTTGGATTATTCTAGGTAATTTTTCCTAAACTTAATTCTTAATACAATTTTTTAATATATATAAATGAGGGAATAGGATTTACACGGAGCATTTCATACAAGTTGTATGAAATGCTCCGTGCAATTCCTATTCCCTCATTTATATATTAAAAATTATAATTAAATCTGAAAATTAATCATAAATAATAACTGGGTACCCGGTGTCCCGACCTGCCATATCCGGGTACCCGCTAACCGGGTACCCGCAATAAATGGGCATGGACACGGGCCGGTAAAAAAGGTACCCGGCTAACCGGGTACCCGGTAATGAACACCCCTACATACAAGTGATTCAAAATTTTGTTTTCCCTTCTTTTTCATTAAAAGCATGAGTATTATATTTAACAAATTAAATTTTTTTAAATTTTGTTTTTCCCTCTTTTATATTTAATTGTTGTAAATTTTTAAAATTAATTATCTAGTGTAATTTTAAAGAAATTAGCTTGAATAATTAATATTGGAAAAAAATTCATGTTTGCACAAGTTCTTTTTTATCACGATAGATTTATACCCGTGGCATAATCTATGACATAAGTTATTGTTTGCCACGATATATATTTACTCGTACCTTAATTCGTGGCACAAGTGTTTGTTTGCCACAATATATAATTACCCTTCACATGATTTGTGGTACAAGTGCTTGTTTGCCACATTATATAATTAACCGTGGCATATTTCGTGGTACAAGTGCTTGTTTGCCACAGTATATATTTACCCGTGGCACAAATGCTTGTTTGCCACAGTATATAATTACCCGTGGCATAATTTGTGGCACAAGTACCTGTTTGCCACAATATATATTTACCCGTGGCATAAATATTTAGCAAACATTTTGATATTTTCTTTTAACCTATTTTTCCCATGGCAAGATCAAAGCATGCCACGAATTTTTAAATCCCATGGCATAATTAGTGGTACAAGTGATGAATTGTAATAGTGATTCCTATTTCCCAAACTAAACTCTCTCTCTCTCTCTCGCTCTCTTATCCTAACAATTCCCCCAATTTTTTTAAAGCCCTAACCCTAAATCCCCAAAATTGACTTGGAATTCAATGATCTATCTACAAGGATCACAAAATCAAGTTCTAGATCAAGAAAGGTTAGTAATTTCTTCTTGAATTTTGGTTGACATGATGCATTTGCATTCGAAAATGAACTGTTGAATCATCATCATCAATCCAATATCCCGCACGATAACAGGATCTGGGTGAGGGAAAATGACGGACAATCCATAACCGTACTCCCTTGAGAGGGAATACTAGATCAGGAAAGCGGTCAATTTTACCCCCAGAAGGTGAGAACCCTGCATAGAAAGGAATGCGATTAACATTGTTGCTTGGAGAGAAAACTCTACCTGCCGGCTACAGAAGAACCACAATAGCCAAAACAAATGTTGTGATAAAATAATAGCTCCAAGGGTAAAAATGTACAAAGTAGCAAGTAAGTAAACAGTTGGGCATCAGGGCAAGAAAAACAACTAAAGAAACTTTTACTAGTCTAGAATGTGAATCTGGCAGCTCCAACTATTCCTATCCCTAGTCAGGTCCTCGAAGAGATGCAGTTCACTCAAGTTGTCCTTAATTCGCTCAACCCACGTTTTCTTAGATCTTCCTCGACTCCTTTTACCCTCCACTATATTGGTTTCTATCCTTCTGACGGGAGCCTCTATTGGATTTCTTTAAACATGCTCAAACCATCTTGTTGTTCCATTCGAATTTTTATGCAAATTTGCATTCAAAGTAACCGTAAACTGATCGTTGTTCCATTCGAAAATTCACCAAATCGATTTTCTGTGTATTTTTTATTGTTGTTTTTCGACTATTGAATTCGAATTCGTGAGTAATTTGAAAAGAAAATTAATTTTAAGCATAATAAAATACTAATTTGATTGTAGATGAAGAATCGAAAAAAACTAGGGTTTAAATTTGAGGGGAAAATGTGATTTAAATGAAAGATGGAGGAGTTAGGGTTTATGGTTTACGGGAAAAAGGTTGAAACTTATGCAATTTGCAATAGTGAGTCGTATAAATATGCGTACAACAACCTTTAGTCTTCGAAATTAAGTTTTCTAACGTTTTTTGTGCAAAAATGTCTCGATGGAAGAAGTTGGTAAACCTCAAGGTTAGCGTGAGGATTTTTGAAAAGTTTTGCTTACCACGTGGAAAACTCAAAACCTCAAGATTGCCACGCAGAATTTTAAACAAATTTTTCTGAAAATTTACCTTTTATAATTAAAATCATAATTTTTTTAATAAATTCTTTTTGAATTTCACGAAAATACATTTTAATTGTAAAAATGCTATATTATTGTAGGATACTTAAAATCATAAACAGAGTAATAAAATCTTATTGAATGTCCCACAATTACATTTAAACTGTAAAAATATTTTCATTTGACAAAGCTCCATTGTAACACCCTGATATTTTCCCGATATATATAATAATTTACCAATGATATTGTTTCTATATAAATATTTATTTATTTATTTTTGGGCTTGACCATGAACTTTCAATCCTTTTTACAATTAAAATTGTTTCGGGCTCAAACTTTTAACCCATTTCTTTATTTCAAAAATTAAAAAAAATAAAATGGGAGGGAAAGGAGTAGTATGGCCGGCCTTGTGGGGGGTTTTTTGGCATGTTTGTAACCCCCATTTGAGGATCAAGTAATTATTCTTTGAAATTATTCTCCTTAATTCTCCTTAATCATCCTCTCATTTTCATTCTTCTATTTCTAAGATCAAGAGAAAAACCCTCTCAAATACGCCTAAATTCACACGCCTACTCCTATTCGTTCATCATTTTTGGTATTCTTCCTTTGCAAATTGTGAGCGTAAATTCTCCATTTATTTTTATTATGAAGTTTTAATTTAAATTCTATGATTGTTACTTGTGTTAATTTATATTCTATGATTATTTTCATGATTTAAAAATATATGTATGAATTGTGATGTATTAGTCTATCAAATTTGGTGTATGGTGTTTTAGGGTTTTGATGTGTATGTATATGTGAAGATTAGGATTGTTGTGTGATGGATGATTTTAAAGAGAATATATATATGTATTATGAATGTTCATAGAAAATGTGTGTATGTGGTGTAAAAAAATTATTTTATTGTTAATATGAGGAATTTATAATGTGTTAGAGAAGAAATTTAAAGGAAAAGAAATGTTTGTGCAAAAAGAATTATTTTTGAATAATGGAATATATTTTTATACATGGTCATGAAAATTATAGATTTGGTCATTTGAATTTAATAAGAAATTTAAGCATTGGAATTTATGTGTATTTTTAGTTGAATTTGACAAATCCCGTAGGGTTAGGAAAAGTGATAAAAAAAGGTATTTTGGAGCACTATTTGACTTTAAAATAGGTTAAAAATACTTATACTACATTTTTGTGTAATCGGAATTTCAGTTTGACAGTGCTATCCTGCATTTCTAGATAGAATGATTATTCTGAATTTTTGTGTGTTTGCCATGTTGTAATGAAGTGCGTGTATGGATGATCATGAGAGTGTGGTGTAGTGGTTTGGTGCTAGATATATGTATGTGTTTTGATTGTGTCTTGAAAAAATGTGAATGAATGCTTATTCCCGTATACGATTGAAGTTTGTAGGAAGTCGATTCGTGACGGGAAATTGATAAGTGCACTTAAGATTTGGTTTCTCTTACTTAAGCTACGTACACGCAGTGATGTTTTGCATAATGTGTCAGGTTACTATATATGAATGGTAAATAAAGATAAAATATGGATATGTAATACGAATGATGTTATGTTTTCCAAATAAAGAATTTCGATACATTCTTTTTATAAGTAGAGGTACTATGACCTCACTAAGTTTAAAGTGGACGTAGTATGACGTCAATTGGTGGAAAGAATTACTCGCGGTATGTGGGGGCATTATGAGCCACCGCGGGGGTATGCATACTTAACCATAGGCACCGAAGTAAGGCGAGTGTCTATGGTAGAGACTTGCTTAGGGGTTAGCTCCCCCTAATGTACTGTCTTACCTATGAAGTTTGGAGTTGAACAGACTGTATGGCTAGAAAAGTACAGCAGTGTGGCTGATTAACATTTTCGAGATAGTTATAAATTATAAAAGCGAAATAGAAACTTACTTCGACAACTGGTAATAATTAAATTTCTCTTTTGTTATATTTAATTAAATGACATGCGATGTTTTGTTGACGTGTACCTTTGGTCTTAACGATCCTGCGAAGATGTTGTTTCCTTTTTGGGTAAATATCAGTAAGTTAAGTTGCAGGTCTGGGGAGTGAGGACTGTCATTTGGAGGAATAAACCGTTAGGGTACAAAAGTCATGATATGAACTTTTCTTTTGTCTTAAGAATATTTGGTTTTTAAGAGGCGTTTACGTTCTCGAGTTGTAATAAGTAGACTTTGATTTTACAATCTCATCCGCTGCTAGAATTTCCTTATATCCAAGTATTTTATAATAACTCTAAAAGAACTCGATCCGCAAGTTTTGTTCGTTGTTCAAATCCGTTTTAAACTGCCTTTTCGACATTCTGTTTTGACTCAAATTGCATTTAGTTTCTTTAAAAGGTTAACTTCTCTTTCAAAACGATCCGAGTTTTTTTCCGGGATGTTACATCTATACGTTTTTTTAATAAAATCATTATTTATAATTTTCCTATTCTTTTATAATATTCTATAATTGTATGATTTTCTCTTATAAAATCTTTTCTAAATCATATTTGTAATACTTAAAAATCATAATTAATGTAATATAATCTTTTGATCATGACACAATCACGCATTTTAACTTGTATAAGTGCTCCATTTGGCAAAACTTTATAAAATCGCCATATGAATTTTTCATGTATTTTTATAGTAATGTATAATTCATATATATATATATATAGGGGAGGGATCCATTGAGAAGGGGTTGAAAATGAGAAGGGTAAGAAGGACTCTACACCCTTGATTTCACTAAAATAAAATAATCTATGGTCACGATTGAGCCAAAAACACATAATTGTAAAAGTAACTATGTTACTCAGAAGGGTAACTATGAAATAATTTTTAAAATGTTCTTAATTTATAAAATAGTATCCTTTTTTGTATATATAGTAACCCAAAAAAATCAAACGAAAATCCTTCTCACCCTTCTCATTTTAAAATCCTTCTTATTTGATCCTACATCTATATATATATATATATATATATATATATATATATATATATATATATATATATATATATATATATATATATAGAAAACTGAAAACCAACAAGGTATACATATTTACAAAAATGTCATCTGATTATGTACCCTTTGAAGCGTATATGTATCCTTTTAAGCAACTTATAACGTGTACATATATTTTGTGAAGAAAAAAGTTCAAATTATTTACAAAAATGTCATCTGATTATGTACCCTTTGAAGCGTATATGTATCCTTTTTAGCAAATGTCTACATATTTACATAATTGCCATCCGAATATGTACTCTATTTGAGCTTTTATGTACCCCTGTTTTCAGTTTTCACCATTTTAATTGGTTTTCACATGATCCAAATCCTATATATATATATATATATATATATATATATATATATATATATATATATATATATATATATATATATATATATATATATATATATATATATATATATATATATATATATATACACTATTGGAAAAGGATAGGTCGGTTTTTGGGGTATAGCTCGGTTTTGAACAAAAAAAACGTGATTATTGGCATTTGTAGAACAAAAAAAACGTGATTATTGGCTGCGGTCATTGCCAAAACCGCAGCCGTTGAGGTTTTTTTTTCATTTCGTTTAATGATAGTGTAATTTGTATCAAGATATTTGAACAAAGAAAAAACGAAATTATCTAAACAAAAACCCAGTAACTTCTCATCACTAAGAACAAAATTCATGGAAGAAAAAAAAAATTATTTATAGTATGGAAGAAAACTAAGAACAAAATTCATGGAAGAAAACAAAAAAACAAGAAACAATACAGTATTATCTTGCAAACAATACAGCACGTCATACTAATATCGTAGATCCGTTAAAATAAAACTCAATACAAATTGATTAATACAATTTTCTCTTCGACATCAGTAATTGACAAAATAAACAAAAAAACAAAAATCAGATCCTAGACACAACAAAACGAAAATACAAATTTAATGAAAATAAAAAAAAAAAAACTGAAGAGCGACGAAGGTGTAATGAGTAGTTGAAATTGAGAAATGGAATTGGAAAATCCGATCTAAAACAAGAAAAATGAAGCAATCTCGGACTAAGTTCAAAAAAACGTGGGGTTTTTCTTCTTTGAAGCAATCTCGGACTATGTTCAGTATCTGGGTATTTCTTCTTTGAAGCTGCTGGTCAGGAATCTGCTGAGAAAATGAACAAGAAAGAGGAGAAGAAACAGGCGGAATAGGTTTAGGGTTGCTTAATTCCCTCTTTATAAACAACTGCTAGTTCAATTTTTTTTTAAGATTATTGGCTGCGGTTTTGGCATGACCGCAACCTTTGAAGGCTCCAAAAAAAAACAAATGTGATTATTGGCTGCGGTTTTGGCATGACCGCAGCCTTTGAAGGCTTCAAAAAAAATTTGATTATTGGCTGAATATTCAAAACCGCACCTTTGAGGCTAAGAAATAACATTTTTTTCCCCTAGTGATATATATATATATATATATATATATGGTCACGCCCTTTAAAAAGGTCACGATTGAATCAAAAACACATAATTGTAAAAGTCACTATGTTACACAGAAAAGTTACTATGACATAAATTTCAATAATGTTCTTAATTTATAACATAGTATCCTTTTTTGTATATATAGTGACAAATCAAAAATTCTTCTCATTCTTCTCATTTAAATATATATATATATATATTTGATATATACATGTTTAGATATATATATATATATATAAATATATATATATAATATATATATATATATATATATATATATATATATAAATATATATATATATATATATATATATATATATATATATATATATATATATATATATATATATATAAATATATATATATATATATATATATATATATATATAAATATATAAAATATATATATATACACAATATATATATATAATATATATAACACATATTATATATATATATATATATATATATATATATATATATATATATATATATATATATATATATATATATATATATATATATATTATATTAGATCTTCACTGGGCTGGCCAAGCTGCCTCGCCTAAAAAATGGGCAGGCATGGACAGTGTTTTTTAAAAAAAATTAAAGTTTGGATGGATAATACCCGCCCGCCAAGATAAATGGGTGGGTAGCTACACTCAAAAATACCTGCGGGTATACCCGCCCGCCCGCCTAATTTAATATATTAATTTTTTAATAGGATCTTTTGTGAATTACAGCCTCAAAGTTTTCTCGTTTTATGAATTACAGCCGCAAAGTTTTTTTTTTATGAATTACAACCATCAACTTTTTAAATTGACCACCATTACGGCCAAGTGACCGGTTGAGACCGTTGACCAGCCTTTTTACCGTTGACTTTCTATTATTCTGATTTTTCCTTTTTTTTTCCTTTTTTTTTCTTTTTCCTTTTTTTTCCTTTTTTATTTGTTTTTCCTTTTTTTAACAATTGACCTTCAATCTTCATTAACCTGCAATTTTTTTAACAGGATTTTTTAACAGTTGAAGGGGGAATTAACAAACTCATCTTTGTTAACCTTCAATCTTCATCTTTGATAAAGGTCAACCGTTTATCTTTATCAAACCTATCACTTGGCAGTTGTTAAAAAACTCATCTTCATCTTCAATCTTCATTAACCTGCAATTCCCCCTTTTTTTTCTCTTCATCTTCTTTCTCTTTATCTTTAAAACCTCATAATACCCATTTTCATTAACCTGCAATCATGACCTTCAATCAGATCAACTGAAGCAAACCCTAGATTGTTTCTTTTTGTTTAAAGAATCTACAATCATAAATCTTTTGCTTCGGTACAAGAAAATGTCGTAGATGCCGTAGATGTACAAGAAAAATGCAAATACAAAGAATCTACAATCTGAAATACAAAGAATCTACCGTAGATGATGTCAAAGAATCTGCAATCTAATCGAACCAGTGGATGCCGTAGATGTACAAGAAAATGCGGAATTGAAACTCAAACAACTGATTCAAGAAGGAGCAATTAAGCAGATCTCCAACAGCAAATACAAATCGATGAGATTCTCAAATCTTGAGAATAATCGGAAAGTGGGTTTGCTTCAGTACCCATTTAGACAACAACCCCACAGATAGAAATGATAAATCTTTTAAATTTAATGAACTCTCATTTGCAGAAAATTAATTGAAATACAGGAAATTGCTATCAATTGAATTGGTATTATCTGCCCCAATTAATTTAATTTAAATTTCTATCAAAAACAATTCTGGGTTCTTCAATTTGCTAATTGATATAGAGGAAATTTCGGGATTTTCTACCTGAGGGGTCAATTCTCTCTTTTGGGTTTGGATTGTTTCTAATGAAACTTCTGAAAAAAATATGATGGTTCTTCTTCATCTTCTTCTTGCTGAATTTGCCATGGGAATTTCTTGGTTTGAGAAATGGGTTTAACTGACCATTTCGGATTTGATCACTAAAACTTGGTTTTGGTTTTCGTTTCTTCTTAAACTCATAATCAATACTGAGATGTTGGGATTTTTGGGTTTCTGTTTGGATTGTGTTTTGAGAACAGAAAACTCTGAATTTGATAGGTTTGATAAAGGAATGAAAATGGGTATTATGAGGTTTTAAAGATAAATAGAAAGAAGATGAACAGAAAGGGGGAAGACATTGATGAGACCTTGAAATTGACCGAGAAAGAAGATTAATGGTGACTTTGATGATTAATGGTAACTTTAAAGATTAATGGAGGATGAAGAGGATGAAGATGATGGAGAAGAAGGAGGAAGAGAGAAAGATAATTAGGGATGAAAAATTAAATTAAAAAAAGGAAAAACAAATAAAAAAAGGAAAAAAAAGGAAAAAGAAAAAAAAACTCAAAAAAAAAAGGAAAAATCAGAATAATAGAAAGTCAACGGTAAAAAGGCTGGTCAACGGTCTCAACCGGTCATTTGGCCGTAATGGTGGTCAATTTAAAAAGTTGATGGCTGTAATTCATAAAAAAAAAAACTTTGCGGCTGTAATTCATAAAACGAGAAAACTTTGAGGCTGTAATTCACAAAAGATCCTTTTTAATAATTAATTATGTTAAGTAATGCTAATTAGTAGTCTAAATTCTTGTGTTTGAAATTTTGACTTTGATCTTTGGGCCCAAATTTATTAGTATTATTATTACCCATATAAAGGAAATTCCTAACTTGGAGCCTAAAGTACTTTATTAATTTGGTTGAGCCATCTACCATAATTCTCATTTCTCAAAGCAAGATTGAAAATTTGAAATACTGTTTGAAATTTTAGATAATGTGTTGTATTTTAATTAGGGAAATTTCACATGGTAGCATCAAGTTTTAATGAAATGCCATTGGTAGCACTTTTTTTAAAAAAATCCACATGGTAGCATTCAGTTTATGCTCTATCTAATTGCCGTAGCATTTTCCGTTAAGTTCTTGTTAAATTCTGTTTAATTCATCATTTTGTAAGTTTTTTCCACATAGTAGCATCCTGTTTTGTTTGATTCACCATTTTGACGTTTAATTCACCATTTTATTGTTTAATTCACCGTTTAATTCATTAACGTCCATAAATTTTTAATAATTTTATGAAAAAAAATATAAATGTTAAATAATTTTACGGAAAAATAATTTTAACATTTACTTCACCATTTTAATGTTTAATTCATCGGTCGAAACAAGTACTCTTTCGAATAAGTATTGTTTTGATCGAATTTTCGAAAGAGTTATCCCATAAGGATAGAGGCGACGTCCGTTTTTTCAAAACAAATCGTTATGATGGGTGAAAATGACGTCAATATCATTTTCAGTTTATGTATCGAAAAATAGGCAAATAAGTACTTGTTTCGACCGGATTTTTGAAAGAGTTATCCCATAAGGGTAATTGCAACGTCCGTTTTTTGAAAAAAATGGTTATGATAGGTAAAAATGACGCCAAATATGATAAATTTAGCGGAATTTAACAAGAACTTAACGGAAAATGCTACGGCAATTAGATAGTGTATAAACTGAATGCTACCATGTGAAATTTTCTTAAAAAAGTGCCACCACTGACATTTCATCAAAACTGGATACTACCAGGTAAAATTTCCCTTTTAATTATTATCAAAACTTAACTTTATATTTTGTATTATATTTTTTATATATGTCACAAATAACCGCCTACCCATGGGTCCCACCCACTTAAAAAATGAGCGGGTAGCGACAAAAAACGCCCTAAGCTGCAGCATTTGAATATTTCTGCACCGGTAGATTTTGTAGCTAATATATATATAATATATATATATATATATATATATATATATATATATATATATATATATATATATATATATATATATATATATATATATATATATATATATATATATATATATATATATATATATATATATATATGTATCATTTTCTGATCGATCCATATATATACATTTCAAACACAATAAATTTGTTTTAATAGTATATGCAACCTTTGTTATTGATGAGGTTGAATCTAAAATATTACTACCTCCTATTTTCCCTAAGTGTCCTATTTGACATTTCACCATTCTTTAGGTGGTTAAATGGAACCACATGTGTAAGAGAAAAGTGTAGATTTTTTAAATTTTTATAGGTGTAAATTGGGGTTAGTAGGTGTCAAGGAGTAAAAAAAATTAAGTTTAGTAGGAAGAAATTGGTAAAGTTAACATACTCAAAATAGAAATGAGACTGATAGCCGGTTTTCTAGCGCGTCGTTAAACACTAGAAACCTAATTTGTAGTCACCCTTTTTGCTACTACAACGAGTGTAGCGGTAAGTAGGGGTCGAACCATAGAGACAAGACTAAGGAAGGTCAAGGGCTAGGTGTAGAGAAGGTAAATTGGTGTGAATGAAGGGTGTGTAAACTATACTACGAAAGCTATAAACAAACAACGATAAGCAATGAGAAACAAACGGAGATGGTAAGGATCCACCCTAGGTCGGTTCTATGTTCTCATGGAAAACTAGGTCAAGGGAGATCGAACGTAGAGCGATCGAGACATTCTAGATAGCGAGGGAAAGTTGGTGACATATAGCCATGTGAACGACCCATAATCGCCCTATGTCTCTCTAGGAGTGGCAGGACAAGATTCGCATAGAATATCAATCAAGCAATCCACTACAAACCTCATCCCTAATCTAGCATATGAACAACATTCACCAAACCTAGGATTTCACCAAACCAAAACCCCTAAGAGATCTACTCCAACATATTAAAACTAACTACAACAAATATAATGAAAGAAAACATGAATGAAAGCATTAGGGTAAGAAGAAAACTAATAATAAGCAAAAACAAAGCAATAAAACTATCTATCAACTACTCTACAAAGCAATAGGAAGAACAATTACAAGATTGGAAGATAAATGAACAAGAAACAAAACAATAATCAAGGCAAGAAAGAAGAAAGCATTAAATAACATCAAACTAAAGATAAGCAAGGTAAAGAAAACAATAAAGAAGGTAAACTTACATAAACTTACATAAACTTGAATGCTTAAAAGAAAGGAAAGTGAAATACAAGACTTGAATGTAAATGAGAAAGCATAAACTCTATTCTAAGGCAAATGAAAGTAAAGGAAAGCAATATATTGATGTTCTAAGATGAGAGGGTTACTCTCAAGTTAGGCATGAGGTTTACAATCAGAAAAATAGGTTTGTATAGGCTACACAAGGGTGCCCTAAAAAGCCCTAAAGAATCCCACGTGTTTCAAGCTTCAAAGAAAAACGCTGGCGTTGGAGTTTAAGTAGATTCGACCGAAGCCCAAGTTAGATTCGCCCGAATTTAACACATTCGACCGAATGTGCTCAGATTCGGTATTTCCAGTGGTTTTTGCACAAGTTTGAACTTTGGGGACATTCGACCAAATTAGGGGTAGGTTTGCCCGAATCCACAGCTTCGCCCGAATGGTATTGGAATTCGGCAAAAACAATGAGTGTTGGAGTTGCTCTTGGGCTGCAGCTATTATATTCGATCGAATGTTGAGCTAGGTTCGACCGAATGCTGGGCTCTTTGCCCCTTTTTGGCTCTAATCAACTTCTATCATGCATCGAATGAATTCTGGGCTTTGCGAGGACTTATGGAATGACTCGGGATGCTCGGAAATGCCTCAGAACGCGTGCCTCTTCTTCGACATTAATAAGCCTCGAACTCGATCCGTTTTACCTCGAAACCTCCGAAAATACCTGAAATGACCTTAAAACACCGCGGAGACATGAACAAAGTAAAATCGAGTGTAAAGCATATAAAAACAATGTAAAACATCGAGTCTTGACACCAAAGTGGGGACATAAATGTGCTCTAAATCGAGCACATCAGAAACATTTAGGATGACTTAACCCAATAGGAAAATGAGACACTTAAGGTAAATAGGAGGGAGTATTATTTTTGATAAATCTTTAATTTAGGTATTTTTGAAATATTTTTACAGATTTATTTCTATACAGATTGTGCGTTCACTGGAACTGAATTTTGGATCTGCCACTCACTATACTATTTCTTTTTTCGACAATAGTCTCACTTTTATTTTTTCAAGCTTATCTACAAACTGATACTCTCTTCGTTTCTAATAAAGTTGTCATAAGAAATACTCACGAGCATAGTTAATAGGATCAGGATTCTACCTAGGATCGATGAGGGGATAAGATCGAAACCGGTAGAATCGGATCGTAGGATGTGATCCCACAAATATGCATTAATGTGCTTTGGATTACTAATTATCAATTATATTTAGGAAAAATTATGAGAAACTACCTAATCTATATACCTTTTTTTTAAAACTACCATATATAAAAAAATTTGCAAAAAACTACCTTATATAATACAATTCTTTGCAAAACACTACCTTTTACTGATTTTCGTCAGTTGACTGTTAACATTAACATTGACCTGCATAGAATTGTATTATATAAGGTAGTGTTTTGCAAAGAATTGTATATAAGGTAGTGTTTTGCGAAGAATTGTATTATATAAGGTAGGTTTTTGTGCAGGTGAATATTAATGTTAACAGTCAACTGGCGAAAATCAGTAAAAGGTAGTGTTTTGCAAAGAATTGTACTCCCTCCTATTCAAAATAAATGTCCACTTTCCTTATATGGTAAAGTCTCTTTACTTGTCCACTTTCTATTTTTGGCAAAACTTTTTACCTAAATACCCCCAACTATCCCAACTTATATTATTTAATAATACCCCACCTACCACCTTTTCAATTATTATAATCACTTAAAATACCCCACTACCACCTTTTCAATTATTATAATCACTTAAAATACCCCACTACCACCTTTTCAATTATTATAATCACTTAAAATACCCCACTACCATTTTTTCTTAAAATCCGATCCAAACCCAAAGTGGACAATGTAATTGAATAGGAGGGAGTATTATATAAGGTAGTTTTTTGCAGAAAAATTTATATAAGGTACTCCCTCCGTTTCCAAATGTTCTTCCCATACTTTTTGCACAGTTTTCAAAGTAAATTTTGAGCCTAATTATCTCTAAATACGTCTTAAAAATATTTAAATTTTTATTAAAAATATTAATCAAAGAATATTCTAAATGGGAAGAACATTAGGAAACGGAGAGAGTAGTTTTTTAAAAAAAGGTGTATAGATTAGGTAGTTTCTTATAATTTTTCCTTATATTTATTCTCTTCTAGAGTTTTAAGGTGTAAATAGAAACTTATTTGACTTCATTTATAAAATTTTGATAAAAATAGTTTTAAAGATTATTTTTAAACTTCAAATCATGAAAACTTTTAATTTAATAAGGGTAAAAATATAATTATTTTAAATATATATTTGAACGTAAGTGAAGTCTTTATTATATGAAGATATTTTACGATTCAAACTACCAAAATAGGATTGGATCGTCGAATCGTATGATTGTAGAATCGTGTTATGATCCTACAATCTAAATTCTTGAGCTGGTTGGATTGCACGATTTTACCGCATTAAGATCCTACTTACGATCCGGATGGTTGCCTATTTTTGGATCAAGATCGTAGAATTGTACATCAGAATCGAGATTCTGATAACCATGTGCTTACGAGAATTAAGAAAAATAGAATATTTTATAAAGTGAATATATTATTTAATTGAATAATAAATTTGAAGGAAAACAACGTGAGAACCATAAACATTAAAAAGTGTTAAAACAAAGTTAGTGAAAAAAAATATGAGGACCACAATTAATAAATTTTTTTAAAAAATAAAGTTAGTGAAAAACATGTGGGGACCATACAAAATTTTAAAATGTTAAAATAAAGTTAGTGAAAGATATATGAGGACCATAAGCATTATAAAAATAATTAAATCAGAATGGATAAAGTTATTTTTGTCCAAAATTTGTGATATAAATAGAAAGATTTTTATGGGAACAACAAACGAAAAATCTCAAAATGGTAAAAGAAAATGTTTTTAAGGAGGGAAGGAAGTTGTTTCTTTCTGGCTTATCTCCTCATTTATATTTTCCACTTGTTCAATAATTTATTTTTCAAATAATATTTTCTAGGATATTATCACCGGTACCTCTAAGTTTTCGCACTTTATCGATGGCATCCTTAAGTTTTTCTGATTGTCAACTATCCTCGTGTTATTGAACGTCTTACAACCGTAACCTTTTCTAATTTTTTTCGTCCAAAACCATTAACAGTTTTCTTTTTCTTTTACTTTTCAATTTAAATCATAAAAAATAAAAGTAAAAGAAAAAAGTTAACGGTTTTGAACGATTTTTGACTGAAAAAATTGAAAATGTTACGATTGTAAAAAACTCAATAACACAAGTATACCATTGATCACACATTTTGTTACGATTGTAAAAGACTCAACCATGGGTCCGGTCGCACATTTTGTGCGACTCAACCATGGTCTTGTCGTGCGCGACTAATGTTAGAAATCACTGCAAACTTTAAACGGTCGTAATTTCTCGCTCGATTGTCAAAATTGGGCATATAATATGTCGTTGGAAAGCTCTTGAAGTCTAGTTTCCAATGCCGCAAATTTTGCAATAAAACAATTTTTCTATAAAAAGTTATGACCAAAAGAATAACTATGTATCAAATTTTAGCATAAACAAACTTTAAACGATCGTCATTTCTCGCTCGGTTATCGGAATTGGTCATATAATATATCATTAGAAAGATCTTGAAGTCTAGGTTCTGATGCTATAAATATTGCAGTAATGTGATTTTCGTATCAAAAGTTTCGGCCAAAGGAGTGATTATGTATCAAATTTCAATACAAAACGTGTGATTAGGTTTTTTTCAATTTTAAAAAATTATTTTCTATACTAAAATTTATATTTTTACTTTAATTTAATTTTTATGAAGAAATTTAGTTTAGTAATAATAATGGTTGATTTTATAATTAAAATTGAATTTAAAGACATTTTAGTAATTTTATTAAAAAAAAGGGTGGCTATAATAAACAGGTGGCGATGTTTAAGGATTGGTTTATAGTTACGGTAAATAGAGTCAACGACTAAAACGTTTTCTAGTTGCCAAAATATGTGGCTTTTAGATTTTTGTCCAATACACAATTATTTAGAGTGGAATGCTCCCACGTGGTTCTGAATTTATACCATTAAATTAATTATAAGAAAATTTTTTAGAAAGTTGTCCCATTTGCTTGGGCACACTTGTCGAGGTAACATTTTGACTTTTAAAATCTCTGATTATGGTTAAATAAAAATTATGAAAAGTTGATAATAATAATCCTTATATTGTGACGAATCAAACAAGATGTCACATTACAATGTTTGACTTTTTTTTGACTTATAAATTAAACGGAATTGATGAATAGTGTAAAACTATATTCCAAATACATGGACGGGAAGAGTACAATATAAATTACTTATAGCTCTATTCCATCCCTTGTAGAATACTAGTCCTCTTAATCTTTTATTAAAGATTTTAGGCTTGTAACTATGAAGCATTTGTTCTTTAATCCCATCTTAATCTTCCTATTCATTCAATTTTCCTCTCTAATTACAACTAAATCCCATCCTCTTGACTCCCTTTCCCCCCATGAAATCACCCAAGTTCAAACCACAATCTCACAGATCTACCCATCTCCAACCCACATTCTCACCTTCCACTACATGGGTTTGGATGATCCTCCAAAACCCATAACCGCAACCCAAAACCCAACCCGAATGGCCTATGTTATAGCCCGTATAAACCGGACCACCCATGAAATCACGGTGGATATATCCAAGCATTTGAGAAGTCCAACCATTTTAATTGACAAAGTTTATAAAGGTAATTTTCAAATTTTTGTACAAGACAGTCTCATCATCAGAACGCTTCAACTAATATAATAATTAGTATATGGACTTCTAATTTTGAGGTCGTCTCAACGAGAGACAGTCTAAGAGAAACTCGTTATACATTGGTGAACCCAAATTGTTGTGAGAGACGGTCTCTCCGAGATACGCATTACATGTATGGGTTAAATAGCCCAATTTGTACAAATTAAAGAGAAAAATAAAAATGTGAGATTCTTGTTTTGAAGTGGTCTCTTCAAGAGACAATCTCTCACAAGAGTAGTTGTTGGTTGAATAGCTTAACTAATACAATTATTAGCATATGGGCTCTTTATTTTTCAATCGTTTCACCGAGAAACAATCTTTCACAAAAGCCCTCCAATGTAAACCTATATAATAAAATTAAATTTTTTTTTTTCTGGATTGATCACTGCAGGTAAAGGATATCCAACATTGACTAATGAAGAACAAACTAATGCAAATAAAGTAGCAATGGAATACACTCCATTTGTTGAATCAATGAAGAAAAGGAAGCTAAAAGTGGAGGAAATAGTGTGTTTAAGCTTTGTTATTGGATGGTTTGGACAAAAACAAGAAAGAAGGATTGTAAGAGTTATGTGTTACAGTATGGAAGACACCATAAATTTTTACATGAGGCCTATTGAAGGAGTAACTGTGACCGTTGATTTAGATGAGATGAAAGTAGTGGGATTCATTGATAGGGTTGAGGTCCCTATACCTAAAGCTTATGGGACTGATTATAGAGAGGAAAAGCATAATGGGTCAACTGATTTTGTTGATCAAGGTTTCAGAATTATTCAGCCCAATGGTGCTGGTTTCACTATAGATAATGACATTGTGAGGTAATTTTTGATTTGTTTTGAGCCATTAATTTGTTGTAGGAGAAGTCCTTTTCTATATGCTCTATCACTTTTGAATTTGTCCACTACCTACTAGCATATGCATCTTATTATATTGCTTCATTTAATTATTAAGAAGATTTGAGGGATTGATTTTATTCTCATTAACACAATGGGTATAAATAATATAATGTGATTCCTTATTTTGAGAATGGAATAACTATATAATAATAGATTGTTAAATGACTAATGCAAAATAAAATTGAAAAAATTGTTTAGAATTTTAATCTGTTTTGGTTGTGTTGTTCTTTATGGGTATGAGTTGTCGCTGTTCTTTCCACCCCATATTTTGTCTATAGTTTTTTCATGAGCGGGATACACTGGGTAGGATGATGGTGATGATAATGTGAATATCCTTACTAATGACTATTTCTAAATAATCCCACCTTTGAATATTATTTGTTGATAGCAATATTTTTCACATTTTAACCTACTATTATAGTACTTTGTCCCATATAAATTGAAGCAAAGAGAAAGTAGTTGTTTTTTTAAGAAAAAGATAGATAATGGTAATAAATGAAGAGACAGAATGAATTGTGTGTTTGAAATTAAAAGATAGTTAAAATGTATGAATGAGATTAAAAGAAAGTGATGGACCATAGTCCAAAAATAGAAATGATACAAATTAAATAGGATAGAGAGAGAGTAGGTAACAACCACCAAAAATGAGTCAGGTAAGACCAACAAAGAAACATAGGGGGAAAGAAGTAAGAGTAATGGTTAGTAGTAGACCTGGGAAAACGGTCCGTCGGACGAGTTACGAGTCGGGTCAATTTTGGTCTGGTCATTTTCGGGTCGGGTCATTCTCGAGTCGGGTCACTCCCGGTTCCGGGTCGGGCGGTCTGACCCAACGAGTTATGACTTACTAAATTTAAATTTTGATTTTTTTTCATTTTTATTATTTATGATAATTTGTTTAATAAAAAAACTATTTTTCATCCCTATGACATTAATCCAAATATCAATCAACATAATATTAGAGTCTTATGTGATTGAATTCAAGTTAAAAGAAACCAGTAATTGCGATACTCGTGTTCAAAACTTTAAACATCTATGTATAGTTGTATTTGTGAGATACATGTCACATTAGAGAAATTATATGTACGATTTTCGAAAAATAGTTGGTATGTCGGGTTCATTTAAGTGTAAGAAACATAGGAAATTTAATATTTATTTGGAAAGATTTGTAAGATACGTGCTTCATAAAAGTTGTGTTTATTAAAGTTGTAACGTTAAATAAATATGACGTTAAATATCTTCTCATTTCTTCACAGAAAATATATTCACAATTTTCATTTTGGAAAGATATAGAAATAACTAAGTACTTAATTCGTCTTATAAGATACGTGTTTTATAATTTAGGGTAGTGATATTCTTTTTCTGAAAAGCTCAATTAAATGTGCAAAATGTTCTTATAAATTATATTGATTTGCTTACAGAGATGTAGAAAAATTTTAACTCATTTGACTGATTTAACAAGATATATGTATTCAATTAAGATGATTATAACGTCCTTTTTTTAAAGAAAAATAGTTAAGATGGATAAAACGACGTTAAATACGTGTTTTCTGAGATCTATTGATTAGTTTTATGGTTCAAGTCATATACTCAATATGTTGAGATACTTTGAAAACTAAAATTTTATTTGAAATGAATTCTAATCTTGAGATTACTCTAAAAATTGATATTGGATTATTTAGAAAAAAGGGCAATAGGTACCATAGCACCCGGTTAAAATGGAAAGAAGGAAAAAAGGGGTGTTTTCAATTTTGGGTTAGTTAGTAGGTCTAGTTTTGGGTTCATTTTCGGGTTGGATCAAATTTTTCCAGGTCTAGTTAGTATGTACCTACGATAGCCGGTTAAAATGGAAAAAAGGGGTGTTGTCAGTAAATAATATACAAAGGTTGAATTATTTAGAATTAATCAATAGTAAAGATTATTTACTACAAAAAGGCAATAGGAGGAATTATTCTAAACAAATTTTCGAATAAAATATTTACTAATACTAGAAGGAATACAAAATAAATATGAGTGACATGAAGTGCACTGGTTTGAACACGCTCTCTAACATAGTCAAAATCAAGAGCAAGCTAAGGTGTTTATGTGAGAATGGAATATTGGGTTAGCTGAGTAAGGAGTGGCGCTGAGATTGTCACATAAGATGGTAGGGGTATTTAGTGAGTGATAGACAAGTTCAGACATTTTTGAGGATATTCTTTCAATTTCAGTGGTTTTAGAACCTACACATTAAAATTCTGCTTCAAAGGATGAACGGGCTAAAGTATGTTGCCTCTTAGAGCTCCATTTTATGGGATTGGAGCGAGATAAATGATGTATTCGAATGTGCTACGTACGGTAAAGGTCTTTGTCACCTTTCTAATCGAGATAAAGAATGAGACCATAGTTTATTCGATGGATCGAGAAGACGTTGACGCAAGGTTCCATGAAGATAACATTGTAACCTTTTGAGAGCATTGATACGAGATTCGGTTGGGTTATGCACAAATTGAAAGATGAGTGAAGTTTAGATATTAAAGGGCATTTACGAGAGTGGCCGGGGTAGGTTGTATTTTGGTGGTTGGGTGATGAGGAGTGGTGACGGGTTTGGTGTTGAGCATATTATCGTGAAAGTATTTTCTTCGGGATAACTACATGCTTTAGAAAATGGAATGACTTCGACACAACGATAACAAATCATCATATTATATCCAAAGTTAAAGAGTGGATTTTTGTTGGAACTTGTGGGAGTTATAAGGTAACTAATGATAACAAAGACATCCAAAACTATTAAGTGTCTCGTAGTTGAAAATTTTGTTGAATAGAGCATGATGTGGGAATTTTTAGATAAAGCATGAGTGGGTAATCAATTTATAAGATACGCACTGTTGTAAAGGCTAAGGGCCAAAACCCAAGAAGCATAGCCGGAGATGGAAGGGTTAAACCAGTTTCAACAATGCTCAACACCAAAGTTGCATGAGAAGAAGTTAGATAAAGTACGAGTGGGTAATGATGTCGACATTCGACAAAGCCATTTTTGTTTCGGTGAGTGAGGAGAAGAAGTTATATGCGTGATGTTGCATGAGAAGACGTGAGGAGATAGTTTGAGATATGCACTTCCATCATCAGAGAAAATTTGTTTTATAGGTGGGATAAAATATTTTGGACCAAAACCGGAAAGTGAAGGAAACTAGGAAAGCATATTAATGCATATTTGTAGGATCACACGACCCTACGATCTGATTCTTACGATTTCGATCCTACCCCTTCAATGATCCTACATATAATCCCATTTAACCTTGGTGAAGACTGAATTGGGGTAGTGGAGATTCGATGTAGGATTATTGTGTGTAAGGGTGAGTTCAAGGCGTAGAAGTTTTTCATGAATTTTGGGTACGGAGATCTGTGTATCACGAGCATTGACAGTATCAATGATAGACTTGTACGAGCATTGATCGAGACCATGAAGAATGATTTCAGTGGTGTCTTTGTGTTCAACGAGATTACTAAGAAGAGGAAGTTCATCAAGGATACCTTTGAGACAGTGAATGTATTCGGCAATATTTTGGTTTGTAAGTGTAACAACCCGACTTACCATTGACTTGGTAAACAGGGTCACAATGGTAAACAGGGTCATCACGTATTCATAAACCCAAAAATGAAGTCAAGTCAACATATAGTTCTATAAAATCGGGTCTCACATATACAAAACCTCATCGGCAGCGAGCCTCAATCATAACAGCTATATAAGTCCACATCGACAAGCTATAAAAGAATATAGAAGTACTCAAAACTATACAGTAAATTCTATTACAAAGTTCTACAATTATCACTCAAAACTCATAAGCAAACACTCCAAATCGGCAAGAGCCTCTAGCGCTCTCTCCTAAACTCAGCTATCCCATCGATCCCGTCTGCTACCGATCTGTACACAATCTAAAATAAGGAAACAACAGGGAATCAGATAAACTGAATGAGAAGTAACAATCCAAAACACAAAACATAGTAATTCAAATCATAGGTTTAAAAGCAACATCCTTTTCCTAGATCTATGTGCGCACAGGGAGTCTAGTTTGAGAGGTGCCCCATAGCTCTATGACTATGTCGCTCTCGGGTGAGGCTAGTCAATATTTAAATGACAATTCACCTCAAAAACAGGGAGTAGGGGACGATGTCCCTCAACTCCGTCAATGACCAGCTCACAGCTCGATCCATTGACCATATCATAATCAACATAATCATTCATATCCAAATCATCATCAATAACAACAGTTCAAAACAATTTGATAACGAAAACATTTTCAAAACAGTAGTCTGGCCAGACCCTTTAAGGGACTGCTACTACTCACCAAAACCGACGCTTCTGATAGCCAAGATCAATTCACTGCAATCAACTAGAAGGGTTCCTCGACGTAGTCGTCTCCTGGTGCATACAAATATAACATCACACACTGGCACACCGCATTCGATACTACAATCTAGGTTATATGACTCGATGCATCTCCTCCTACGACCGCGACTTAGTTCAAGCTTTTATTCTAGTATCTCGAATTTCAAAGAATTACGCAAGTTACTAATTCTAGCCCCAACATATCATCAGTTATAATAACCATGTCCTAGACTAGCTTATCTTCCTATAAAGATCGTATGACTCCACAATTCCCTTAGTATCTTCCAATCCAAACAATTCTTTGTTCATCTAAACAAAAAAAAACAAGAATCTTTAAAAGACTCCAATGTAACCAAACCAAGAATAACAACTTACTTAATCATTTTATCATCATACCAAACCAAGAGGACTCCTAACTCATACCAAGGATTCCAACTATTCACAATGATCTCCATAATTCTCATAATCCAACATATTCATCACTAACCTAATAAAACCAAGACATTAAATAATCTACTATTAAAATCAAACAATATTAAATTATCATTATCACATACTTACTAATAACACATTTTCCTAATTTTCTTAATACGACTCATATATAACTAATTAACTCATAATTTCAAGATTCATCAAAGTTAGGTTTAATACATGATTTTAAAGAATATACTAATGAGTATCACAAAGTAAGAGTATAATTATAATGGTAAATTGAAAAAGAAGTCCAAGAAGGGTTACCTTCTGTTAACAGCGAAGACGACAAAATATCCATTCAAGGGGTCAATATTACTTGAATTCGAACCTAATCAACTGCACTCAAGACTCACTCAAATCTTCCCTTATTTCGTAGAATTTAGGTCAAGAAGGCCAAATTCGAATGTCTACACAAATTAGGGTTCGAATTCAAAGAAAAGTGAGAAATAAGAGTCAATAAGCTACAATCTTCACAGAACAAACAAGAATGAAGAAGAGTACTTACTTTGCCCTAATTCGAGTATAAGGAGAAATGGAGCGTTTTCAACTTGATTTCGATAAGAAATGTCGATGAGAGAAAGATCAACCATTTCTTGAAGAACTTCAAGAACGATGGTCGGAAAATGGTGTCCTCGCGTTTTGTGCAGACAAGAAGAAGGTGGGTTTGTTTGTTCTCCGAAGTTTCACAGAAGAAAGCAATTAATGGGTTGGTGGGTTTTAATTATTATAACTTATAAATTATTCAAAACGAGTTTATTTAAATTATTCAAATTATTTATTTATTTTAAAATCCCGAATGTTACATTCTACCCAACTTGAAATAACCTTCGCCCTCGAAGTTAAACCAAGTTTCAAACACATGCACAAAAGACCAGCTAACATAAAACTAGGTTTAATTTCATATTTTGTGCGTTAAAAGAATCTGCATTCTCAAACTGACTACGTTAACCAACCAAACTTATGGACTAGCAACAACAAAACTGAGTACTAATCTAAAATCCTACAATTCTACTCAACTTAGAATAAAGTTCGTCTTCGAACTTAACTCGCTAAGACTAAGGAGATGCAACAACTATAAAACGATAAAACATAAAATACCTGAGCGAACAACCAGGGGTAATCACGTCTCATAGCATCTTCAGCCTCCCACGTGGCGTCTTCGGTGACGTGATTCGACCATAACACCTTTACGATCGCTACGCTACCCTGACGTGTATCGCGTGTCTTCCGATCTAAGATCTGTACGGGAGTCTCCTCATATTGTAAGGTGTCATCCAAACTCAGCTGCTCGGGCTGTAGAACGTGCGAATCATCTCGAATGTACTGCCTTAGCTGAGATACATGAAATACGTCATGCACTCGCTCAATAGACGTAGGTAACGCAAGTCGATACGCTACCTCGCCTATGCGCTGCAAGATCTCGTATGGTCCAATGTATCTCGGACTGAGCTTTCCCTTATTCCCAAACCTCATCACACCTCTCGTCGGTGAAACTCGCAGGAAGACCTTATCTCCGACTCGAAACTCAAGAGGTCGACGTCGTTGATCTGCGTAACTCTTCTGCCTATCCTGAGCTGCTCTCATCCTCTTACGTATCAGCTGGACTTGCTCGATCATCTCCTGAATCAAAGGCGGTCCCACAGCTACTGTATCCGAACTATCGTCCCAACACACAGGGCTACGACAGCTACGCCCATAAAGTGCCTCGAATGGTGCCATCCCGATGCTCGTATGATAACTGTTATTATATGAGAACTCTATCATGTCCAACTTATCGTCCCATGAACCCCCAAAATCTAAGACACAAGCTCGCAGCATATCCTCAAGTGTCTGTATAGTCCGCTCGGTCTGTCCGTCTGTAGCTGGGTGAAACGCTGTGCTCAAACGCAACTCGATACCCAAAGAATCCTGTACCTTTTGCCAAAAGTTAGACAAAAACCTAGCATCTCTATCTGACACTATGTCTCGAGGAACTCCGTGATGTCTCACCACTTGCTGGCGATAAGCTAACGCCAACTGGTGCTTGTTCCAGGTATCCTTCATCGGAATGAAATGTGCTGATTTGGTCAGTCGATCAACTATAACCCAAATCATGTTGTTGCCTTCGTAGTCCCTAGAAACCACACACAAAGTCCATCGATATCGATTCCCACTTCCAATCGGGTATTGGCAAAGGGTGGAGCAACCCTTGAGGTCGACGGTGGTCTATCTTGACCTTCCGGTCGCACATTTGAAACGGTAGCGACGCCCCTCTTCATACCATGCCACCAAAAATGTTCTCCTAAGATCCCGTACATCTCGTCTCGCGTCCGTGTATGGAGAAACATGAACTCATGCGCCTTCCTTAGAATACGAGTACGTAGGTTCTGGCGTTAGGGACACACCATCTATCGTCAGATCTCAAACTACCATCCTCGTATGCAAAAATGTGGGCTCTGTGTTCAATCACTAGTGCGCTTCTCCACAAGGTGGTATCCTCACCGCTTCATCCTAATCTCCTCAAACAAATCTGACATCACCTCCATCATCGATGCCACAACCCCAAGGCCTACTAACTCAATGCACATCTCCTCGATTACCAATCTTAAACGCACTCTAGACAAGGCATTACACAAACTATGTACTTTCCTGCCAAGGCCAAGAACCATTAGCTTTCCCTCATGATATCGGATCTCTAGGTCATAATCGCAATCACTCTAGCCATCGCCGCTGCTCTCATATTCAACTCTCTCTCGGTAAATATAAACTTCAAGCTCTTATGATCGACAAGACCCTAAAATTGCATCTCATACGATATAATGTCTCCAAATCTTAAGAGCAAAGACTACCGCAGCCTAACTCCATGTCATGTGCTCCGTAATCACTCACGGGTCTTTAGTCGCGGAAGCATAAGCAATGACGCCCATTCTCGATCAACACACACCCTGACCATTCTTCGACGATCGCTGTACAACTCAAACTCGACTTCCATCCGGCAAAGGGTAGGATAGTGCGAGTTAGTCGGTTCTTTAATATCCTAAAAGCTTCATCGCGACCGATCATCCCAAACAACCGCACATCCTTCCCGGTCAACGAAGTCAACGGCCGAAACAATCTCGAGAAATCACTAACAAATCTCCGATAATACCCCAAACCTAAGAAACCAGCTAACTTCGGACGCGTCCTGGTATTGCCCAAGTCGAGATTGCTTCCACCTTCGCTCTGCCACCGATATACCCTCACTGACACATGTGCCCGTGAAAAGAAACCTTACGCAACCAAAATTCGCACTTAGAGAATTCCAGCATAATCTATGCTCCTCAAGGTCCAGAGTACGATCCTCAAATGTTCTAGAGCCGCCCTCGCCCTAGAATGACTAAGATGTCGCCATGAAGATAACTATAACCGATCAAGGTAAGCGTAAAAGACGCTATTCATGAGGGCCATGAATGCCGCGCGGCTGGTCAAACCAAAGGGTACTGACCGGAACTCATAGGCCCATACCGCTCTCAAAGCCGCTTCGATATCCTTCGGCGAGATGTTCGCTAGTGGTAGCCGACCTCGTGTCGATCTTAGAGAATACCGACGCCTCGAAGTTGGTCGAATGTGTCATCTATCCCTGGGGGATACTTATTCTTCACTGTCCGCATCGATCGAGCTCTCGATAGTCTACACATAACTCAGGTGCCATCCTTCTTCTTAACGAAGAGAACAGCGCCCTAAGGTGACACGCCATGTATATAACCCTTTATCTAACAACTCCTCGTAATCGCACCTTTAACTCCGCTGATCTCTAGGTGCCATACGATATGGAGCCTTCGATATAGGACTCGCTCCCTGCATAAGATCAATCGCCGATCAACGCCTTGAGGTGGTAACCGTGTATCTCGTAAGGAAAAACATCCTCAACTCACGCATCTACACGTATTCTCCTATCCTCGTGTGTTCACCGTCGTGTCTACTACGTGACATAAAATCATCTGTAATTCCTCCTCAAGTATGCTTTCACTGAGAACGATATGATCTTGGTACGCATTCTTTGCACAAAACCCTTAAAGGTCACTCTCTGCCCTTTAGGCCCTCGTACAACCACTCTCTTCATCCAACAATCAATGCTCGCCTTGTACTTCCTCAACCAGTCCATACCCAAGATAACATCAAAATTATCTAAAGGAAACTCTATCAAATCTACCCGCAAACCTACTCCCATAAAGTCTAAGGGTATGTCTCTGTATACTCTCTGACACAAGACTCTCTCGCCCGATGGTTGCGCAAACTCACTGCTTATCTTAATTGAACTAGACAACAACAACTTCGATATGCAAGAAGATGCAACAAAAGAATGCGATGCTCCAGAATCAAATAAAACGTAAGCAGGTACGCGATTGACTGAGAACGTACCGGTAACCACTCCTGGTGTATCCTCAGCTTCACCTCTCTTAAGAGCCATAAGCTTCCCTGTAGCCTTGGTGCCACTGATAGGTGCACCGACGGATGGTCTAGAAGAACCTCCCATAGCGGACCCCGGATTCCGCGAACCGTGCCCAACAGACGTCTGCGGTCGACCCTGTCGCCTATCTTGAGCCACACTAGCCTGACTCCCAATTGGTCTCTGCGCTGAACCCTGTGGTGTACCCCTCATACCTTGCTCATGCAAGAACTTGTAGCAATCGGCCCTCTTGTGACCCTTCTTCCCGCAATAAAAACACTCAGTGATTCTGCTGCTCTGGGGTGTGCTCGAAGTCGCTTTCCCGAAACTGGGTCAATGCTCCCGGTGCGACTAAGGAGGTGCTGAATATCGTCGACCCCCAACACTGTGTGATAACTCGTGGGTGTCCTCTCTGCGTCGCTTCAGCCCTTGAGTGGCCTTCCGCTCGTCCCATAGGCGTTCAGCCTCACAAGCGTCATGGTAAACATCTCTAACGTGATCGTGCCCTAGGTTCCTCATACGTTCCCGAATATCTAGACTCAACCCCGATAAGAACCTTTGAGCCCTAAATCTCTCCCCGATCTTTATGTCATCCACATACTTAGCTAGCTCCATGAATCGCATATAGTACTGATGGACGGTCTGGGTTCCCTGTGTGAGTCGGGAGTACTCATCGAACATCTTCCTCTGGAGGTGTAGAGGGAAGAACTCGTCGCGAAGTGTCGACACAAACAAACTCCATGGAAGAGAAGGAACGGTAGAATGCTCCGATGTAATCGTAGAAGGAACCGGTAGAAGAGCATCTCTATGGGTGACCCACCACGTATCGGCGTCGCCGGTCAGGTAGTGAACCGCTAGGTCTACCCTCATATCCTCAGGGGTCTTCAGTATCGCAAAGATCTTCTCCATCTCCCGAATCCAGTCGTCTAGTCTAGTAGGAGGACCCTTACCGTCGTATTTCCTAGGAGCTAATCTCTGAATACCCTCAGCCTGAGACGCCCCCAAATCGTATCGAGAACCACCCTTCGAAGAACCGTGGTTAAAGGGACGCACTCGCCGCAGTAGGTGTCTCGCCGCCGCGGTAGAACATCTTTATCATAGAATCGAACTGGTCGGCCGTGATGACAGCAGGAACGACAGGTGGCGTAGGGTCGATCAAGCGGAAGCTTCGCTCGACGCGGACCGACGCTCGGAGCTGACCTCATTACTCTCATGACGAGGCGCACGATTTTTAGTCATCGCTATATGTATACAAACAAACAGTAAACATACAATTTAACAATAAACAACTCGATGAAGATGCATGCAAACATAAGCATATGAACCATTGTAAAACGATAACTAATAAAACGCCTCAGGCCGATTTCCCAAGTAATTATCGCCTACCAAAACTCTAACTTCTCACCTAGCGCCTTTCGCTACCTTAGACTTATCCTATATTCTTATTACCCATCCTAAGGTCCTCAATTCACGCTTCCGCTCGATACCAATCGTAATAACCCGACTTTACCATGACTGTAAACTGGTCACAATGGTAAACAGGGTCATCACGTATTCATAAACCCAAAAATGAAGTCAAGTCAACATATAGTTCTATAAAATCGGGTCTCACATATACAAAACCTCATCGGCAGCGAGCCTCAATCATAACAGCTATATAAGTCCACATCGACAAGCTATAAAAGAATATAGAAAGTACTCAAAATATACAGTAAATTCTATTACAAAGTTCTACAATTATCACTCAAAACTCATAAGCAAACACTCCAAATCTAAGAAGAGCTTCTAGCTCTCTCCTAAACTCACCTATCCCATCGATCCCCGTCAGCACCGACTGCATACACAATCTAAAATAAGGAAACAACAGGAATCGATAAACCTGAATGAGAAGTAACAATCCAAAACACAAAACATAGTAATTCAAATCATAGGTTTAAAAGCAACATCCTTTCCTAGATCTAGTGCATCGTGGAGTCTAGTTTGAGAGGTGCCCCATAGCTCTATGACTATGTCGCCTCTGAGGCTAGTCAATATTTAAATGACAATTCACCTCAAAATAGGAGTAGGGACATGTCCTCAACTCCGCCAATGACCATCACACGATCCATCACCATATCATAATCAACATAATCATTCATATCCAAATCATCATCAATAACAAAGCTCAAAACAATTTGATAACTAAAACATTTTCAAAACAAGAGTCCGCTGCACTTTAAGTGGACGCTACTACTCACCAAAACCGACGCTTCTGATAGCCAAGATCAATTCACTGCAATCAACTAGAAGGGTTCCTCGACGTAAGTCGCCTCCTCGTGCATACAAATATAACATCACACACCGCACACCGATTCGATACTACAATCTAGGTTATATGACTCATGCATCTCCTCCTACCATCAGACTTAGTTCAAGCTTTTATTCTAGTATCTCGAATTTCAAAGAATTACGCAAGTTACTAATTCTAGCCCCAACATATCATCAGTTATAATAACCATGTCCTAGACTAGCTTATCTTCCTATAAAGATCGTATGACTCCACAATTCCCTTAGTATCTTCCAATCCAAACAATTCTTTGTTCATCTAAACAAAAAAAAACAAGATCCTAAATATAATAATTATAAAACTACTAATAACACATTTTCCTAATTTTCTTAATACGACTCATATATAACTAATTAACTCATAATTTCAAGATTCATCAAAGTTAGGTTTAATACATGATTTTAAAGAATATACTAATGAGTATCACAAAGTAAGAGTATAATTATAATGGTAAATTGAAAAAGAAGTCCAAGAAGGGTTACCTTCTGTTTACAGCAGCAAGACGACAAAATATCCGATTCAAGGGGTCAATATTCGGCTTGAATTCGACACCTAATCAACCAGACCAAGACTCACTCAAATCTTCCCTTATTTTCGGTAGAATTTAGGTCAAGAAGGCCAAATTCGAATGTCTACACAAATTAGGGTTCGAATTCAAAGAAAAGTGAGAAATAAGAGTCAATAAGCTACAATCTTCACAGAACAAACAAGAATGAAGAAGAGTACTTACTTTGCCCTAATTCGAGTATAAGGAGAAATGGAGCGTTTTCAACTTGATTTCAGATAAGAAATGTCGATTGAGAGAAAGATCGAACCATTTCTTGAAGAACTTCAGCAACGATGGTGCGTGAAAATGGTGTCCTGCGTTTTTGTGCGAGAGCGAAGAAGAAGGTGGGTTTGCTTGGTTCTCTGAGTTTCACGAAGAAGAAAGCAATTAATGGGTTTGGGTGGGTTTGTGCGTGAGAATAGAGTGAATGGGTTTTGTTTTTATTTTATTTTTATTTTATTTTATTTATTTATTTATTTATTTATTATTATTATTATTATTATTATTATTATTATTATTATTATTGTTATTGTTATTATAACCTATGTAAATATCCACACCCACGTGTCATTAACGAGTTTATTTAAATTATTCAAATTATTTATTTATTTTAAAATCCCGAATGTTACAGTAAGTTTAGGTTTATGATTAAGACGGTATTGGAGTTTTAAATTATGTCCTCAATATGGATTAACAAAGTTTGAGGGCAATCTTCTAGGCATCGTGGATGTTTTGGTATGCGTGATTAATAGAATGAGGGTGTGAGTGAAAACGTTCCAACAAGAGCCCTAAAAGGAGTTGATCTTGACGAAACCAAGAGTCATAAGTGGGGCTAGGTGTGTTGTTGTCATCGCTAATGGTGGGTGGTGGCAGTGACAATAAACAATCAACAAATTGTCACAGGAAAAACCATTTAGAATGGCTTTAAATTGCTTACGCCAACTAAAGGTATGTTTAAGAGATGAGGGGAAGATAATCGTGGTGATGGTAGAGTAACAAGGAACATAAACAATGATAGTAGTGTCGTTGGTAGGGTGATCGTAATTGCTCTGATACCATAACAAGATTTGAGGGATTGATTATTATCATTAAAATAATACGTATATAAAGTACAATGTGACCCCTGATTTTGGAAATAGAATAATTACTTGATAATAGTTTCCTAAACTAATGCATAATAAAATAGTAATTATGACTGATAAATGAATACATAATAAGTTGATTAGCTAGGATAAAGTTTTTTTTTGAATGAACTAGGATATAGACATGAAAAGAACATTGATAATTACTCGATACTTATGAGTTTCCTCTTTATGATTTTTAATTAACCATTAATTTGTAGTTGGAGAATCATACAAATGTTAACTTAGTGGAACAAATATGTGGATAAAATAATAAGAGAGAATGAATTTATATATAAGATTAAAAGACATGTTTAAAAGAATGTGGAACTACAACGAAAATAAAATAATTTAAAATTAAAGGAAGAATTTAAAATAAAAATTTTGTCATACTCACACGGATATAGGAAGAAAATGAACTCATTATAATTTACGGTGGATTTTTTTTTTTTTTTTGAAATGTAATTTACGGTGGATCTACGTTGCCATCTAGTGTAACACGTGCTGCCTTGCAAAACCCAAAAAATTGAGTTTTTTCTTCTTTCCCTAGAATACTTTTTAAAGAGATTAAGAATGGTTGTTGTTTGAAAATGTTTAAATAATTTTAAACGAATGTATGAAAATTTTATAATATCTTTTTAAAAAATTTCAGGAATAAAAGAAAATTGTTTTGTACTCAAATTCATACCCTAGACCCGCTAGACCCTTACCCTAAGGGTCTATGTCTAAATCCAAAATTTTCAGACCTATGGATTTGAGTCCGGGTTTAGATCCAGTAAAAAATAATTTGAGTCTAGTTGGAACCCATCTAGAGTCGACCAATGTCCATCTGTAGTGGTTAGAGAAGGTCGAAGTATTACAATGGACTATTTATTTTCAATGATAAATTGATGTATATTCTCTCCATTTGATTCATATATGCGAGAGCATTTTGAGTCAAATGGTGTTATTGTAGAGAAACAATGTAATAAAGAAAACTAGTCAGCTGAATGTAATTGATGGATATTATTTAAGCTCTTTTATTTGTCGCCACTGTTTTCGTGTCACCACCTTTTATAAATTGAATTTTCAATATTGCCTTTACAACATTTCATTATTATATCTGTAATTTGTCTCTAAATTCGCTCTTAATTTCAGATTCTACATCGTTATAAAATGTCTGATGAATTCTATATGAATTTTTGATATAAACTAAATGAAAAAAAAAGAAAAGAACATGGAGTCGCACAAAATGGTGATTGGACCCATATTAAGATATAAATCTTTTAATAATTTCCGAAGATTCTATCTTGACTGAAGTGTATTCCTTGAGCTTTGAATCCACAAATTTGTTGAAAGTAAGTTTTTTGACTTTTAGAGCGATGGATGTGTTATAGAGTGGTATAATGACCCGTTTGGTAGGTGGTAATAAATGATGGTAATAAAAATGAAAAATAAGTGTAATTTTAGTTGGAAAATCTCTTGCTTACCTTGATGACATGCTTGTCCATCTTTGACCATCTCATTTTCTTCACAAAATTCATTCCAATGCATTACCATTGGGAGAGGTGGTATTAGGTGGTAATGGAAATTTGTATATAATTTTTTTTTTTTGCAATCAAAGTTTCATTACAAATGATATGGAACTTTTGATGAAATTTTACACTATAAATCATTTCCATTAACGCGATTTAGTACCACTAACCAAACGATAGTAAGTTAACCTATTAAATCATTCCCATTTGTATAAATGTGCATTTTGTATATATACCCACAAGTCACACCACAACACAAATCAACAATTTAGATATATTAACAAATCTATATAATTAGGGGGTGTTTGGTAGATGGGAATGAGAAGTGTGAGACTTAAAGTTGAGACTTAGAATGAGACTTTACGTGAGACTTTAAGAAAAAATGTCTCATGTCTTTGTTTGGTAAATGATGAGAATAGATTGAAAAGTAGTTTATAAATATACTAAAAATACAAATTTTAAGTCTCAACCCAATGTCCTTCTCCCCCCAGGACATGGAAAGGTGGGACTTGGAGGGGATGAGACTTAAAGTCTCATATCCCTTCCCCACAACCAAACAAGAAAAATTATAGTCTCACAAAAAAAAATCCCATTTCTACCTTCAATTCCCACCAAACAAACACCCCCTTAAAGTATATATCAACTAAATAGTTTATAAATTCTAACCCATTAAGTTAACCTATTAAATTAAAGGAAAAATTGTCCTAAATAATCCGACCTATTGCCAATTTGCTGTGAATAATCCCTACTATTGATTATTTTTAAATAATCCGACCTTTTAATTTTTTTTGCTCACGGCACCGCTTTTCACATTTTAACCGACTATTATAGCTACCTATCACCAAAGAGGAGTTGGCTTAGACCAATAAAGAAGCATAAGGAGGAAGAAGAAGTGAGCGTAACGGCTACTAAGAACCTACAGTAGTCGGTTAAAATGTGGCAAGGGGTGCTGTCAGCAAAAATATACAAAGGTTGGATTATTTAGAAATAATCAATAGTTGAGATTATTCACAGCAAATTGACAATAGATCAGATTATTCAACACAATTTTTCCTAAATTAAATTGTTGAATTATGATTATGAACTATAACCTTTCCTTGTCAGAAGACTATTGGTTCTAATGATGGCTTCATCTTCATCTAAATTAAAAGGGTCATTAAATGATCTGGTGATGAATTCAGGTGGGCAAACTGGGAGTTCCATGTATCATTCGACGCAAGAGTAGGCTTAATAATATCAACAGCATCAATACAAGATTTGGAAAACAAAGAACGCAGGGCAATACTATACAGAGGGTTTTTGTCAGAAGTATTTGTGCCTTATATGGATGCTACAGATGAATGGTATTATAGGACTTATTTTGATGCTGGAGAATATGGGTTAGGTCAGCTTACTGTTCCTCTTCAACCCAATATAGATTGTCCTCCAAATGCCCTTTTTATTGATGCTTATATAGCTGCCCAAAATGGTAAACCTCTCAAAATGCCTAAAGTATTCTGTGTTTTTGAACGTTATTCTGGAGATATTATGTGGCGTCATACCGAAGCCTCTATTCCTAATCAATTTGTAAGTTATTTTATGATATGTTTGGTAACGATGATTTCACTTTTCATATGGAAATTTGAATTTGGTTCAAATTTATTGTTTGAGAAATAAAAATTTTTGAAATTTGAATTTCGATCAAATTTATCATTGTTTTTAAAGTAGTTTAAGTTGAAAATTTGAGAATGACTATCCAAATTCTATCATTTTCAAATTCTTCATTAATGATTTCATAATTGAAATCTATAATTTAAAATAAAATACTTGTTTCCAAACAAATACATTAATGCTATGTTTAGGAATGAGGATTTCATTTGAAAATATAGATTTGACTCAAAATTAGTGTTTGGCAAATAGTAGAATTTTAAATTTGGATTTGAGTCAAATCAACAATGTTATCAAAATGGTTTAAAGATGAAAATTTGAGAATGACCTCCCAAACTAGTTCTCAAACACGATTTTTGAAATAGCAAATTAATTAAGTCTTAAAAATTTAATAAAAATGTGCAATTAAATATTAATTGAAATTTACATTTAAAAATAATGGCATTATGTTGCAGATAACGGAGACTAGACGAGAGGTGACATTAATAGTTAGGACTATAACAACAATAGGCAACTATGACTACATCTTTGATTGGGAATTCTTCCAAAGTGGTTCGATTAAAGTTAAGGTAATGTCTTAAGAAAAGTACTAGTACTCTTCAACAAAAGTACCTTGAAAATAATTTGTATTTGTTACAACTAGATGTGTTTAACGGCACGGGTCGACCCAGTGGGTCACGAGTCGGGTCACATTTTAATGATTTATTAGCATGTCGGGTCAATAATGGGTCAGGTCATTAATGGGTCAGGTCATTAATGGGTCTTTGTGTAAAGGATCGGGCCTAGTCGGGTCATATAGTTATAGACTTATAGCCATAGGAATTGGTTGTAAACCACTTTTTTAATATTTTTATATGATATTATTATATATATAGTCGAATTGATCGAACGTGTGATAAAGTATAATAAAAAAAACTATTTTATAAACTTTTAAAAAACGAGTCAAAGTGGGTCATATTTAAACGGACTTTGACCCACCCCGACCCGTTTAACATTTAACATGACCCACCCCGACCCGCACTTTTTAAATTTTGACTCGACCCGCTATTAGAGTATATAACATATTCTAGAGCCTCAACCATCAGCTTTAGCTTTTGGTTGAGTTGGTTTCTTGACACCCGCCCGGTTGGCTCTAGTTACAACTTACAATGTGGTGTGGTAACGTTTCTTTATATATTCATGATAATTAGGTGGGATTAACGGGTATACTAGAAATCAGAGGCACAAAATACAATCACAAAGATGAAATTGATGAAGAAATTTATGGAACATTATTAGCACCAAACACAGTAGGTTCATTCCATGATCATTTCTTCACCTTCCATCTCGATCTCGATATCGATGGCCATCATAATTCCTTGATGAAAACTTTTCTCGAAACGAGACATGTAACAAATCATAACATACCCAGAAAAAGTTATTGGAGTGTGAAACAAGAGACAGCTAACACAGAATGTGATGCAAGAATTCATTTAGGAGCAAAACCAACACTAGAAATATCAGTTGTGAATCCAAACAAGCTTACAAAAGTAGGGAACATCAAAGGATATCGTCTCATTCCTGCAACACCGATCAGTCCATTGTTAATGGATGATGATTATCCTCAGATACGAGCAGCGTATACAAAGTATAGTGTGTTGGTTACACCCTATAATAAGTCTGAGAAATGGGCTAGTGGCTTGTTTACCGATCAAGACTCTGGTGATGATACATTGGCGACTTCGACCCTCAGGTACCATTTACTGATCATAACTTGTGGTTTTACAGACTAAAGAGTGTTTGGCTAATGACTGATTTTATTGTCTCATTTGACCAGTTGAATTTCTCCGTTGTTATGAGCAGTTTGTTCAAAAGCAACTTATTCGTATCAATAAGCTGTTTCAACCAGCTAATTCACCAAATACTAGTATTAGCTGATTTAACCAGTCAACCCTCTATTTATATTAAAATAAGCTAAAATTGCTCAATAAGCTAATTTTCCAAACATTGCCTTACTTTTTGCTTAATTGGACTTGTTTTATACTACCTCTGTTCTTTAAAGAAGTTTCCATTTTCTATTTTAGGTGTTTCATTTGTTGTTATCATAAGAAATCTTTTCATTTATATCATAAATTTTGGATAAAAATAATCTTACTCATCCTCATTTTGTATTTTAATAATGCTTATGGCGTCCACCTATCTTCTACTAACTTTATTTTAATATTTTTATATTTCTTATTGTCTCCACATGTTTTCACTAATTTGATAAAAATATTTTTTATTAGTTGTGGTCCTCATATTCTTTCCACTGAGTTTCTTTTAATATTTTAAAAATTTTTATGCCTTACTTTTCCTCATCAAATTTATTATTCAATAAAATAATATCTCCATTATTTAAAAAATTTTATTTTTTTTAATTCTCGTAAATATTTTTTATAAAAATATTCATCAAGGAATAAAGGGTAATAAATTAGAGAGAAAGTGATTTAAATAGTTATTTGTTGTTGTTAAAATGCAGAAATAGAGATATAAAGAATAAAGACATTGTGTTGTGGTACACAATGGGTGTTCATCACGTAACGTGCCAGGAAGATTTTCCAATTATGCCAACAATTAGCACTGGATTTGAGCTTCGTCCATCTAACTTTTTTGAGACAAATCCTGTACTTTCGGTTAAATCGCCTAAAAATATGACATGATCAGTTATAGAGTGAATGTAACATTTGTTATTATTATTGGTAATAATTAAATTCGATTTCCATGTCACTACATTGATTTTATTGAAATAAAGTATATACTAATACTAGGTATTTAAGTTTCTTTTTATTTTTAAAATGGTAAAAAGATTAATTTATAAATTACCATCATCAACATATCCGAGGTCTATGCACTACAACATAATTTATTTTTAGTGGGATATATTTAGCGATATTTAATTTAAATGTCGCTATTTCAAATTTCTTATAGTGTATATAGAGGATTTAGTGACATTTATTAGAGCCTTTAGCAGCATATTAAAAAGTCACACTAAAGCTTTTAGCGACATAGGATCTAGTGGCATTTCTCACAAATGCCACTATAGACTATAGTGTCAATTACATATGCCACTAAAGACCAAATTAAGTGTCACTAAATCACTTTATGGTGGAACTTAAAATTAAAACCAAAAATTATACACTAAAAATATGAATCAATGGCATTTTTTTAATGCCACTAAATTCAATGTCGCAAAAAGCTAAATTTGTTGTAGTGATAAGCGGAAACACTGGATATGATGATGATGAAAATATCCAATAAATCCCGCTCAATAAAAAAAACACTCAAGGAAGGGATGAAAGACGACCTAATATACCCTTATCGAAGGAGGTTGATGAGTCGTCTGAACGGCATTATTATTGTTATATTATCATGTTTGTAAACACTCATTGACGATTACTCCTTGTTATAAGAAGGTATGTGCATTAAAGTAGTTAAAATTGTTTGACTAATGGTAGATATTATGATGATAATATGTTGAAATCATAGTTGGCAATTAGACAAGGTATTATGTAACGAATATCGGGTATTATAAAGGTAATTTTGTAAAAAACTGATGTGAAAATTATTTTAATCTAAGTGTACGGTGTACGTGTAGTTTAACATGTCAAACTCAGGTAAGCGAATCAATTGATTTAAGTAACTCTAATTATCACATGACACAAACCAACAAAATGAATTAAGAGTGAAAATTTAGGATTTAATCACTAAAGACTCTAGGATATCAGAAATCACCTAAATTCTCATGTGAACACAACTAATATTAGTATCTGTAAAAGTTCGAACTAATTATGTGATTAAAAGTGATTTTCCCGATCTCAAGTTTCTTGCTATATCAATTAACTATTATATTTGACCCTATTAATTGTATTCTCATACTCTTGTTCTGTTGATTGAACTAATAAGAATTTAACTAAACATTACCCTAAAACAAAGTTAATCCTATTCCCAAACTTTGGTTAACAAAGCATATTTAATTTAGGGTTATAAGCCCAATTTAATCATCAAATTAATCCTAATTTTATAGACACTTTCAAAAGTATTAGTTCAAACTTCGAATCTAAAATCAAACCTTAATTGTAGAACAAGAAATCGACTCACTAAACATAAAAACTTACATGAAAACGATAAATAAATTCCTACATATGATACTAGACATGATAAAAACTAATAAAAACTCAACTAAATAATAAATAAAGGACAAAAATTAGACAAACTTACAGAATATGATGGCAATTGAACTTTTATTGGCATAAATTAAAAAAGAAACAAATAAACTAAAAATATTGTGTTTAATAAACTAAAAAAACTAGAAAAATATTTGCTGATAATATAAAACTAAAAATTATTTTAAACTAAACTCTAATTTCCGATTTACACTTTAGCATACTTGGGAAACACTATTCCCAAGTAGCTGAGTTACCTTTGTAGTGTTTATGTGACTTCTTTCTTTCCGTTAGCTCTTAGAACATTATTTTCTTCCTTTCCATAGTGCCCTACAATTATATTGTCCATACTTTGCACAAATTTACTCAAAATTTACTATAATTCACTCAAAACTTTGTCTAAATACACAAAGTAAGCCTAATATATGAGAGTCAAGAGAAGCGTCTTTTCAAATAAATGAAAATCACTAAAACATGCATTAGGGACTATAACACTTATCTAATAAATTTTAGTGTAATAAATCTAAGAGATATATACATGGTAGCAATGAACCTTTGCAAATAATATGAGTTAACATAGTCCATATTGCTTTATTAAAAGGCATTGGAATGGGAAAAACATTTATTTCAATACCTAAAGGGAACTATAGATCTTGGATTATTTTACCCGTCAAGAAATGATGACATACATACTGGATATGCTAAAGTAGGATATCTATCCGACTCACATATGGCCAAGTCACAAACTGGATATGTATTTACATATGCAGGAACCGCAATATCTTGGAAATCAACTATACAAACTCTAACGGGTACATCCTCAAAACATGTAGAACTTATAGCTTAATATGGAGCCAGTCAAGAGTGTGTATGGTTGAGATCCATAATCGACTAACTCCAAGGAGATTGTGGTTTAAACGATACAACTAGGGTACCAACTACAATCTATGAAGATAATGATGCTTGTATCAACCAAGTTAGCGAAGGATACATCAGGGGAGACAGATTAAAACACTTGTCACCAAAATTATTCTTCACACATGATCTGTAGGAATATAAAAAGATAAAATTTCAAGAAATTCAATCTTGTGAAAATCCCGCTGATTTATTCACAAAGTCACTTCCGTTAAGGCAATTCGAGTATTTGGTACGCAAGATTGGAATGTGCCGATTTCGAGACATATGTTAGCTTCAAGGGGAGAAAGATACCCACTGTACTCACTTTTTTCTTTGACCATAATGTTTTTATCTCACTGGGTTTTTTCTAATAAAGGTTTTTAACGAGCCAGGTTTAGGGCTATTAATGTTATAATAAAATTTTAATATCTATGTATTGCATTCAAGGGGGAGTATTAGCGGTAAACAAAAATAGTATATAAAAATGCATTGAGAAGAGCAAGTGCTATATTCCTATGAATATATAGTATCTAAGCAGTACATGAATAGTGTTGCTATTTGTAGTATAAATATGCAATGGTACGCAAATATACTAATATACTAATTTAATATTAACAGTCGGTCTTGAGCGAGACCGTCTCAAAATGAGACGACCCAAAACAGCAGCCCAACTACATTTAAATAATTTTAGAAAAAAGGAAAAGATTAAATGTATAAAAAACCAAAATTAAAAACTAAAGGAAACCAATTTCAAAAACCCCCCAAACTCACGCGAGAAAAAAAGAAAACAAATCAAACGAAATTTCCTCTTCCAATTTTACGAAAAATCTCTAGAATTCTCTCTTTAATTTCAAGAACATCTACATTCAAACTTCAAAAAACCTCAAAATATCTGCAATGGAAGATCAATTATGTCATTTAAGTGTTCAGTTTCATGATTTACATGTTCAATTCTCTAAATATAAGTTTGAATGTCTGCAATGGAAAATCAATTATGTCATTTAAGTGTTCAGTTTCATGAATTACATGTTCAATTCTCTAAATTGAAGTTTGAAGTCTGCAATGGAAGATCAATTATGTCATTTAAGTGTTCAGTTTCATGATTTACATGTTCAATTCTCTAAATATAAGTTTGAATGTCTGCAATGGAAAATCAATTATGTCATTTAAGTGTTCAGTTTCATGAATTACATGTTCAATTCTCTAAATTGAAGTTTGAAGTCTGCAATGGAAGATCAATTATGTCATTTAAGTGTTCAGTTTCATGATAAACATGTTCAATTATGCCATTTATATATATGTTGTGAAAATATATAAATTAAAGTTTTATATATTTCAATTATTCTTTTACTTTGTTCAATTATGAATCTATGTTGTGCAAATGTTTGCGTTCAATGAGAAGATCTATTTTATATATGTAATTGAATATTATAAGAAGGAATTGATTTACATTACAAAAACAACAATTGTACATATAAAGTGTAAGAATGATCAATTACATTCTTCGAAATGAGAGGCACACACAAAGCTACCTGATAAACTTGAGCCTGAAAGTGAATTTCTATGGTGTCAGCTATGACAAAATAAACAAGACTAAAACAACTAAGATTTAAGGTGATTTGTCAAATAGTGGTTACATTCACCATACCTCTCTAGGATTGTATTAATAATCATCATCATCATACATTATATAAAAATCATGCATTATATAAAAAGCTTGGAAAATTCCAAGTGTCAATTTGTTAGTGAACTTGCCAAAATTCAGTTATTGACTAAAGACTAATGAAATGACAATTGATCTTGAACAATATATCTACTATTGAAGTATCTTTTGACTAACATTTATTTATAGTTAATTTGAGTAAATTAAAGAATATAATATACTGCTTAATATGTTGTTGACAATTTTCAAAATTACAAAGTTCATTCATACATATAACTGTCAAAATTAAGTGTTTCTACGGCATAATATTTTTAGATTTTTTTAATATCATATGTTTATATGTGTCGATGTTAAAAAAATCATGCATTGCACGGGGTTCTACACTAGTATGTTTGAAAGACAAACAACAAACTTGATGAAATTACAATAGAGTGATTAGGGGGAAAGAGAGAATTAATGTTGGGGAATAATAAGCAAGAAAGGAGAGATATTTATGAGACTTTTGACTCGCCAATACATGATTTGGGCATGTAGTATATATAGCACTAAGTAAGGCAAGGGACGTCCTATTCTGCTATCACAAAATAGCAACAGAATAGTGTGAACATTCGAGCACAATGTGTGCTTGCTCGTTCACGATGTGTGCTCGCTCGAGCATAATGTGTGCTCATTCGAGTAGGTCCTTATTGGCAGCTTATGCATTGCTTTATCGTGAATATTCTCCCTCAACCAATCCCAAGAGCACACTTGGGGTCCTTCTCAACCATTCTAATAAGCTTAATCAAATCCTAAATTATTGGTGAACATAAGTCATCCATATTCAGAACATTTTTGATTTAGTTAATGAGTAGTGACGGATAATAATTAATTATGGAAAGAAGGAGTCTTAAATCATGTTATTGATGTGATTATTACATTTGATTAATAAACTGAGAGATTGAGATTCATATTATTGTATTAAAGTTATAAATGATTTTGGTTAAGCTTGTTGCTTTTTTTGGTTGTGTTATATGGAATATGATACAAGGGTGTTAATGAATGTGTGAGACATTAGCACTATTTTGGATAGAAAGAAATAGAGGGTAAGGAAAGGAAGGGATGAAAGGATTGTATTTCCCTCGTTTGGATACCAATAGGGAAAGGGAGGGGAATGGGGTATTGGAAGAAAAAAAATCCTTTATAATATTATGTTTTAAACAAAACAAATCCTTTCAACATAGGAAAGTTTCGGAAGGAAAACATACCAATCTCCCATCCCATTCCCCTCCCCAAACCCCACCACCTTTCCTTCCAAAATTGCTATTGTGTAGAGTAATTTGTGTGCATATGAAACCACAAAATTTCATCCATCCATCAAATCCTAATCTACCAATGGGAGCAAATACATTGACTGCATTCTGTGAAATGACTTAGAAGTTACAACACAGCTAGCGATAAAAACAAATGTTATCGGGCCAGTTTGGGTACCCCTTTGTGTAAGAAGGCGGCCCATGACCCGCCACATTTATAGTATCATCTTTGAACAACTCATTTCACCCAAATACACTACTTAAATTTGACACAAAAAGGCAAGCTGTCACATAGGTTCATTTCCGAAAACGTCTTACATTAACAAGCCCTACAAAATTACTGCGGCCATCATACAAATGCCAAGTACAAACAAAACCTGCAAATGATCTAATTCAAAACCCGAAAGTGAATAGTGTTATAAAAATGTCTTAATAAAAAGTTGAAGCAAAACTAATTGGGTTTCCTCATGTTACGCCCTGCACGAATTACTTCATCGACGAGCAATAATTGAGAAGCGATAACAGGCCTGCAAGAATCAAATAAGCTATTATTTGATGAGGAGACAGAATCGGATGTCCTGATCAAGCAAAGAGAGCTAAACTTACCCTGAGTTTATAATTTGCCTCTTTACAGAGTAGTTATCGAAAATACCCTCCATTTGAGGATCAATAGGTTCCCCAGTGTGCTGATTTAATCCCACAACGTTTCCTCGGTCATGCTCCCCCTTAAAATGAATGAGGTATAACATTAATGAGATGCGATAAATAACTTGTTTTCACCCAAAATCAAGACAACAAAATACTTCCTCCATTCTAAAATACTTGCAACGATTGACTTTTCATGCAGTCCAATGTACTAATTCATTCATTGATATCTCTAATTATGCATTAAAAAATTATAAAAATTTGATATAAATAATCTTTGCATTGAGACAAATAAAACAAAATCTCACTTGACTATGTTTATACTACTTATAGATAAAAATATAATCACAAATTAAGAGTGATGAATAAATAGTGTAATGTTTCTATTGTTGCAAGTAATTTGGAACGAAGGAAGTATATAGCTAAGATACATACCTTGAGGGAAATGATCACATCTTGGGTGTCGAGGCCAGCGTTTTCTGCAAGCGTCTTGGGGATCACCAGAAGGGCATCAGCAAATGCTTCCACGCCAAGTTGGGCGCGCTGCAAAAAAGGATTTAAAAAATGACAACACATTTGGAGGACTCTAAACCATCATTTACATATTTTGGCAGCTCAACTAATTTACCCCTTGTACAGTCTTCATTACTTCATTAACAAGGTGTTGCCTTGCTGCAACCTCAAAAGCTCCAGCTCCCTGGAAGACAAACGACATTTTCCCAAGGAGCGTACATTAGTAAGGTCAACTAGCCATTATAGGGGAGGGGAGAAGACGGCTTCATCATAATTTCCAAGGGAAAATGGCGTGTAAAATTACAACATACCAAAATGACAGCTTCATCTTCAATAGTGTTTTTTACGGCTCTGAGGCCATCACGGACAGCATCCTTTATCTGAGCAATAGTATGATCATTGGGACCTATTGGTGTAAAACAAGGGTAAGAAGTTATACACAAAATCTGCCAACATGATAGTTAAACAAATGCTTAGAAATCAACAGCTCAAAGAAGTATTGTACCCCTCACATGTATAAAAACATTAAGATCGAATAAATTTGGGGATTGACAAACCTTTAATAAGAATTGTACAGGAATGAGGGTTCCTGACATTTTCCACAAATGTGTACTTCTCTTCTCCAAGGACATGCTCATATACCAATCCAGCCCAGCCAAGCACATCAGGTGTCAAATCATCAACTGAATTGACAGCCTCGCCTCCACAAGCCAAGACCAACCTTTCCATGTTTCTTCTCTTTGCTCTGCGAAGGGCAATTATCTACCAAAAGCATTACGTGAGAACCAATACGAAGGAAATGCACTAAAAGCAATGTGAAGACACCAAGGAAACATTCATATAACACAACTAAAGCAACAAATTTGTCGACCAATCAATACTTTTGCGCGTAAATTTGATATAAGTTTCTAATTAATAAACTACTTTTTAGAAGGGTCTTTTATATGCAGCTTTAGTCCTTGGAGCACTTATATAAATTTCCTGAATCTGATTTAGTAATAATTTGAGAATTTACGACGCCGGTGTTATACATGTTTGAAATTTCCGCTTTTAGCTTCTTATATGCATATAGGCTAAATATAGCTTTAGCCTTTTATAGCTTTAGCATATAGGCTAAATATAACACGATTATAAGCAGCAAATAATCTAGTCAAACTTTTATAAGAGAATGGCAAGTCTCCTCATATTGCTAGCAAAGAATACAACCATGGGAGCTTCAATTGTCAAGAAGAAAAACACAAACACTAGATAGGGTAAGAATACTCACTCCTTCCCTCGCAAGTAGATCCAGTGAAGGAGGATCAATTCCTTTTTGGTTAATGACAACAAAGTTGTTGTCAGTACCAGCACAAACCTAAAAGCAGAATTGAAATGTAAAATGAGTAACATACCCTTCAAAAATGATAGCCAAAGAATAACATGTAAACGAAGAAGCAAGTTTGGCTTCAACAGATGGCATGTAGAAAACCAATTAAACATTTAACTTTACCTTATTCTTCAATTCAATAATTTTTTTCACTCTCTCATCAACAGAACGCCTCTCAGCAGCTACCATAGCCTCTCTCTGTTCTGCGTTGGAGTAGAAGAAGCCTGCATTTATTTCACTGCACACAAAAGATTGCTATAAGATTTGTGAAAGGAGCAACAATAAAAAGGAAGTGCTGGAAAATTACAATTTAAAAAAATGCTTTCAACACTTATAAAAGAACTAGTTGTGACTGAAATTTTTTTGCCAACGTTAGATAATATAGTTAGCATGTTAAATTGGTTTTATTCGTGCCCTTGCATTCCTGACTAGTGTAGAAAACAAGCAGAAAAAGCGAGAAATATGAACAAAATTAGTTCAAATAATATCAAAGCTAAAGATTTAGAAGTACTATAAACAAATAGCCATAGGCTAAAAAATTCATCCCAAGAGTGTAAAACTATAACTCACCAAAATGAGAACTGTTTTACAATATGAAACAAATGTTACAAAACAAAAACATAATTCAAATGTGAAAAAAGATATATATATATATATATATATATATATATATATATATATATATATATATTAGCTTTACATTAATTTATGATGCTACAAAACAAAAACAAAACGCAGTTATTATCCTCCATCACATACCTCTTCTCATATTCCAGTGAAACATTACAAGTCAAAATGTAACAATTCTCTGCTCTTCGCTTCATATCAGGATGTCTTGAGCCATGATCAAGGACAAGACCCTCAACCTAAAAAAATTAACACAAAGCTACATGAAAATCTGATAGACCATGAACAGTGTCTGTGGCACCAAAAATATTCTAATACTTCCAATCCAGTTAATAAAAAAAAACAGAAAAACGAACAGCTAAAAATCCCCGCCATTCCCTAAACCTACAGCTGATGCTTATCATCAAAGGATTTACAGCACCAAAAGCTCATTTTCATCAGCTATATGCATTACAGAAATAGTTTCACATTGAGCTTTGGCTAAAATTAAGCCAGTTTCACATATAAAAAAAATAGAACAGAAAAAAAGGGTTCATAGAGCAACAATACATGACACAAAAGGAAAATACTAATTGCATACCAATCTTGTGTCAACATCAAATTTATGGCGCATGTGCATAATCTCCACCATAAAAAGATCGATTGGTTCTTCTGGCTTGCGAATGCAAAGCACCTGAAAGATCACATAAATTTAAAAACCAAAATATAAGTTTGTCACTATACTTGACCAAAAATATTATCTATTTGGAGCATGTAAAAGAAAAGCACTAACCCCATTTACAACTATCTCTGTCAATTGATCTGCTAAAGATTCATACAGCTGCACAGACAACTCAAAAAATCAATATATTTGAACAAATTCAATCATGTGCATGAGAGTATAATTCACAAAGAGCACCTTGGTTCTTAGAGTCGTTCTTGCAACCATTTTAAGAATTTCTTTGTCAGGTTCATCACCCATTATCACAGGAGTTTTGAACTTCTCCAAAAATTGGAGAGTAGCTCTTTTTGCAATTTCAAAGCCATCAACCAAAACACGTGGATGCATCCCTGACAAAAATATGAAAGACCCCTTTAGCACATGTGTATTGTCAGTAAACAAAATTATATCACCAATTATACCCATTGTGGATCACATTCTAGTAGAGGAAAACAGTCATACTACCAGCCAAACCAATGTTGGCGGTAAATGGCATACTAGTATGTTTAAAGCATAGTTACCCGGAACATCAAACGGTTCGGAACGTGGGACGGGAACGGGAACGCGGAACGCCACTTAAGGTGACTCCGGAACGATGGGGACGATTATCATTTTTTTTATTTAAAATAAAAATAAGAAAAATCAAATAATAATAATAATAATAATAATAATAATAATAATAATAATAATAAATATTAAAAAAAAATTATTAATAATAATAATAATAATAATAATAATAATAATAATTAGCAATTATAATAAAAGTGACAATAGTCAATAAGTATTAGTAAAAAGAGAAAAAACTACTAAAGCTTCCTTGAGAAATAGCTTGACTAGCCTCAACCCTAGTACCCTACGTCCCTACCTACAATTAGAAAAAGTAAAATAGCCTTGTCAGTTGTCACATGTGACATTTAATGCCTTCTCTAAGAAATATACTTCATCTTCTTCATCTTTTCATATTCTGCGTTTCATCTGCGTTTTTCTTCATCTTCTCCGTTTGTTCTTCAATTTTCAGTCATCTCTCCATTAAAAAACAACAAACTAAACACAGAAAGCTTTCCAGTAAAACTAAGTGGGATTTGCGGGTCGCCCACAGTAGCGATTTGATACGCGTTCCACAGTGTTCCGGCACGCCACCGTTCCGCGTTTGGGTACGGTCGTCCCCGATCGGAAAACGCCCTATCGTCCCGCGTTCCGGGTAACTATGGTTTAAAGGAGTACACCAATATTTCCCTATTCCCAAATACCTACATTGATGCCACCAGCTAGCATCGCGAATATTATTAAGAACATAGAGTAGATGTAGTGTAGATACAGGAGTAATAGTCGGAAATAATGAAGGGAGATAAAAAAAATTAATCCTCGAAAAGAATAGTAATCACCTTTTACACACTCATAAGAATTGGTCATAATTCAGATGAGGGTAGCTCTACTTCCCCAAGTTTACATTAAGATCAAGTTTAAGCAGTGTATAATCTTTAGTTCATTAAAACAGTAATGGAAAACCGCTATATTGTTTAGTTGATTGTGGACCCAATAGTCATCCTCCAAATGGCATAGACCTTCAAACAAAATCCATTTATTTTGGGATTAAGGCTTCGGCATTGTCATATTTGTACACACAATTCAAAAATTATATATGTCAAGCACAAAAATTTATTCAAAGCATCATATACCTTCATCGATGTAGCGGTCTGATTGCTTCATGAGCTCCCCAATGAAGATCACTGTTGAAGTTGTTCCATCCCCACTAATATCATCCTGAGCAACAGCCGTCCTTGCTATCATTATAGCGGTTGGATTTTGGATTTGCTGCGTTAGTAAGAGTTCAAGTTAGAAAAATGTTCAAATTGCCTCTAATAGGGTAGCAAAACCAAATGCACTTATGTGACTCAAATATTTGAGACAATAGCTTATATTGATCTGGGATCACTTAAGTTTCAAAATTAAACATATGGAGGCTGGAACCGTATTCCACAAGATGACAATCACCTAATCTTACAAAGGTTAAAACTCAAAACAATGATGACACTTGAACCTCACAATTTAAGGTAGGCCAGCAATGAGTGCGAACAAGAAAAATTACATATTCATCCAATAGCACATTAAAAAGCATCCATAATCCAGAAATATTAAAGTCTCTGACAAGAACGGTAAAAAAAGGACACCATTAATAAAAAATAACAAAAATAAGGATTCATGAATGTTAAGGGAAAAGGCCACAAGCTTTAACTCATATGGGCTCTTAAGGAGTTCAGTGGCATAATCATAATCAGGGAGACTTGAAAAGCTAAAGAAACTAACTATAGGAAAAACTAAAAGTGTAGTACCAAAGTTGGAACAAGAATTGAGTAGTTGCGCCAAGACCAAATACAAAACATATGAGTAACAATATTCAAGTGAATGTACGTGAAAATAAAAAACATATTTTAACCTTATATCAGAAACAACACCAATCAAAAATATCTTAATTCTTCACCCAGAAATTTTCACAAAGTTGCATTTCTATTATAGCCATTGAACAACACCCTTGATCCCAATATATTAACCATCACAATTAGCATTAGAGGTGTAGACTGTAGACTTACACAATCTATTGTGTTACATTTACTCATAACAACAACAATGCAAAGCCTTAATCTCATTAGATAGCTACATGAACCAAAAAAATCCACAAAAATGCTATTTTTCCTTTCATTTTGTTTATCTGACATCTCTCCCTACACCTTCCCTCTAGGTTATCTTGAGTCTACTCAGAAACAAACAAACAAACAAAGAACAAAAAAGTTTATCATCGATCCAAATGCTTACCATTCACCCAAAAGGATATTGTAAACTTTTTTTACATAGCCAATTGTAAACTAATCCCTTAACCAACAATTACACCACTCACATCCCGTGCTTTCTTTTTCTTAAAACCCAGAAAACCCCATAGATCACAATACTCAATTTCTCGATCAAATTGAACCAGAAACTCACCATTAATTTAAACGGGCATCTCCCATTTATGTTGTAAACTTTTTATACAATCAACTGTAAATTCCATTACCAACAGTTACACCACTCAAATCCAAAAATTAAAGAAAAATTCATTTTTTTCTTAAAACCTAAAACACTACATAAATCATAAACCCGAATTTCTCAATCAAATTGATCTACAATACTCACCATTTCTCTCAAAAGAGTATTTCCATCTTTCGTGAGTTTGATATCTCCAGCACCTCCAACAAGCCTGAAATCAACAAACCCATTAATATCACCCGAAAAATCTAGCATTTTTAATAAACAAATAAATCATGACAAAGAAAAGAGAAACAAAAGATTACATTTTGATAGTGCCTTTAGGGCCAAGATTGGTTTTGAGAACATCTTGCAAACCCTTGGCAGCATTGATATTCATACGAAGCGCTTCAGATTTGTTAAGAACTTCTGCATTAGGGTTCAAAACTCTAAGAGACATTTTCGATTTGTGCTTGTATGTAAGTTATCAATTGATTATGAGAGAGAATAAGAATTGGGAAATTTGATTTTTGTGTAGAACACTCTGGTAGCAGAACGCAAGTGCTCAAAGCAGGGAAATTTTTTAGGGCTTTCTGAATAGCAGTCTAGGGTTATTTTTCGGGTTTACGAATTTCTCTTTTGAGCGGTTACTAATCAAGTTTTTTTTTTTTTTTTTTGAGGAACTGGTTACTAATCAAGTTAAACTAGGATTATGGTTCATACTTTTATTTATTAGAGTTTATGATAATTTATAATATGTAGGACTTTTGACTAAAATTTAGCAAAGTCATCATAAAAAATTTTTTACCACTTTTCGGATATGTTTGATAATTATTAATTAAGCAAATTTGAAATAAATGTAATTATAATCATAATCATAATATATAATAATAAAACTCGAAGTGCTAATGAAGTTATCACAGTGATACACTTGAATAGATATTATGATTAAATATTTCTTCATAACTGGATGCTAAAATTAAATTTTAGAAAGAAATATTAAAATTAGTAAACTCAAATGGCAAAATAAATGATTTATAAAGTGACAAATGACAAAACCAATTGCAATTGATTTATGAAGTGATGACATTTGTCACAATTGATTCAGGGAGTGACAAATGGCAAAAATGTTTCTCAATTAGTATATTGTATGATGTATAATGATGATGATGATGCAATTACGAGGTGTTTGGCACCTAAAATTTGAAGAAGGGAATTGAACTTTATTTCAAAAATAAGTTCACGTCTTTATTTATTTAAAGGAAAATTTAATTCTAAAAATCTGATATTTTGCTTGTTGTCTTTTAAAAATTTCACCTTTTAATTATTTTTTTTAAATTCGACCCTTTGCCTACGTTTTTTTTATAGTACTTTTTTACCGGTGACTGGCTAAATTTGAAATTTTACCCAACCATCCATTAATTAGTATAATTACCTCCACTAATCATTTACTTCCCTCCCTAAAATGGTTATTCATCATCTCACCATTACTGCCCCATGTGCTCCCTCCTCTCAAATTTCCTTTAAAGCCTGCTCCCTCAAAGTACATTTACATTATCTCACCATTACTGCGTTTTGTTGTCTACTCCAGATGAGGTAAGAACCTTAATCTTTCCTTTTTCCATTTTTGGTTAACTAGTGTTGTTGCAATTTCTCCTGCTTTTCCTAAGCGTTTTTCCATAATTGTTGAAGTATGTACTGAAATTCCTTTTATTCCTTATCGTTTCTGTTGATTGATTTTATTTTTTTTCTCATTTTGTGAATATGGATGAATTGGTAACTTTTAGGTTTTGGTATGGTGGAAAGTTCCATAGTGATAATAAGGGTATGTCTTACATTTGGTTAATGCATAGGACGTTTGAAGTTAATCCTGATAACTTGTGTTTTGATTTTTTAATGTCTCTGGCTGCAAAGTGTATAGAACTGAAATATATAAAGGGTTTGTACTATGTGAAACCTGGAATGTCGTTGAAGGATGGGTTGAGAAAATTAGTTGGGGAAGCAGGGGCTTTCACTTGAGTAAAACAATAATAGAAAGCAGGTTTGTTGATGCTTAGCATCAAAATCATGGTGACACTTTACTTCAGATCGCGCTGAGTCAACACAATGAGAAGAGGAACCACTTTGATTTTGATGAGAGTACGTAGCTTCCCCATTTATGTAGGCAAAAGGTTGGATTTAAAAAAATAGGAAAACTTGTTTTGAATAATCCAATCTATTCTCAATTACCTGCAATAATCCCACCTTTTGAAAATTTTGATAATAATACAACATTTGCTTTCAGTTTGTCGCCACTAGACTCTTTATAAAATGACCTGATATAAACAAAAAGTAAAGGTTGAATTATTGAACAAAATTTTAAAGGTGGGATTATTGGTAGGTAATGGGAAATAAATTGGATTATTATAAAGAAAGAAGAAGATAAGAGGTAACCTGATATAGTAGGTCATTTCTTAGGGTCCATTGGCAAAAAACTGAAAGCAAATGTTGAATTATTAGAAAATTTTCAAAAGGTGGGATTATTGACAGGTAATTGAAAATAGGTTGGATTATTCACAACAATTTTTCCTAAAAAATAATAGAAATGTGTGATTTTTGAAAGATAACAAGCAAAAGGTCGGATTTTTGAAGTAAATTTTCCTTGTTTAAATGAAATAGAAATATGAAATGGGGCTCAAATGGGAGAAAGTCTCCAAGAAAAATGTCTTTGTGAGGGTAGGTACTTAAGTTGAGACTTTCGTTTTATCTCATTCTTCTGAGTCCCTATCATGATAAACAAAGGATGAGACTTTTTTTATCTTTAAAGTCTCAGTTTAAAAGTATATCTTAAAGTCTCACAACTCGCATTCTTTTGTGTCAAACACCCCATAGTAGTACTTTTTGGGTTTATAGGAAAAAATTATTTGCTTCTATGAGCATTGCTATCAATGAACCTTACAAAAAATATCAAGCTCATCTTTTTCTCATTTATCTTTCCTCTACATCATTCAAACAAACAAGTTCATAAATCCTTCTAGATAATAATAACAAACAAAAAAAAAAGAAAATCTCATCATTTTATTTTTCCTAATTTTTACAAGTGATGTGAAAAAGACTAAAAATATATAAATTTTTTTGTTGTAAAATATAGTAAAATGGATCTCTAAAAATAGAGAATAAAACTTCCAATTTATTTGTAAAACATGAGTGAAAAAGGTTATTTAAAATTTTGTTGGCAAAATCATTTAATGTCATGTGGCACTCCCATGAACACTCTTTTTTTTTTGAATATTCCCATGAACACTCTTTGTTACTCTTTTGTTCAAGAAAAAAACGTTGTCAGCAAACATTTTATGAACATATCATTAAATGAACTTGATTTGTTCAGTTTTAAGGGAGGAAGAAAAATATATATCACATGGTGGTGAACAAAGAAAACTACCCATTAAGGATTCTCCAAAAGGCTAACCTTTAACTGGTCTACAAATAAAAGACTAATCTTTAGTTTGTTCTACAAAGGAAATGTAATGACTCAACGGTCATATCAGAACAAAAGGTCGTGTCGGCTTTACTCCCAAGACTAAGAAAGCCGACTCGACTTTTCTTGCTGACAAAAACATGTTTCCAGAAGCTAAAGCCGAGTCGGCTTTAGGCCCATACCATTGGAAAGGCGAGTCGGCTTTTAAGGCCGACTTGGTTTTCCAATTTTGTTTTTGTCCTATCCTTTGAACTCTTTTTGGACCTTGTATTTTAATACATATCACTACTTTAGTAGTAGTACTTATTGATTATAAATTTAGGATTATTAGACACTAAATGTTCAACATAAAATCTTTTTGAAAACTTACATTTATTACTTAAAATCATAATTCATGTAATAAAAATCTTTTGAATCAGAAGATCACATTTGAACCTGTAAAAATGTTCCATTTGGCAATACTCTATAAAATCGTCATTTGATTTTTTTTTTTTCAGTTTTTTATAGTATAGTATGATCGATATGGTTGTATGACTGTAAGGTTTGATCTAATAAATTTTTTTTTGAAAATTTATCTTTAATACTTAATAATTATTAATAAAATTTTGTGAATATCATTCAATCACATTTTTATATATAAAAATGCTATATTCGACAAAACTCCATAAAATCACCATGTGCAATTTTCCAGTTCTTTTATAATATTGTATAATAAAATCATACTTAATGTAATAAAAACCTTTTGAACAACAGATTATTACATTTGAACATGTAAAGATGGTGCATTTGGAAAAACTCTATAAAATCGTCATTTGGAATTCTTTTCAGTTTTTATAGTATAGTATATGATATGGTTGTATGATTGTATTGTTTGATCTAATAAATTTTTATAAAAATGTACCTTTAATACTTAAATCATATCTAGTGTAATAAAATCTTTTGAATATCACACAATCACATTAAAAAATAGGAAAATTTGCTAAAATTAATCTCAACTATCACCCATTGGCCAAAATTAATCTCAAACTATCAATTATTTTTTTAATAATCCCAACTATTCTCATAATTTGTTCAAAACATACCCACCCCTGGTAATCGGCAGCTGCAGGTATCTTTCCCCTTTGTTTTCCCTTTTTTTTACTTAATTATTCAAAATTTACCCTTCCCCCTCATTTCATTATTCACTCAACATTATCCTCCTCCATCCTTCATTACTGACCCCCCATTAAACCTTCCCCAAATTCAAAATCAAACCCTAAACATTCAGTTGAAGGCAAAGAACAAGGTTTCGGTGTTGAAGATTATTAATTGAAGGTGAGGAAGTCTGTTAAACATATGGGTTTTGTTTTGTTGATTTATAGGTGGATGAGTCCATGGCCCCTTGATCAGAGTTCCTCAGCAACAATCCTCATCAGTAGAACAGAAAGGTGTACAATGAAGATCAGTAAAGCCATCAGAAGATTTCAGCTGTTGGATTATTATCCGTGTGCTGCTTGTCTTATATCCTATGGTCCTGATTTAATTAGAGTTAGATTAAGTGGATTGTAGTTAGTTATAACTGATTAGGATATAGTTGTAACACCTTGGGGTTATCTGTTCTACTGATTGTATTACTATGTAAATAGAAGGCTTCTCTTGTAATCATAACAATGTAATTTCACTCTTTCAAGAATCAATAATATTTCTTCACATTCTTTGTATCTCTTGCAAGAATTGTAACATGGTATCAGAGCAAAATGTCCATGTAGTCAAAATGGCAGCTTAGAAAGGTATAAGGCCAGACTTGTTGCTAAGGGGTATACCCAACAGTATGGCATTGACTATGAAGAAACCTTTTCACCTGTAGTCAAAATGTCCACAGTAAGATGCATCTTAGCTGTTGCAGCAAAATCAAAATGGAAGGTTCATCAGCTGGATATTAATAACGCTTTTCTTCATGGAAGTTTGCATGAAGAAGTTTACATGAAAATACCAGAAGGAATAGCTCATGCCCCTAATCAAGTATGTTTGCTTAAGAAATCCCTTTGTGGTCTTAAGCAGGCCTCAAGGCAGTGGTATATTAAGCTTCTTGATGAGTTGAAATCTTTAGGATACGAGCAGTCAAAAAATGATTACTCTTTGTTCCTTAAGAAACAAAATAGTAAAATCATCATAGTAGCAGTATATGTGGATGATATTATCATAACAGGTAATGATACAAAGGAAATTAATTTCTTAAAAGCTCATCTTGATAAAACCTTTACCATAAAAGATTTAGGAGATTTGCATTTCTTCCTTGGTATAGAGATAAGTTACCAAGACGATGGTTTGCTCCTTACACAGCTTAAATTTACAAAGGAACTCTTAGCTAGTAGCAGTGTTAAAGAATTTAAGCATGTGGTAACTCCTCTACCTCTTAATACTAAGTTGTCTGCTAGCAACGAAACCTTACTTGAGGATCCTACTTTATACAGAAGTTTAGTTGGTAAACTGAACTTTCTCACTAATACAAGGCCTGACATAGCCTATACTGTACAAAGCCTCAGTCAATTTATGCAGGCTCCTAGAGATTCTCATTGGGATGCCTTACTTCATACCCTCAATTATGTTTTTTCCACCAGTGGACAAGGAATTAAACTTAAGGGAGAAGAACAACTTGTTTTACAAGCCTATTCAGATTCAGATTGGGGTTCTTGTATTGATACAAGAAAATCAATCACGGGATATGTCATGATGCTAGGAAATTCTCGCATCAGTTGGAAGAGCAAGAAACAACAAACTGTGTCTAAATCCAGTTCAGAAGCAGAATATAGAGCTATGGCGAGTGCTGCATCTGAGGTAACTTGGTTGGTCAGACTTCTCCAAGAATTAAATGTAAACATCTACAAACCAGTAACTTTGTTTTGTGACAATCAGTCAGCAATTTTCATTGGCAAAAATCCCGTTTTTCATGAACGGACAAAACACATTGACATTGACTGTCATTTTACAAGAGAAAAAGTCCTTGAAGGATTGTTACAGTTATCATATTTGCCTACAAGAAACCAGCTTGCTGATCTATTTACAAAAGTCCTCCCTTCTATACATTCTAAACCTTTGCTACACAAACTAAGTGTTTATAACCCCTAGTTTGAGGGGGGATGTTAAACATATGGGTTTTGTTTTGTTGATTTATAGGTGGATGAGTCCATGGCCCCTTGATCAGAGTTCCTAAGCAACAATCCTCATCAGTAGAACAGAAAGGTGTACAATGAAGATCAGTAAAGCCATCAGAAGATTTCAGCTGTTGGATTATTATCCGTGTGCTGCTTGTCTTATATCCTATGGTCCTGATTTAATTAGAGTTAGATTAAGTGGATTGTAGTTAGTTATAACTGATTAGGATATAGTTGTAACACCTTGGGGTTATCTGTTCTACTGATTGTATTACTATATAAATAGAAGGCTTCTCTTGTAATCATAACAATGTAATTTCACTCTTTCAAGAATCAATAATATTTCTTCACATTCTTTGTATCTCTTGCAAGAATTGTAACAAAGTCCAAGTCGCTGCTCAATTTCGATTCTTCAATGGTTTGTCAAGCAGGTTTCATCACGTGCTTATGATATCCGTTACCATCTCCATGAGTCTCTGATTCCAGCAGTTATGATGGTACCCTTTCTCTCCTTCTTTGTTGATTTTTATTGGGATGATTTAGGTTTTAGTAGATGATTAAGGTAGTAAATACGAATTTTAAAAAAAAGAGATGTCGGTGACAGTATTTGATTTTAAAAGAGGAAACAACTGTGAATTTGTGGGTTTTTATTTCATCTGATTTTTCTTACATATGATGTGATCAGGGGACTTTTTGTAACTCTTTTTGCAGTGCCATCCTTGACATTATATGGGCCCTAGGCAAATTGAAAGAAGTGGGCCCTCTCTATGAAGGGTCGATTCCGAACTTAAACATGTGTTTAAAAATAACAAAGATGGACCCTATATATTATAATTAGCATTCAAAATGTAGACGTATCATATAATTCTTAAATGATAAAAGAACTACTCATAAATTGCAAATTTTTAAGTGTGTACTTCTATTAACGAGCATATACTAATTTTAGGCCATTTCTAACTCTGGGCCCTAGGCAAATGTCTACCTTGCCTATGATCAGGAACGACCCTATCTTTTTGTTAGTCTTGAACAGTAATGAATGAAATGTGAATTTGAAGTTATTCTGAATCATTATATTCTAATATATATGCAGCTGAGAAAGGTTTTCGAAAATTGGAAATGGTAATTTACAGTTTGTAAGCTGTTGAAGTTAGTTGAATGGTTGGTTCCATAAGCTTGATGTTATTTTGCAATGGCAAACCCCATTAACTATTCAAAATTTGCAGGAATTTGAAGATTTTAGAGGTTTAGTTTCAATTTTTTTTTTCCTGATAATGGAGGAGTAATGGGGAAGAAGAAGGAGGGGATTACTAGATGAAGGAGAAGGGTTATTTTTGAAGAGTTGAGTAAAAAAAAGAGAAAAAAAATAAAGGGGAAAGATACCTACTGCTGCTGCCTGTCGGTTATCAGGAGGTGGGTATGTTTTGAACAAATTATGAGAATAGTTGGGATTATTAAAAAATAATTGATAGTTGAGATTAATTTTGACCAACAGGTGATAGTTAGGATTAATTTCAGCAAAATTTCCTAAAAAAATACCGCATTCGACAAAACTCCACAAAACTGCTACGTGCAATTTTTAGGTTCTTTTATACTTTCTCCTATTCACTCAATGTGTCCCATTTGACATTTCACCATTTTTTAGGTGGTCAAATGGTTACACATGTAAAAGAGAAAAGTGTAGTATTTTTAAATTTTAATAGGGGTAAAGTGAGATTAGTAGGTGTAAAAGTGTGAAAAGGTTAGTTTAGTAAGGGTAAATTGGTAAAGTTAACATACTCAAAATAGAAATGAGAAATTTAGAGTGACTTGACAAAATTAGAAAATTAGACACCTAGGGTGAATAGGAGGGAGTAGTATTGTATAATGTATAATACGATATGATATATGATATGATATTGTATGATATGATATGATGTGGAGTTTATAAGTATTTAAAAATAGGAAAATTCTGCATAATAGCAACTTGTTTTAGAGAAACCAGAGTGATATTTTTTTATAATTTTTTCCACATAGTAGCAACAAAGTTTAATTTTACAAAAACCGTAGTAAAATTAGTTAAATATTTGCTAAAAATGATTCAAATGACAACTACACCCTTACTTTTTAAATTTATGCATTTTAATATTAAAAAATAAAAATGAAAAAAATTTAAAAAAACCCTAAAACCACCTAACTTACTAGCCACCACCCCAGCCCCATCGCATCCCATGTCCACCTACCATTAGTCGCGCAGCACACCTCCACCGCTATTACCAGACAAAAGTTGAGCCTACAAGCTGGTTTTAGCTAAAATCAATGAAAAATAGTTGAGGAAGAAGATATAACGAAAATGGGATTTTGAGTTGTTCATATAGCTAAAACAATTGGGGATTGTCCCATAAAAATGGTTGCTATAAAGCGTAATTAATTTAAGTTTTCGTAGTTATCAAGTGTTAAAGGCATATGACCCAAAAGCGAACGAGAACTTAGTTCCAGATGCTCAAGATTTTTGATTTGTGTAAGGAAATTTGGGTTTGTACCTGTAAGATTGTTTACGGCGAAATCAAAGCATTGTAGGTAAATGGAGGTATTATACCTTTTAGATGGGAAAGGAAGAGAAAGATAAGAATTGGAGGTATAAAAGTTGGGCTAATGCAGGGTACGAGTGTCACAGTCGATACCTCGCTAGGTACAACGATCAGTGGTTGGATCCCAAATGGTGAACACAGAGTCACTGTTGAAATAGTGTTTGATTACAAGAAGAGAGTTTTTGGCATATAAATTACATAGTTTAGTTGGAGAAAAGAGGTTTACGAATGAAAAGAGTAGGATGGCTTGATAACAAATTTTCACAGTCGTTATGGTAAACCTAAATCAAACAATCATATACATATTATAATCCAGGAAATTTTGTGCCACGTGTCATTCATATACACCACCCAAATTAATACAATTGTTATTTTTCTTTTTTTTTTTTTTTGCATTGAAACTCTTAAATATCAATTAAACTTAATTATATTGAAACTCTTAGTGTTCTCCAATTTAATTCATCAATTTAAATAAAACTCTTTGTGATCTAAATTTGATTATATTGAAGATGAAAAGACAAAACTTTAAGATTTTTTTAGTGCCACATACCTAGCTTGTCTTATTTATATGATTGAATTTCAAAGTTTGCATCCCACATACTTAAGAAAGCGTAGATTGAGATTTGAGTTTATTGATTATTTAAATTAATATGAAAATTGAGATAAAACAGGAGAAAGATATGAGTTTTTGTTTCATTGCTATGTGAATATGCAATTTTATCTCATAAATTTTATGGGTGTAGATGTGAGATGGAACAAGGTTGATCAATTGTTGAAATCAAATTTTGAAAAGTTGATTGGAGATGAAATGGAAACAAAGAGAAAGAAGATATTGATGAAGATGATGTTTAATTTATTTTCATATTGAGATGTTGTGTAGTTATGGATGTCATAATAATCAAATATATGTTATTATGATGATAATCAAGTTTGGTAAGCATATGAGTAGTTTTAATTTTAAGTATCACTCCTTTTTAAGTGTTAGTAAAAATTTTTGATTAAAAATATCAATATTAGGTTATTTGATAATCTTAACATAAATTGAAGATGTTTTGTATTATAATTAGTTGATATTTTTTTGTTATGTTAAAATTGTATAGATATAATTGTTCAAAATAATATTTGGCAATCATATACACCACCCAAATTAATACAATTGTTATTTTTCTTTTTTTTTTTTTGCATTGAAACTCTTAAATATCAATTAAACTTGATTATATTGAAACTCTTAGTGTTCTCCAATTTAATTCATCAATTTAAATAAAACTCTTTGTGATTTAAATTTGATTATATTGAAGATGAAAAGCCAAAACTTTAAGATTTTTTTAGTGCCATATACATAGCTTGTTTTATTTATATGATTGAATTTCAAAGTTTGCATCCCACGTACTTAAGAAAGTGTAGATTGAGAGTTGAGTTTATTGATTATTTAAATTAATATGAAAATTGAGATAAAACAGGAGAAAGATATGAGTTTTTGTTTCATTACTATGTGAATATGCAATTTTATCTCAAAAATTTTATGGGTGTAGATGTGAGATGGAACAAGGCTTATCAATTGATGAGATCAAATTTTGAAAAGTTGATTGGAGATGAAATGGAAACAAAGAGAAAGAAGATATTGATGAAGATGATGTTTAATTTATTTTCATATTGATATGTTGTGTAGTTATGAATGTCATAATAATCAAATATATGTTATTATGATGATAATCAAGTTTAGTAAGCATATGAGTAGTTTTTATTTTAAGTATTACTCCTTTTTAAGTGTTAGTAAAAATTTTTGATTAAAAATATCAATATTAGGTTATTTGATAATCTTAACATAAATTGAAGATGTTTTGTATTATAATTAGTTGATTTTTTTTTGTTATGTTAAAATTGTATAGATATAATGGTTCAAAATAATATTTGTATTAATTTAAACAATGTTTGAATTAATATTATGTATTTTTTTATAAAATAGTTTTATAATCACGTGCATAGCACGGGTAAATACCTAGTATTTATAACAACATACACACTACACAAGTATAGTGGAGTATGGGATCGAACTAGGAGGACAAGGTATAACAAGAAACTCTATATTTCAACTAGAGATTTTCAACGCGGCGGGTCGACCCAATGGGTTAAGGGTCAGGTTACATTCTAAATTCTAATGGGTCATTAGCGGGTCGGGTCAATAACGAGCTTTGGTGTAATGGTTCGAGCCGAGCCGGGTCGAATAATTAAAGGAATTGGTTGCGAAAAAAACTTTACCACTTTTTTTCAATATTTTTATATGATATTATTATATTATTATATACATATGTGGGTCGACGCAACAGACCATAAAGTAGAATACAAAACTATTTTATGTACTTTTAAACAATAGGTCAAAGTGGGTCGGATTTAAACAGACTTTAACTCGTCCTGGCCTGTTTAACATTTAACATGAACCATTCCGACCTGACCCATTTAAATATTGACTCAACTCGCCCCGACCAGGACTGTTGAACACCTCTAGTCTTAACACAACAAGGTTTTATGGGTTGAGAAAAGTTTAAAACTAAAAACACGTACTACTAACTACTCTATATAGATTGAATCAAAGAAAAAATTGATATTTTATAAAAAAAAAGATAATAATAATAAATGAAGAGGGAGAATGAATTATGAGGATAAGATTAGTGGAGAATTAAAATATATGGATGGATAAAAAATTAGGAAAAATTGACATTAATAATCCGCTGTGAATAATCTAACCTTTTGATTATTTTTTAATAATTCAATGTTTACCCTTAGTTCGCTGTCAATAATCCAACCTTTATTTTAGTTTGCTAGCAGCATACCTTATTATTACCTATTATTAGTAATAAGGAATGTTGTAGGCAAATTTTTTAGGATTATTAGAAAATAATCCAAAAGTGAAATTAATCCTAGCGGATGAGTGAAAGGTTGAATTATTAATGTCAATTTTTTTTAAAAAAAATATATGAATGAGATTAAAAAAATAATATACCATTCTCAATGAATCAAAGCCCGTTTAGATCCGAAATGTTAGACGGGTTTGCAAAAATAACGGATAACTTTCCGTATATATATATATATACATGAAGCAGGAGAGAGAACGATGAAAATCAACCATTGAAAGTCCTTGTTAGTTGTTACTCGTTTCACGTATTTGTATTAGACTAATACAATAATAATAATAACTGTTTAGTGCTTGGAATTAATCCTTAAAAGTGTGATTATTATCATCAGTAATCAGTATCTCCATTACTGAATGCACCAGAAAACACTGATACCAAACAAAATCCAACTACACTCAGATTTCTTCATATGCATAGATACGATCGGAAAACCTAAATTCCAAAATCTCACAATTCTTTCCTGTAATTGTCCATTAAAGCTCATATTTTTCTATAGTTTTGATCATAACATTTAGAATCTACAATTGGATTCATCAATTTACCAATTCAAAAACTACACAGTACCCATAGAAGAATCAACATAATGGGTATTAAAAGATTAAGAAGTAAACGTGAGAATACCATTGTGGATGTTTGGCAAAGAGAAGTTGGCCAACTTTCTTCGAGAAACTTCGCTCATCGACTGGTTGCTTCTGAGGTATTTTCTCAAGCAATATTTCTTTTTATATTTTTAATCCCCCCCCCCCCTTTCAGAATTTCGATGGTTTATTGATTTCCCCTTTACTAATGATCAACTTTAATCTTTTGAAATTAAGGCTTTTGTTTGTTGGATTGATGATTGTTATTATGTTTTGTTTTGTGGATTGTGTTTAATTTGATATTTTCATGATTGATTAATTGGAGTTGTTATGATGGTCGGAAGTGGGGTGTTTTCTGTTGATGTGCGAAGTGAATTTTTATTTTAGTGTGCCTGTGACCGCGTATGGGTATGTGAAGTGTATGAAAATGTCTGAGCCAGAATGTCTGTGACATAGTGAAAAAATGCGGCATTGGTTACAGACGGTGATGGATATGGTAATGTGTCGTAACATCAAATATTGGCCTAAACCGTGAAATATCTCTTGAAACGACCTAAAAAGCTTTTTTTCTTACGCCTTTATAATGCGGGTAATAACGGTTAATTTGAAAATCTTTACAAGACGACCGAAACATTACGGTCAAATATTGCCTAAACCATGAAATATCTCTTGGAACGGCCTAAAATGCTATTTTTTTTTACATCTTTACAATGCGGGTGATACCAGTAAATTTGAAAAACATTACAATAAGACCGAAGCATTACCGTCAAATATTGGCCTAAACCATGATTTATCTCTTGGAACGGCTTAAAATGCTTTTTTTTACACCTTTGGGATGCGGGTAATACAGGTAAATTTGAAAACCTTTACAATACGGTCGATACAATATGACGCGTTTCTGCACTATGATCTGTACTGAAGTTGATTACTTGTTCCAGGACCTTGTTCTCAAGCTTGATATTGCAAGAAAGCTGGAGAAGCATAGAGGCTGTGTGAATACAATAAGCTTCAATGCGTCTGGTGAGATTCTTGTGTCTGGCTCTGATGACAGGAGAGTTATACTATGGGATTGGGAAGCTGGACGTGCCAAACTCTCATTTCATTCTGGTCATGCTAATAACATATTTCAGGCTAAATTTATGCCTTACAGTGATGACCATAGTTTAGTAACTTGTGGAGCAGATGGCGAGGTACTTCCGTGGGATATACTCCCTCTGTACCTTTGAGTTGAATTTGCTACTTAGAATGACTTTCTTCAATGTAAGATGTCACTTTTGGTAGCAAACTCAAAAGGAAGGGACAGAGGAGTATTACTTCTTTCTATATTTTGTTGTTGGTACTTGATACTCTTCAAGTTCCCTAAAAATATGTTGATGCTTATAGGTAAGACATGCGCACTTATCAGAAGGTGGCCGTGTGGAGACTTTTCTGCTTGGTACTCATGACGGGCGAGCTCATAAGTTGGCAATTGAACCAGGAAGTCCTTACATCTTTTATAGCTCCGGCGAAGATGGGTTGGTTCAACATGTAATTTTCTTTATCTCTTGCATTCTCTGTAATTTTTTTCTCCCTGCTGGAGATAGTGTCAAGATCTAAATGCATTATTTCATTAGTTCTATCAATGAATTTTATTTGAGTCTTGATTGCATACATATTGTGGTCTATAATTTGAAATTTGTGTCGAATGTTATCCAATATACTTGGAAATTACTCTATTAGATCTGGTTCTTACAATGATGCGATATCCATGCATTTATAGTTTCCTTGCAAACATATTTCAAGCACTTACACTATTCCTTTATGTAGTGTTTGGGAACAAGTATTTCATTTCAAATTATGGATTTCAATTATGAAATCATAAATGAAGAATTTGAGAATGACAAGGTTTGGGTTGTCATTCTCAAATTCTCAACTTTAACTACTTTAAACTCAATGGTGGAATTTGATTCAAATTCAAATTTGAAAAATTTTGATTTTGCCAAACAATAAATTTGAACCAATTTCTAATTTCAAATGAAATCATGGTTCCCGAACATGGCATTAATACTTTTGTCATGATTTTGGTTTCCTTGTACTTGGCTAAGTTTTCCTTATTCATGCATTTTCCTAATGCAAGATAGCAGTTTTTCATTTACTTGAAAACTGTCTTGACCTCCGCATTCCACCACGTTGTATCCTTCTTTACCGTGAAACTTCCCCTTGATTCTTCCAAGTATCCTCTGCATCAGAAGTCATCTCCCATTCAACCTCTTTAATAACTTTCTCGGCGAAAACTTTAGCACTATACTTTTTAATCTCCACCATTCAATCCTATGTTCTTTGGCTTTCTTTTCTTTTGGTTTTGCGTGAAAGCGTACATTTAGGGTAAGAAGTTTGTATTGGGTGGCTAAACACTTTCCTAATATAACCTAAGAATTATTCATCATCATTGTCAAAAAGTAGTTAATTTGGGTTGTGTTTACTCTAGCAACCAATAACTTGTATGAGGGTGCAAAGTTTAAAATGAACTCTCCGTATTTGTTTCTAGTTCTATAGCCAAAACCTCTATAAACGTTGTCGTAGCCAATGTGATATAATCCTAGGTGCCCATTCAAATCACCTTCAAGATTCCTCCATAATTTCTTTTAAATTGATTACTCTATAGTTTATTCTCACGCGGTTCATGGGCACTTATGACATTCAAATCTCTTTACTATATACAATAACACTTTTACAATCCTATCGTTCTTTCTGCATTCCTCTACTACATCCTTAAATGTTCCTTTTTTTGATTAAAACCTATGTGCTATTTGACACCAAACTCAAGCCATATGGCACATTGTTTTTAGACGATGTTCTAGTATAAGTAACATGTCCTTGTTCATCTGAAACCACACTCCGGCAATGTGGTGTGTCTCTTCTGGATGATAACCTAGCAATTTTTGCATACTTTCCACTATCCAGGCCTAAGAAGCGCAACGCGTTGTGGAGAAGGGGGCACCCCGACAAGAAAGTTTATGATCATGAGATATGACTATTGACTATGTTAGTATGTTTTACTGAACTGGTTGTAACTAACCTACTGCTCACCCCCCTCCTTTATTCAGTCTTGAGATCGGTAATAAGCTATAATTACTCATATGCGGAGGTGTTATTGAAGTATTATGTAAATAATTTTTTCAACCATTTTGCATCATAATTTAATTTATTATTGAAAGTATAGATTGTGGGTTTGTTTATGTCATTATAAGACCTATACGTGAGGCTCTGTACAAGACCCACAAATATACAAGATAGCTCTATCTCATTTCAAAGCCACATCCATCCTATTTTAATCTATGTCAGAATAATCATCAACCTTTCTTCCCTTTTTCTTTTTTTTTTTTGGAAGCAGTCCAAGTGTAATTAAAAACAGTGAGGATACAATGGTGTTGATTGACTAATTATATTCATTATTTCTGATGTGCTAGTGTTGCCTCATTTTCTTCATTAATTTATATACTTACTATTTTGATTGGTTTTTCTTGAATTGGCCAGACAGTCTTCTAGACTAACTTCCCTGATATTGCTTGTATAGCATGTTGAATTTCCTTGAATCTTAACTACCCTATGTAACTTGATATTTTTATGTTGATACAGTTTGATTTGAGAACTAAAGCTGCTACAGAACTTTTTAAATGCCGTTCAACTCTTGATTCGACGATTGATAGGTCAATTGTGCAATTAAACGCTATTGTAATTGATCCCAGAAATCCTAATTTACTTGCGGTTGGAGGATCTGATGAGTATGCTCGGATTTATGATATCCGGAACTATAAGGAACACGGTTCAACTGGTTTAGATCAACCTGTTAACTATTACTGCCCGGAACATTTGGTTAATGATGGGAGTGTAGGGATAACTGGTCTGGCCTTTTCTGACCAAAGTGAGCTTCTTGTATCCTACAATGCAGACCATATATACCTTTTTGCAAAAGATATGGGATTGGGACCAAATCCTGTTCCATCATCTTCTTTATCAACTCGCAGTGATGCCGATGAACCCGGACGAGATGGCTCCATAGGAGCAGCTAGATCTGTTCCTCAAGTGTACAAGGGTCACCGTAATTATGTTACAATCAAGGGTGTAAGTTTCTTTGGGCCTAAGAGCGAATATATAATGAGCGGATCTGATTGTGGTCGGATATTCATATGGAGAAAGAAAGGTGGAGAGCTCATCCGTGTAATGGAAGCTGATAGGGACGTGGTCAATTGCATCGAGTCACATCCTCATACTGCAGTTCTCGCTAGTAGTGGAATTGACACTGATATCAAGATATGGACTCCTAAGGCAGAAGAGAGAGCTACTTTGCCTACCAACATTACTAAGGTATTCCCTCGGATTTTTATATATGGTATCAAAATTCATTGATTTGCATTAGTTTTCCTTTCGAGGGATTCGGAAATGGATTTCTTACCCTGAATGTTTATATCATTGTCACATGATTCGCTAATCTCCTTGCGAATCGCGAATCAAAATAAACAAATTACGGCCGGTTTTGGGCTGTTTTACGGTCATTTTGAGCGAATCACAAATTCAAAAAAGCAAATTAACTAGCGAGTTATGTTACAATGGTTTATATCAAATAACTTGTATGCAATCAAAGACAGGGACTAGAAATACATATCTGTTTCTGGTTTTTAGTTATATCTTTCTTGTCGTTTTTGCTCATCATTTGGCTGGTAATTGACCAAATGACATCAGGTTGTATTTTGAGGATGGGTTTACCATCTGGTTTTTTCCTCACACTCCCTTGCTCTAATTGATGTTTTCCATGGCATGTTTTAAAATTATAATCACTATTTTTCTTTACTGTCAGTCTGTCAATTCCCTACCCCTTTTCTAACTTATCCTAATGTTGTTTCAAAATTATAAATATAGCAGTAGTTGGAGGTGTAGTATCCGTGTTTTAAACCGTTGTTAGATTTTGTCTATTTCCTTGCCTTCCATAGTTTTACTCGATTATTTATTTACCTTTTGGGCCTTTCATTTACTTTTGCCATCATAACTCAGTTACAGTTTTAACGTGTGTTGTAAGCTGCATGTATCTTTCCAGGCGCGTTGTGTCTCGCATACCCTTATCTTTGCTAGAACCTATCTTTTTGGGGGTTAAATTGAGTGTGCACATTTTTCCTTGTCCTCTCCTTGGAGGGGGCACAGGTATGATCTTTCTGCTACCCTCCTCTCCCCGGACCCTAACTTGTGCGGAATTGAATTCTGGGTTGATGACTCTGACTCCTACTTTGTTTCTACTTCTCAATGTGTAGAACTACTTAGCTTGAACTAGATGTCTTTTGGAATTCCGGTGACTTGTCGCCACCCAAACTCCCCCTAAATCCCTTCAGAAAAGAAAGCTAGCATTCTTCCTGCTTTTCACTTACAATCTGATGGCAATAGACTTTTTGTCGTTGCAACGTTAGGTTGCGTATAATTAACCCCAAATACTTTGTCTCAGTGAGGGCCTTGTTTTTTTTATAAAAGGGAGAGGCTGAGAGCCTCTTTGGAGGCACTGTATTCGACCAAGTTTCAAGTCTCTTAACTTTAATAGAAATATTGTTTTGTTATGTTCGATGAGCATGGCAGGTACTCTAACAGACCGATTTGTGTATCCATTACTTTCTGAAAAGGTTGCGAACTTGCAATAAGTGATCGATTTTTTTTCTTTTGGTTTGATGACTTTGAAGCAATGAGGATAACAACTTATATGGAGTACTAATTACAATAATTTTCGATCGATTTCCAGAGGCCTAGGCACGGGCAACGGCTGCGACGTATGTATTTACCTCAGGAGCTGATTATGGAGTTATTTACACGGGAAAGCCATATATCAAGACGGGAGCACAACAGGGATGATACAGGCTCCAGAGACGACCTATTACAGCTTATAATGTCACTGGGTAGAGACACTGATAATTCTTCCGATGATGGAGGAGATGATGATGATGATGAGAGTGGCCAAGACGATTTTGAAAGCTGATTGTTACTCGAGGATATGAATTGTTAGTTACCTTCTTCAGAGATAATTTGAGCTTTAACTTGTACATAAATAATAGTCAATTATTTCTGGTGGGTTGTGTCCGTTCGTGATGGGTCAAAGATATGCTCTATAGTGTTTAGTTTCAGATTAAATTGGACTATATTTTCATTAAATTATACGTTATTTTTTGTTTAAGTAAAGTTATACGCAAAGTTTTCTATTTAGGATCAACAATTGAAAATTATCTCGTTGTTATCAATAAAGACAAGGTTGTATGTATTCGACCTTTCAAACTTGATTCAAATTGGAGTTGTAATGGCATTGTATTGACAATGAAATGCCATTACTTAATCAATTACAAAATGCAATTGTCGAAAGCAATCTTCTGTTGGATTTTGTAATGTTTGCTCAATGTTGATTAGCTAATACAATTTGATGAACGCATGTGACCTAAACCAGGGTGTTAATTTCATAAATTTCCCTGATTTTATTCATGGAATTCAGTATATGGGTTAGACCCGAAAATGAATCCAAAAACCGACTGAAAAAACCCGAACCCGTTTGTTTTCCCGGGTCTAGTTATAGGTAGTACCATACCATTATTATCATACACCGTAAATTCAACAATAGATAAATTTTCAACATTAATGAACTATTTGTATAGCAAATCCGTCATCTTATAGGTCAATAGGTGTCTAATAGTAATATATGCATAGCAAAGCAAGAACACCATCAAAGTAGAGTTTCATTAGACTCTCATGGGGATAATCAAGCTGGATTGATTAAATGTAACAAAAAACGATAATCCTAATTCCTAGGGTAAAAATATAGAGAAATTTATTACACAACAACGACAACACTTGAAGAGAAAGATAAACGATTAGTGATATGACATAGCTTGGAGAAAGATGACGATGGGAAATCAATTTAGAATTACCCAGTATCACCTTCCTCAACGATTCTGTCTTTTAAAACTTTTGGTTCGTCTATTTACAATTAGCAAATTGTATGAAGTCTATTTATTAATATCATATAGCTCTAAGAAAGGTGGCAATCGGAAACCAATTTACGCAATACCACCTTCCTTTACGATTCTCTCTTTGAAACTTTTGGTTATGTAAGAAATAATAAATTTAGGATTTTATATGTAGAATATTTTGATTTTATTCTAGAATAATATTTTAAATGTTTAGGAAGTTATGATATTTGTAATATTTAGTTACCTTATTTTTAGTCCTAATTTCATGTATAATAGAGGTAGTACTTCTCATTATATTTAATACAAATCCAGTATTCACGAGATTAAACCCAAATCGAATTTCGCATTATGATTCTCTACATGATATCAGAGTCGTAAGGTTTTACTAGATGGAATAACTCTATCGATATTTTATCGATAATTAATGAATCATACAAGACTTTAGGGGATTCCCGACACTCTAGAGTCTAGACATTAATGAGGTCAGACTATATAATGATGAAATCTAGAGTGTCGGGAACCCCCTAAAGTCTTGTATGATTATTCAATTCTCATTAATGTCTATGAAGACCCGGATTACATTCGTGGTCAAACATGATCTTGTTGATCTCAAACTCTCGCTCTGTTGATTAACTATTAGATTTAGACCCTATTAATTCGATTCTCACACGCTAGTTTTATTGAATTTAACTAAAATTTACCTTAAAGTAAAGTCGATCCCAATCTCATACGCTAGTTCAATTGACTAGTCTGACAAAGCATATTTTATTTAGGGTTGATTAGCACAATTTAACCACATTAATCCTTAGTTTCATAGACACATCCAAGAATCAAATCATACTCAACTAATAGGTTCAAAACCCTAACCCTAGAAAATGGATCTACTCGCTAATCATGATGAATGCAATAAATACCAACTTAAAATTAATGCTAGACATGAATGATAATAAAATTGATGACAAATTAAGATGAGCAATAAAAAAATACTTAATAACAATAACAATAAAATCAAGAGCAATAATAGAGAAAAACTACATTTTTTTTATTGAAGGAAGATTAAATGATAAATCTAAAGTTCACTAGAGAAAGCTTAAAACTAATATAATAATTCAAAAACAAAGGAAATTAAACGACTAAAGAACACTTACAAACTTGAAAGATGAATAATTCTCAAAGGCTAAATTGAAGAACAATAATTAAAATCTAATGCTAAGAGTAATTAAAGAGCTAATAAATGTAAAAATGAAAACTAAACTAAGAAGAAGAGTGGAAACCCTAATATGTCATTAGGGTCCTTATTTATTTATACTAATGATGGAAAATTAAACCCTAAGCCCAATTAAAACGGCTCACAAAAACACATTTGCTGAACCGGCAAACCGCCGAGTCAGTTGCACCAAGGAGTACACCCAAAGTCGAGTTGGCTTGGGTTTCTGGAATTTGAGGTATCTGAACAACCATTAACGCCGAGTCGGCGGTTCCAAATCTTGACCCAGCACCGAGTCAACTGCACCTTGACAACCCACAGCCGAGTCGGCTGCAGCTTCTGAAAAGTTGCCTGCTTCTTTTCTTCTGCGTCGAGTCGCCGAGGCAAATGGTGCCTACCTCAGTTGACTCGGCTCTTGTCTCCTGGAGAACTCTTATTGCTCAAACTTTATCACTTAATCGTTTCACCACGAATTTGATTGATTCAAAAGCTCGATTACTTCCTTGGATCCTGGAAACACGATAAACACCAAAAATCCACAAAAACAACCCACGATAGCTTAATTCACCCATTTTCCCACAAAGTAGTCATGAAATACCGAAATGGAGTAAAAATGCATAAAACAATCCTAAAACGCCACTAAACACCAAAAATGAGCATAAAAATGTAAACAATGAGTGCAAATAATTGCACTTAACAGGGACAACTCGATAATATCATTGACGCCCCTCTTACCACCAGAGATCAACAATGGATCCAAAGTGATACATTGGTTATCTCTTGTATCCTTGTAAGTCTTGAACCCATCATTATTGATGTTGTTCTTGACCATACAACAACTACCAATGACTTGTGGACATGGATCCACACTTTTCTTGGGCTAATTACGTTACCTCACGTAATGACCCTATTCAGCGTGAGGTCGCGAGGGAAGAACTATGGTAGAAAAGACATCATCAAGATTTAATCCTTTAGGAAATCCAAAACCAGATGTAAAAACAAACTCAAATGAACCAAATCAAAAACCAAAAAAAAAACCGAAACCAAGATTCAAACCGACACACCCAAAATGATGCCCCAAAACCAAAACCAAAGAACCTCAAATTCAAACCTAATCCCAGATTCAAAATGAAAGACGTCGGCGAGGAAGCATTCATCAAATCTCGCTCTGTTGATTAACTATTAATGAGGTTTGATGGCTCTAATATCCTGCCCCCTCAACGATCCTACGTAGAATCCCGAACCTAACAACCTCTCTCTAGACATTAATGAGGTCAGACTATATAATGATGAAATCTAGAGTGTCAGGAATCCCCTAAAGTCTTGTATGATTCAGTTCTCATTAATTTCTATGAAGACCCGGATTAAATTCGGGGTCAAACATGATCTTGTTGATCTTAAACTATCGCTCTGTTGATTAACTATTAGATTTAGACCCTATTAATTCGATTCTCACACGCTAGTTTTATTAAACTTAACTAAAATTTACCTTAAAGTAAAGCCGATCCCAATCTCACACACTAGTTCTATTGACTAGTCCGACAAAGCATATTTAGTTTAGGGTTGTTTAGCACAATTTAACCACATTAATCCTTAGTTTCATAGACACATCCAAAAATCAAATTATACTCAACTAATAGGTTCAAAACCCTAACCCTAGAAAATGGATCTACTCACTAATCATGATGAATGCAATAAATACCAACTTAAAATTAATGCTAGACATGAATGATAATAAAATGGATGACAAATTAAGATGAGCAATAACGAAATACTTAATAACAATAACAATAAAATCAAGAGCAATAATGAAGAAAAACTACATTTTTTATTGAAGGAAATTAAAGGATAAATCTAGAGTTCACTAGAGAAAGCTTAAAACTAATACAATAATTCAAAAACAAAGGAATTAAAAGACTAAAGAACACTTACAAACTTGAAGGATGAATAATTCTCAAAGGCTCGATTGAAGAACAATAATTAAAATCTAATGCTAAGAGTAATTAAAGAGCTAATAAATGTAAAAATGAAAACTAAACTAAGAAGAGTGGAAACCCTAATCTGTCATCAGGGTCCTTATTTATACTAATGATGGAAAATTAAACACTAAGCCCAATGAAAACGACTCACAAAAACGCGTTTGCTAAACCGGCAAACCGCCGAGTCAGTTGCACCAAGGAGTACACCAAAAGTCGAGTCGACTTGGGTTTTTGGAAGTTGAGGTATCTGAACAACCATTAATGTCGAGTCAGCGGTTCCAAATCTCGACCCAGCACCGAGTCAGCTGCACCTTCAGGAAAAAGACATATTTTGCAGCATATGTCGCCGAGTCGGTGGTTACCTTGACAACCCACAGCCGAGTCGGCGACAACTTCTGGAAAGTTGCCTGCTTCTTTTCTTCAGCGTCGAGTCGCCGAGGCAAATGGTGCCTACCTCAGCTGACTCGGCTCTTGGCTCTTGGAGAACTCTTGTTGCTCAAACTTTATCACTTAATCGTTTCACCGCGAATTTGATTGATTCAAAAGCTCGATTACTTCCTTGGATCCTGGAAACACGATAAACACCAAAAATCCACAAAAACAACCCAGGATAGCTTAATTCACCCATTTTCCCACAAAGTAGTCATGAAATACCGAAATGGAGTAAAAATGCATAAAACAATCCTAAAACGCCACTAAACACCGAAAAGGAGCATAAAAATGTAAACAATAAGTGCAAATAATTGCACTTAGCAAGGACAACTCGATAATATCATTGACGCCTCTCTTACCACCATAGATCAACAATGGATCCAAAGTGATAAATTGGTTATCTCTTGTATCCTTGCAAGTCTTGAGCCCATCATAATTGATGTTGTTCTTGACCATACAACTACTGCCTATGACTTGTGGACATGGATCCACACTTTTCTTGGGCTAATTACGCTACCTCCCGTAAATGACCCTATTCAGCGTGAGGTCGCGAGGGGGAGAACTATGGTAGAAAAGACATCATCAAGTCGCGAGGGGGAGAACTATGGTAGAAAAGACATCATCAAGATTTGATCCTTTAGGAAATCAAAAACCAGATGTAAAAACAAACTCAAATGAACTAAATTAAAAACCAGAAAAAATAAACCGAAACCAAGATTTAAACCGACACACCCAAAATGATGCCCCAAAACCAAAACCAAAGAACCTCAAATTCAAACCTAATCCCAGTTTCAAAATGAAAGACGTCGATGAGGGAGCAGTCATCAACAATTTTGAAGGAAAAGAAGAGCAGAAAAAGAAAGCGAGGGAAGAGAGAGAAAGAAAAGGCACCGGTGAGAGAGAAGACATCGGGAAAGTCGGTAAAGGCGACGAGCGTGGTGGCAGCCACAGTGGAAATGGCAGCAAATCAGGAGAAAAGGGAAGGAGCGAAGGAATCAAAAATGGGAAAGAGCAAGTAAATGGGAAAGTTTTAGAGACAATTACCTTATACATTGATGTTGGTAACCCTTATTTTCCCTCATTTCTTAAACTACCCGTGAACCCCTTAACCCAACAATTCAAATTCCACAATTTTTACCCAAATGATGAAATTAACCAACTCAACTTCTTTCTTAAGTTTTTACCCAAACAACATATTTGAAATTAATTATAATAAACATGCTGAAAAAATCATCAGACTTTCATATGTAAAATCAAAAGATCAATTATTAGCGGATTTTTTGATCAAGGTAATTGGCTCAAAAGCATTGAAGAATATTATTGGCAAGTTCGGTCTCGGTGATCCCAAGACCAAGCTTGAGGGGGAGTGTAGGAAATAATATATTTAGGATTTTATATGCAGAATATTTTGATTTTATTCTAGAATAATATTTTAAGTGTTTAGGAAGTTATGATATTTGTAATATTTAGTTTCCTTATTTTTAGTTCTAATTTCATGTATAAATAGAGGTAGTTACAAACCCAATATTCATCAGATTAAACCCAAACTGAATTTCGCATTATGATTTTCTACAAGTTCATCTACCTACAATTAGCAAATCGTATGAAATATGAAGCATCAACCTACGTTTTAACAAGCATATATAAACTCGATCCACAAGACACCCACTTATGGTGTCATGCCATTGTCCAATGCACATTGAGTTATAAGTAAGTCATTTTCTCAACTTTTGTAAATCTTATAGGTATGTTGGTTTGCATATTGTTGGAGCTTAAGTTCAAACACTATGCACTTTCATACAATTGCACAAGATTAATTTTGCACTCAACTACCATACTCTCACTAGGGCATGTTATTTATCTCAAAACTTGTCTCTATATTGCTATTTTCATAAAAATTTACATACTGGGATCATGATTCAATGTTTATTTTTTTGGCAGATAATTATAATTTACCACTAAAAACACTCTTGGCTCTACCTACAATCAACTTTTCGATAAATCTAATTTCTACCTCAATTTATACTCCCTCCATCCCTTTTTTATTGTCCACTTTCTAGTGGACACGCAAATTAAGAAAAATGGTAGTGGAGTATTTTAAGTGATTATAATAATTGTAAATGTGATAGTTGGGGTATTTAAGTGATTATAATAATTGAAAAGGTGGTAGGTGGGGTATTTTAAATAATATAAGTTGGAGTAGTTAAGGGTATTTACGTAAAGAATCTTTACCAAAAATAGAAAATGGACAATTAGAGTGAATTAACCAAATAAGGAAAGTGGACAATAAAATGGATGGAGTATAAAATTACAACTACATTCACTAAATTAAATTTTCACATTTAACTCTTAAAATCTGAGCAATAACCCATTTTAACCACCAATTGTTTCACTTTAAACTCATAAGCGTAAAAGTGCAATTCAGAATTGAATTATACAAAACTAAGAAATGGTTAAACAAGCGTACTAAGAAATAAAGAGTAAAACATTTAAACACAATATATATTGCAATAGATCAAAGAAATAAATTATAGCAAAGTAAAAAAAATATTTCTAAGCAAAACAACAAATAGCAAAATTATTTTTAAGCAAAATTATTGCAATAAACTACTGAAGAGAAAAAAAACCATTTTCCCCATTCTTTTGACTTGATGAAAAAAAGTACGCTCTTTCTATGAAATTGCCAACAAGTTCAAAAAGTCTTGAGGGTATTCCATTCACACTAAAAAATTAATTTTTTAGCAAGAATAGTTAATAATGTACAAAGCTAAATTAAACAAATTATAGAATAATTAGAAAACATAAATTCTTTGTAATTTGCTGTATAATACGCGGTGTTATTACATACGCACAAAATTATCGTCCTTGAACGAAATAATGTTAAGGAAAAGCTTAAGCTTTTGGTTGAGTTGGTTCTTTGACATGGTGTCAGAGCCGAAGGTGGTTCCTTCACATGTGAGACAAGATCCCACATCGACAAAATAGTGGGTTGTTGACTTGCATATATAATTGGTGAGCTACTCTTCCTACTACCATATGGTTTTGGGAAATAATGAAAATGACCAAGTGTATGTGCAAGTCAATAGTCTTGATCCGTGGGTTTGTGGGCCCGAACCCACGAATTTCCCGTGTCCACACGAGTGGGCCACGGTGAGATTATGTGAAAGAATTGTCACGGCCTAATAAATAAGCTTCAACTCCTAGCAGAGTTTACTAAAGGAGTCGGTGTCACCATGTGCTACGCAAAAAACTGTACTATTTTGGACTTGGACTCTTGTCTTACACTACGTATACTATGATCTCATTATAAGGGGATGAGTTTTTTATTTTATTTTATTTTATTTTATTTTTTTAAGTTTTTTAAAATATAAATGACTTGTTATAACATATTACCAGTTCATTAAGTCACCTGGTATGCTGGAAGTAAATGTAGTGCAAAGATGAGATTATTGAAAATAATCAAAAAGCTAAATTTTTCTTGACGGATAAGTAAAAAATAAAATTATTCAGAACAATTTTTTCCAAATATACGTAGCTTTCTCAATTTCTATAAGCGAAGTAATAATACATTATAGATTTTAATAAGAAATAGAAACTTAAACATTACTAAAGTCTAATTTAAATAAATATGAATTTCAGCAAAAATATATGTGGATGATGTTGAATATTTTGTTGGGGAAAGATAAATTTGTTGAAGAGTTAATATTTTAAACAAAGCTAGCAGCTTAGAGAATTAATAAGTTAATAAATGATTATTAGATGTCAGTATAAAATAAACCAAAATACACTTTGGTGCAATTAAATGTAAGATACTGATAGATTTTGTAGTTTTAACTATTAATTTAAATTTTTAGTTGAAATAATTGTTTAGCATCGTAATAGAGTCAACTTAACAAATAGTTATGAGTTATATCTCATTCACAGATTCTCATCCTGCTTTAATATAAGAAAGTTACCACAACTATACATTAATTGTTTATCTCGCCTTTAATCCAAAACTCAATTGTTTTTACTTCCTTCGTTTCAAAATACTTGCTACATTTTATTTTTTGCCACTATTTATCGTTTAAGCTTATTTTATATATTGCGGCTAATATGTAAGTAATAATATAGTCAAGTGAGATCATGTTTGAATCGTCTAATCACATACTTTCATAATATAAATGAACAAAATAGTATATTATATTGCGTAAAAAAGTTAAATGTAGCAAATATTATGGAACGGAGGAAGTACAATATAAAAATCTTAAATTGATAATGACATATATAAAATAAAAAAATTAAATGATTGATAACCTTCATTATTTTATAGATATGGTGATTAGGCAAAACATCTATATATACATCTCCATTTCAAATTTACAATCAAACATTTAATTACATAAAACATAACAAAAATAGTAACACTACAAAAACACCTGCAATTCATTAATTAATTACTCCACTTGCTGAGATAGAGTTAGAGTCGTCAACCCAGTATTCCCAAAAAAAAATCATTAATTACTTAATTTTGGAAGCAAAGAAATGGCATTAATGGTGGAAGAGGTCTTAAGCTCTCCTAAGAAATCTACATTATCTATTGTAGAAGCTCTTATTAAGGGAGGAAGCATAAGTTCATACACAACTGAAGATGGGAAGATGAAGATCAAAATTTTGGTGAAGAAACAAGATTTAAAGCAAATGCTTCAAAGTATGAACATTAATAATGATCATAAGGGAAATAATAGTATATTTCCATTATTGTCCTTTTCTGCAGAAAGACAATTACATAATCTAATGAAGAGGAAAAACAAAATAAGTCAAGCTAAGGACCATAAAATTAGCCATTGGAGGCCTGTTCTTCATAGCATTCCTGAGGAGCATAGCGTAAAAATGCAGTCGCGGTAATGGAATGCTGATGCCGTAACGGGATTGATGCGGTTATCATAACGTCTTAGTATGGGTCGAAACCATAAAATATCCCTTAATACGGCCCAAAGCGGTTTTTCTACACCTTTACAACACGGGAAATATCGATTCGTTTGTTTTGAAAACCTTTACAACGCGGCCGATGCGATGCGATGCGATACGGCCTTGTTTTTATTCTATGTTGATTATTGAAATTCATTATATTTTTTAAATACAATACAAATTTGATTCTTCAGTTCTTTGTTCATCAGGTTCTAAGCATGTTCAACATGTTGGACAACATATAACACAAAAAATTTAAGGACTTCAATATAAAATTATATAATAAATGCTTAAAGATATAAAATTTATACAATAATATTATAATTTTTGAAAATGCACATAATATTTAAAATATTTATTAATTTTTACTCCACTTCATCACACTATGTGATGTTGTTGTTCATTTCCTTGTTTTTGATTTTCTCTTACAAAAGAAACAGAGATAGCAATTTGTAAATTAGTTTTGATGGAGCCATAACACCAGGGGCGAATCTGATAGAATAATAATTGACTGACTCAATATATTTAGTTGATATTGTGAATATTTAGATTATAGTAAATATTTTGTAATTATTATGTTGCCTAAACTAGAAAATTATGATTGTATTTATTGTCATTCATTGTAATGAGAAATCAACCATGATAGTACATGGGCCTGGGTCGAATATGCGATTTATTGTATTTTTAGCTTTGCCTCCCGTTACTAAGATATGATGTATAGGAATCTAGCTTAAACAGCGCAAAAAAATAACAAACATCACTATAGCTCAATAGTTGAAGTAATACATTTGTAACCTAAGATTAAGGGATCAAATTCGAAAGTAAACAATTATTTTTTATAAATCACTAAATTAATATTATAATGTCGTTACTTTTTATCTTTGATATACATGGGGATATTTATAGAGATGTTTCGATTTCATTTGTTGAATATAATTCTTGTTATGATTCAAGTTGATTGTAGCCTATAGAATTTAAAAAATTATAGTAAATAATTTACTAGTAAATCGACTATTTAAACCCTAATTTGAAATTCTGGTTTCGCCCCTGCATAACGCCACGTACTCCTTTGCAGGTTCACCATTGCAGAAAAATATAGTATACTTGTATAAAAACTCGTGCAATGCACGATTTTTTTAATATAAATTAATATAAAAATTATTAGATTTAATTAATGATTCAATTACATATTATTTTTTATTTTATTCAAATATTTTCATTCAGATATTTATAATTACAATAATAATAATTTTTTAATTTTCAGATATAATTATCTTATTTAAATATTTTTCATATTCAAAAAAATTATTAAATAAGTGGTAACAATTTGATGCATTAGACAAGTAGAATAGTTTTCAAACATTGATATCACACATTCAAACATTGATATCCAATTAAAAAATTCCTTAAATAAATACCATGTTCAAACAATGATATCCAATCAAATAATTGCACATGGCATGAGTCTTAGAATGAAGACATGTGGCATTTTACATTCTTTTTAGTATACTAGGATAGAATCCCGTGCAATGCACGGATTTTTAAATACGTTTATATCTTATTGAAATTTTAGACGAACGAACATCTTCAATTATTGATGTTTTATAGAAGAACATCTTCCATTCATGTTTGGTTGATCTATACTCACCCGCTGCAGGGTTAACTCTAAATTTTTCAAAAAATATGATTTTCACACATGATTTAGAATGAGTTAACATTGTAAATTTTCACATTGAAGCCATTATAGATGTTCCTTTTTTGTCCACCATGATTAAGTGAATAGATGTGGTCACATCTCTCTCTTTATACTCCCACATATGTATGACCTTTGCATTAATTTTCCATGTCCCCCTGTCACTTTGTATTTCCTGAATGTAATTTAAGCTCACGATTATAATTGAAAATATTATTCACCAACACTGAAGCTTGAGAAAAAAGAAATGATATGAGCAAATAATTAAGTTGGTCAAATGGTGTATTTATATTGTAGTTCATGCCATTCTATTGAAAGACAATTTCTATTTTTGTCAACTTATAAAATTGACTGAATTGAAATTCCTTCAATTAATATTCCAGCCATTAATATAAATCATAATTTTTTATTTTCGTAAAAGAATAATATTTTCTGAATTGAAATTCCTGCAATTATTACTCATGCCATTATTATGAATCCAACGTTTTATTATTTTAAAAGAATAAAATTGAATTATTGTAAATCATTTAATTAATACTCCTGCCATAAATACCCTTATAATGTTGGCCAATAAAATAATTACAAATGGCACTCTCACATTCACTCTAATTTTCAATACTATACATGAAAATTAATATAGTGTATGATGTTATGATTATGATGATTCAAACATTGATAACCAATTAAAAAATTCCTTAAATAATTACCATATTAAAACAATGATATCCAATCAAATAATTACACATGGCATGAGTCTTAGAATGAAGACATGTGGCATTTTACATTCTTTTTAGTATATGTTATGATGATATGATGATTATTAAAAAAAACTCAAGATTTTATGTTTTGTTGTTGAGTGTCTTGAGCCTTGTGTGTCACGTATATTATATACTAGGTAATGCCCGTAGGATGCACGGTTTTATTAAATTTTTTGACATATTTGTTTAAACAAAAAAATATAAATTTATAGCTATTGTTTGACCATTTCAAAATATGACCTAAAAATTCAATCAATGTTGATAGTATTATAGTCATAATTAGAAAATAAAAAAGTCAAAGATAATATTATAGTAATAAATACTTCCCCTGTTCTAATTTACTTGCTACCATTGCATGGGCACAAAGATTAAGAAGTTATTGTGCAATGATGAGCAGTAGGTGGAAAGTTGCTATTTTGGAATTTTTTAATATTATTTGTTGAAAAATGAAAAAGAAAAATAGGAGTAATTAAATATAGAGTAGGATAAAAATAGGAGTAGGTATAACTTTAAATGATTGGTTTTTTACTAAAAAAGGAAATATAGCAATTAATATGAACTTTCCTAAAATGAAAAATGTAGCGAGTATTATGGAACGGAGGAAGTATAATGACATCATCATTGAGTTTTAGAGGGAAATTTTTTATTGAGAAAATGACACGCAAGCAATTCTAAAAGATGTGTACATCAACTGTGTTTTATTTTAGTAATTTATATATAGATTACTCATTTAATCATCTTATGAGCTTGAAACTCAGTATAATGAATAGGAAGAGTAGACATGAATCTTTTTATATTTAGTGTCAAGTATATTATATACTAGTATAAAACCGGTGCATCGCACGAAGATTTGTAAAATGGATTTTCTTATTTGCAATGTTACTTTTACATTATTGTGCAATTGCATATCTGAAATGTAGAAGTAACTTTTAAAATTATATTAAAGGAAAGCATTGTTATCCTGTATTGTTTTATTATAGAAAATTATTTGTTTTTTGACTGTTTTTATTTGTGATGTACAATATTTTCTAACACCCTATTGAATTTCCTGTATATGCAGTAATAAAGGAAAAGAGTAATATTTTCTTACTAAAATATTTTTGAAAGGTTTTTATTTTTCTGTTTCAATATTTTAATATAACTTCTATGATAGAGCTTTTTCTTTATCATAAAAATTCAAAGTAATTATAAAGAAAAAGAAAAAAGACAAAGTTTTCAAGGTTGGTTCAAAATTTACATAAAAAAGGATATGTTTTCTATTCTATAAAATGAATTGAATTTTTTTCTCGGTTTAAAGGCAGGCGAAAATCTATGAATAAGAGATGTTGTGCTGGTGTCTACAAGACCTAATTCCCCAAGCATGTTAAAACTCTTTTGAGAGTCGTGCCACCAACTAGAACGTTTGAAGGAGCTCCTGTGTCAATAACTTCCATTCCTCGTGTTAGACCATCTGTAGCACTCATAGCTACAGCCCTAACTCGATTATTTCCTAATAACTGTTGTACCTCACAAGTCACATTAATTGGTTGACCACTAGTATCTCGACCCTTAACTACTAGAGCATTGTAAATATTGGGCATCTTGCCTGGAGGAAAAGCTACGTCCAGGACCGGACCAATAATTTGAGCGATACACTCTAGATTATTTTTAGGTGTAGAAACCCAAAAACCAAAAGTAATAGATTGATTGTGCTCTTTTTCTAAACCTAAATAAGTAGCCTTGTCTTTACTAGGTTTCAAAGCATCTTTTTGTTGTTTACTAAAATAGTGTGACTTGAGGTTTATTATTTTTAGTCATGATTACATGACATAGGAGTGTAGAAGAATATGTAGACCCTTAAAGGTTGATGTAATAACTTTGTGCAAAACCTTGAGGTTATTTTAATTGGTAATGAGACTCTCCAAGTTATAAAAATTGTACACTCAATGCTTGATGGGCATGAAACAAGCTTGGAGTGTTTTGGAATGGAATTAATCCTCGATGAGAAATATGGTAAAATAACATAGGGGACCAACGGAATCATGTAAACGATAGCAAATAACATCAAGTACTGTTGCCCCTAGCGTGCTCGAACGAGCAAAGCAATGCTCAAATAAGCATTACCTTTATTTTGATGGGTTTTGTTTGCATAGCTGCTTTGTGTAATCCGTGCCCTGGTTCCTCCTAGTCGTTATATACATATTCTATTGATGTATGTATGTGACTGAGTATAAGGACAAGCTAAATGCTTGAGCCTCCTATATCCTCTTCTTACCATATAGTTCTCTATTCTAATACAATTAGTGTACACGTTTGCTCCATTGATGTAATTTCTTCAACTTGTATTAAAGCTTTTTATATCTAAACACACAGTGAATACACTAATTCCTTTATTCTCCTTGAGTTACACATCTCTGAATACCTAACCACGGATAGAGGTAGTTGGATTCATATTTTAGACTATTGATTCCCTTTCGTTTACTTATTGGTATTCTTGTTCTCTGGCTTTTTAATCTTTTTTATGATTTTTATTTATCTTTATTTTATGTTAAAAGGTCACACTTGTGTGATAAGATGCAGGATTGCGGAGTTAGCTTCAACTTCACTCAGTCCTACTTGTTGCAATAACTTCTCTTGATCTTTCCCGAGTTGATGGACTCTTTGGCTGCACTTTCTTTTATGGGTATGAGTTGCCGCCTTCCTTCACTCCGCAGATCCTGCTCATAGTTTTATATGGGCGGATTACAGTGGATATGATGATGACATAATGAATACATTCGTTTGATTAGAATGGTGGATGTAGCATCATCAAATAGTTAACCAGCTTAACTCGTGTTAATGTTTGCATTAATTTTTCAAACATATAAAATCACCTTAAAATCACTTTTTTTTCCTCACTTTTAAATTATTTATTTTGATCATGAGTGGAATAGAGATATTGTTTATACATAAGATGGTAAAAATATCATAAGATCAAAATTTTAATTGTTGTTTACACTACAAAAAAAAATGCAAAGTTCCGACCAAAAACCACCGAATATTTATAAACATTTTTGGTTGTAGGAGGCTATCACTATTACTTTGTAAGAGAATCAGAGATTTGTGGGCATTATTGGAATTAGGTAGACGTTCAAAAGTTCAAATCATTCCTATGATTAATACACTCATTTACAGGGATATTAAGTTGTTTATAAGAAAAGTCTAATATTTTAAGCTGCATAGAAATTCTTCAAACTTTTTAATTATTAAATTTTTTTAAGTCATATATATTTCAATTATAAGGGTTGAAAAAGCACATTTTAATGTGAACGAATAATATGCCAGCTATTTATTTCTTACAAAGCTCATCGTGAAGCTTATTAGGTACAAATTCAACTACTTAATATTTCTTATATGATCATCTAACTAACAAAATTTTTTAATAGTGAGATTTATGTTATCAAAAAAACACTTTTTAATAATGTCGAAAAACAAACTTGTATGACTTGATTGAATGAATTTTAGTGTAACTCGATCTAATTTGAAAATAACATGTAAATAAAAATCAATTGAACTGTTATATCAACTTATCGCGTATAATAATATTCAAAATAGTAAACATGAATTGTAACCTATATAAAGGTCAATTTAGGGGACCGAATGAGCTGCAATGACTGGTTTAGTTTTTTTAAGTGGGGTCAAATTAATATTCTAACCTTTAGTGAACTTATATAGCTAATTTATTAAGATATATTGCAAAATTTAAATATTTTAAGGAAAAAATTAAAATATAAAAACTATAGTAGGGTTAATTGACTCGATAAGAGACTATGTGGCTCTGCCACTAGAGAAGAGCAATCGTCTTAACCCTCATATTGAAAATAGGAAGCTCATTTTAAGCATGAAGGAATACACATTAAAATATATTAATATATTAATATATTGGGCTAAGTCAGGATTTTTAAATAAGAGCGCAACAATACATTGGTAATAAATAAGGTAAAATTAGTTGAAACATTCTCAATAGGATTTTATTAAAGCAAAATCATCAATAATAAAATCTAATGTTTAGATATCAACAAATCCGTTGTACCAACAAGGGCACTTGATATTAGGGAACTTAAATAATACAATACAAATTACAATCGGGAATTTGTATAAACTCCTTTGTGTGATGACAAAAATGAAAATTACAAGATGATTACAAAGCAATAAAATTAAAGAAGATTATTGTGTAACGACAACCGTTACTCGGAAACTTGATACAAGTTGTAGGCGTGTGCTCACTTTCCTTTTGTGATATTTCCCCGACAAAGGTACTTGGGTTGATATGTGGAAATTCACAACGAGATACAAACAACTCCAATATACCCTTAGTACTTAGGGTATATAACTTAACAACAATGTGTTTTAGAAATTATAAGCTATGGAAGCTAAGTAAGAGTTAATTACTCTCTTAGATTAGCAAGAACAAATGAGAAGAATGCTTAGCGAAAATCAGAAAAGGTGTGTGGAGCTCTCCTCCCAAAGGCCTCTATTTATACTCAAGAGAGGAGCCTTTGCACTTAATCACCATAGTGATCATATTCATGATCATAGACATTAATACCATTATTCTAGAGAATTATGGTCCTTAATACTCCCTAATTAACCAGACAATCAAGAGCATTAGTGAGAATCCAAGGCATTAAACACAAAGAAAACGGGAAGAAAAGCAACGGTCACTTCCTAGCCCAGACCGCCGAGTCGGCGGTTGGTCCTTCCCAAGGCGATGCCTCACTGACCAAATCCAAGATTTTCCAGAAGCCATTGCCGAGTCGGCGATGGGGTCAAAACAAGGATCGCCGACTCGGCGATTCCTTCTGACAAAACAATGTTTTCCAGAAGCTAAAGCCGAGTCGGCTTTAGCTCCAAAGAGGGGATCGCCGAGTCGGCTGTAAGGCTGACTTGGTTTTCTCTCTTTAGCTTGTTTTGTCTTATCTTTTAATGCCTTTTGGACTTAGTATATTAATACGTATTGTCCTACTACTTTAGTAGTACTTAGTGATTATATTTCAGGATTATTAGACACTAAATGTTCAACAATCCTCCCCCATTTTGGGTATAATAAGCTTCTCTTTTACCAAAAACTCATAATACATTTCATGCATCAACGCTAATATCCCTTCGGATTGAATTAACGCCTAGTACAACACACTTAACAAGTGATCGAGCCAGAATTGATTTCCATAAGGAATTGAATCAAATGACCCTTCCAACCACTTGAAGATGAAGTACACACAAAACAAATAACACAAAGTTATTAACTTGACACATTATAAGGCCATGTCCGTATCTTATTCATAAGTTTATCGTAGTCATTATGCCAATCTTGACTACTTGAAGCGGCCACACTTCAAACTTATATAGGTAGGTTCTCAATACGTATTAGACATATCCCCGTGACGTGGATAACACCAAGAGCTCTTCAACTCTTGATCTTGAGAACTTTCATATACGGCTACCTTTTCATCACGGTACAAAGCAACGATGGGTCATATTTCGTGTTGCTTTACAAAAATCAAGAGGACTTTGCCACATTGAATTCAGACACGATGTTACTCATGCGTGAATTGGGCCTTCCCAAATGATTTTATTGACATAAATCGATTTCAACTGAAGCTTTTTCAATTGAATCTCTATTCATGGCTTTCGTAAACGAATCTGCCACATTGAACTTAGTGTTCACATAATCAAAGGTTATGACCCCGTTAATGATAAGTCCTTGCACTAAGCTATGCCTAAGGGCAATATGACGAGACTTGCCATTGTATACTTGACTATAAGCTCTACCTAAAGCCGACATGCAATCCGCATGTATTGCCACCGGTGAGATTGGCTTAGGTAATAAAGGTATCTCAAACATGAGATTCCTCAACCACTCCGCTTCGCTAGATGCAGAAGCAAGAGCGATAAACTCAGCTGACATCGTAGAGTCGGCTATACATGTTTGTTTCTTAGAAGACCATAAAATGGCACCTCCCCCATAAACAAACACCCATCCACTAGTAGAAGAGTTATCCTCTTCATTAGTGATCCAACTAGCATCGGAATAACCTTCCAGAATAGGAGGTTCACCGCTATACGCAATACCATAATCTTTGGTACCCAACAAGTATCTTAACACTCTTCTTATCGCCATCCAATGATGGGGACCAGGGTTGTTTGTAAATCTACTAAGTTTACCAACCGCAAATGCTATGTCAGGCCTAGTACTTGTCATAGCATACATCAAAGATCCTATGACCTTTGAATACTCCAATTGTGAAATTGGTTGACCGGTATGTTTTGCAAATTTCATACCAGGTTCCATGGGAGTAGAGACCGGCGCTTTATCAAGCATATTAAACCGCTTAAGTATCTTCTCAACATAGTGAGCCTGACTTAACTTAATACGGTTACCTTGCCTTATGATCTTAATACCTAAGATCACATCGGCCTCCCCCATATCCTTCATCTGAAAGGATCTAGACAAAAAGTCTTTTGTCTCTTGGACTTGTACTTTACAAGTGCCAAAAATAAGCATGTCATCCACATATAAGCAAATGATAACGCCATTACCATGCCTATCAAACTTGCTATATACACACTTATCGGATTGATTCAACTTGAATCCAAAAGACAGTATAGTTTCATCAAATTTTTGATGCCATTGCTTGGTGCTTGTTTAAGTCCATATAAGGACTTCACAAGTTTACACACCTTTTGCTCATGTCCTTTGAAAACAAAACCTTCGGGTTGTTTCATATAAACCTCCTCATCTAATTCCCCATATAGAAATGCGGTTTTAACATCCATTTGATGTATTTCTAGATGATAGACCGTAGCTAATGCTACCAATAACCGAATAGTGGTTATTCTTGCAACCGGTGCATATGTATCGAAATGATCGATACCGTGCTTTTGTCTAAAGCCTTGAGCCACTAAGCGGGCTTTGAACTTATCAATAGTACCATCGATTTTCATTTTCTTTCTGAAAATCCACTTGCAACCTATAGGTTTACAAGTAGGAGGAAGATCCACTAACACCCAAGTGTTATTTCCCATGATGGATTGCATCTCATCATCAATAGCCTCCTTCCAAAAGGTGCTATCATGTGATGCCATAGCATCGCTGTAAGTCAATGGGTCACCTTCCACATTATATAAATATGGAACGCTAGAAGATACTTCACTTCTATCACCTTCAACCAAGTATACTTGGAAATCCAGTCCAAAGCTCTTCGCTTTCCGTTGTCTCTTACTCCTTTTAGGAATAGGATCAACTAAGTCAAGTTCATCTAGTTGTTGATTTTCATCAACATCTAGAGGTGAACTTTGTTGAATATCATCAATATTTTCATTGGTACACTCTAGTAGATTTCTTTGTCTACTCAATGATGAAAATCTATTTTCATCAAAAATCGCATCTCTTGACTCAATAATCGAATGAATCGATATATAGTCATTTTGTTCTATAACATAGAACCTATAGGTATTGCTATGAATAGCATAACCTATAAAGATGCACTCAATGCCTCGTTCACCGAGTTTCTTTTTCTTGTTACCGGGCAATCTAACAATTGCCCTACAACCCCAAACCTTAAGATAGCTTAAGTTTGGTTTCTTTTTGTACCAAAGTTCATAAGGAGTTTCCTTATTCGTTCTCATTGGAGCTCGGTTAAGAATGTGACAAGCCGTCAACATTGCTTCACCCCAAAATCCATCACTCAAACCCGAGTAGGATAACATGGAATTAACCATCTCTTGTAGAGTACGGTTTTTCCTCTCCGCCACACCATTTGATTGTGGTGCATAACCGGCGGTTGTTTCATGTATAATACCCATTGATTTAAAAAAGTTAGGATCATAATATTCTCCTCCTTTATCGGTTCTTAACCTTTTAAGTTTACTTCCAATTTGTATTTCTACTTCATTTTTATAAACTTTAAAGTGTTCAAGAGCCTCATCCTTTGTATGTAAAAGATATACATAACAAAACTTTGAGAAATCATCAATAAAAGTTATAACATACTTTTTATTTCCCAAAGAAGATGTACTATGAAAATCACAAAGATCACTGTGGATTAACTCCAAAATTTCAGTTTTTCTTTCAACACTTTTAAAGGGTGTTCTAGTGATCTTATTTAACATTCACGTTTTGCAATTTTTAGGCATTTTAATACACATAGGAATTAAATCATGCTTAGACATAAAAGAAATTTTGTCAAAATTTACATGTCCTAGTCTAACATGCCACAAATAATGTAAATCATCGTTTTCATTAATATTCAAAACATTACAAATAGAATTCTTATTTAAATCTAATGATAATTTAAATAAACTATTACATAAATAAGCACGCCCAATAAACAAATTATTTCTAGAGATAATACACCTATCGGCTTCAAACACTAGTTTGTAGCCCAACCGATTCAACATAGGACCCGAGACAAGATTTCTACTAATTTCGGGTGCAAAATACACATCCCTTAAAATTAAGAGATTCCCCGAAGTAAACAATAGTTCAACTTGTCCTTTGCCTTGGACCTTGATAGGTGCATTGTTTCCCATGTAGAGATGCTCCCCATCAACAACCTTGTTAAAGGATTTGAACCATTTTGTAGAGTTGCATACATGCCTCGATGCCCCTGAATCGATCCACCAAGACAAAGTATCATCCTGCATATCACTAACATTAGTATTCATAGATGAAAAACTTATATTAGAATTTAAAGGTGCAAGATTACCTTGAGTGGATGGTCCCTTGCTTGTTGAAGCTTGACCACTCCCCTTTGTCTTCCTTTGCTTGTTCTTTAGAACGAAGTAGTTTTTCCTTCGGTGCCCGGGTTTACCACACTCCCAACATACCTTTTCGGTATTGGGAATAGTGGCCTTGCCCTTGGAAGAGTCATTTCTCTTCCTCTTATCTCCGGAACGGGATGGTGGTTTCCCTTCCGCAACCATGTTGATAGTGCCAACATTAGGATTTTCATCCTTTCGGTTCTCATGAACCCGTATGCTAGACTCGACAATAATATGTTGTCCAAGATCGGAGATTGTAATCTCCTCTCTTTTATGCTTTAGAGCATGTCTAACATCCCTCCAAGAGGGAGGCAATTTGTCTATAATGCTTGATACTAGAAAGACCTCATCAATTTCAATTTTATGCAATTTAAGGTTAGCATGCATTCTTTGTAATTCATGAAATTGATCTATTATAGGGCGATCTTCTACCATTTTGTAGGAATTAAAATTACTTACTAGGAATTTCTTGGAGCTAGCGTCCTCCGCCATGTATTTGTTCTCCAAGGCATCCCACAACTCCTTAGCGGAGTCATGGTTTTGGTAGATGTCGAACAAGGCATCTTGAATGCCATTGAGGATGTGTCCCCGGCAAATGAAGTCGTCGTTGTCCCATTTGGACCGCTTCCGGTTTTGTTCAAGTACCTCGTTTTCCGGATCATCCGGCTTAGGTGCATTCGGCTTAGGTGAACTAATTACATAAGCCACGTTCAAAGTAGTGAGCATAAACATCATCTTCTTTTGCCAACGTCTAAAGTCGACGCCGAAAAATTTCTCTAACTTAGCAAAGTTAGAAGTAAAATCCTTCATTGATGCCATCGATGAAGAAGTATCACAAAAGAATATTAGGGAACTTAAATAATACAATACAAATTACAATCGGGAATTTGTATAAACCCCTTTGTGTGATGACAAAAATGAAAATTACAAGATGATTACAAAGCAATAAAATTAAAGAAGATTATTGTGTAACGACAACCGTTACCCGGAAACTTGATACAAGTTGTAGGCGTGTGCTCACTTTCCTTTTGTGATATTTCCCCCACAAAGGTACTTGGGTTGATATGTGGAAATTCACAACGAGATACAAACAACTCCAATATACCCTTAGTACTTAGGGTATATAACTTAACAACAATGTGTTTTAGAAATTATAAGCTATGGAAGCTAAGTAAGAGTTAATTACTCTCTTAGATTAGCAAGAACAAATGAGAAGAATGCTTAGCGAAAATCAGAAAAGGTGTGTGGAGCTCTCCTCCCAAAGGCCTCTATTTATACTCAAGAGAGGAGCCTTTGCACTTAATCACCATAGTGATCATATTCATGATCATAGACATTAATACCATTATTCTAGAGAATTATGGTCCTTAATACTCCCTAATTAACCAGACAATCAAGAGCATTAGTGAGTATCCAAGGCATTAAACACAAAGAAAACGGGAAGAAAAGCAACGGTCACTTCCCAGCCCAGACCGCCGAGTCGGCGGTTGGTCCTTCCCAAGGATCGCCGACTCGGCGATGCCTCACTGACCAAATCCAAGATTTTCCAGAAGCCATTGCCGAGTCGGCGATGGGGTCAAAACAAGGATCGCCGACTCGGCGATTCCTTCTGACAAAACAATGTTTTCCAGAAGCTAAAGCCGAGTCGGCTTTAGCTCCAAAGAGGGGATCGCCGAGTCGGCTGTAAGGCTGACTTGGTTTTCTCTCTTTAGCTTGTTTTGTCTTATCTTTTAATGCCTTTTGGACTTAGTATATTAATACGTATTGTCCCACTACTTTAGTAGTACTTAGTGATTATATTTCAGGATTATTAGACACTAAATGTTCAACACTTGAACAAGGTAGATCAATCTATCAACAATTAAACTTTGTTAATTTTGCTATTTCATTATTTTGATATATAATGTTGACATAGAGGCTTGTCAAATTTCATACGCTGAAAAACATCAAAATAAAAATGTTACATTCATACGAACATTGAAGCTTTTCTCGATCAAAGACTTGAAATAATTGTTAGGATCCAGGGATGCAATAAGCATTTATTTTGTAAATATCGAAAGAGTTGAAAGAATTATTAGAATCTAGGAATGCACTAAGCATTACAAAATCAATCATGTTTTCATCAAAACTATGATCGAGTACTTATAATTGTCTATTCGTTGCCTCCTTAAAAAGCCACCTCGATAATGATAGACCATTTTTATATTCCCCTTTCAACAAGAACGACTTAGCATTAAACTATCATCCAAACCATGGCTAAAGCTTTGAAATAATGTTTTAGGAAAGAGCAACTCGCCTAGAATTTATATCAAGTTCCAATAATTAAAATCTTCTTGTTACTTGGTTCGTGTTGAAGATCGGTATATCGGAGTTCTCAGTGGTGTACATAAGCATTGTTCTTGATTGTCATATGTAATTTGATTTTCTATCACAAATTTGTTACTTTAATTTTATTGTTCATTTATAGATTAAAGTACGTTTTCTAACAATTTTTATTTTGGACATTTGTTGAAATGCTTAGCATTCTTTTTGTTGAATCTTTTTGTCAAAGACTCATTTCATTTATATTTTGGACCCTTAATAACTTTTCAGATTGTAAATGCGGTGTCAGATAGGGGGTCCGAGAAAAACCCATCCTGTGAAGTCTCAAGCATAACAATATTGAGAGGAGTGACGACTCCCACCACAGTTAGGGTTTAGGACTATGGTCTTTACCTAACAGGACCCTTACATATATTAGGTGTCATTATTGTTGTGATCTTGTGATGTGCTATGATGGTAAAGTTATTAGGCTTAATCGAACTTGATTAATTAAGCATTAAGGTTATCAAGTGTTTTGTAAGCAGTAATGAACTTCTGCAAGTATTTGAGAACGTAGCTTTATGGCTTGATAAAGGTAACTAATGAGTAATAACCTTCTATATTGTGCTTCATGATTACTTTGTAAGCATGATCTAACTATCGCATTTATAAGCTTGTTGAGGAAATTATACTCGGCTTTATTGCTGACCGATTCAATAGGCTGTCATTCGTATTATGGATGACAATATTTTGCAGGATAATTTAGCTCAGGTTTCGATCCAGGTCGCAACTTTAATTATTCTATCGACGACTTAGTTGCATTGACTTTACTTGATGACTCTGATGATTACATTGTCTTATGTTTTTTTAATCATATTTAAGCAATTATTATATGTTATATTTTCTCAGTTGTAATATTTCATTTAACTTATGTTTTAAACAGTTTTAGTTTTAATGGTTTTTAGCAGTTTAGCATTTTACACTTCCGCATTATTTATCTCAAATATAATTATTAATGTTATTTATGTATCGAGAGTGTCGCGCCTGCTACAAATACATAGAAGAACACTATCAAGTTTCATACAATAGCCCTCTCACAATATGTTTATGTGTGTTGTGTTGAATGGTTCGACAATATCTCCTTTGTATATAGGAAAGATAAAAGATGAACTTGCTTAGAAATATAAAGACATTAATAAGAAATCGACACGTCGGTCTTAAATAATCTATCACGGCGGAATGATCCTCGCTTGATTCTTTGTCGACATGCTAAGTATGAATTGTGGTTCCAAAGTAAACACTTAAGTGCGAAAAGGAACAAAATAACTTTAAACATACCACCCATTAAAACAACACATCGGAAGATAAAATATACAAACGAAGGTTTAAAAGCCTTTAAAAATCAAACAATCTAACTAGTTAGATATACGCGCTCACACCCCCAATATGCATTGCAAAAGAACTCCAATACCTGTTAGACCCTTTTATGATTTCCCCTACTGCTCAACATATGAAAAAAATGTCAAATGCATCGTAGCAGGACCATCATAGAAAAAGGCAATGGTCAAGAAAACAAAGACGTACACGTCAATAATCAACGAACTTGTAGCAGTTAGAACCACATGACAAGTGAATAAAACAATAACATTGCACGACAATAAAGATTTTAAACATGTACCTTACACTTCCGATTTACTCCACAATTTGATTCCAAAACTTCTAATCTCCCTCTAAGAATATTCAAGAGTAGTGGATCTTTTTTTTACTTTATAGCATAGTGATAAGGCCAAGGGCGTTAACCTTCATCCGACGCCCATGACAAAGTATGTAACACCCCAGCTCAACAGACCACTAGAGACTACTCATGGAGACTGTAGACTTGCCCCACATACCAAAACAATTTTTTTCAGCGCACTTTGGCCTCACTCGTACGCGCCTAGGAAAAAACTTCCCAGAAGGTCACCCATCCTAAGATTGCTCCCTATCAAGCACGCTTAACTGTAGAGTTCTTAGCAAATAAGCTCTATGAAAAGATGATGATTGATGCACCTTGTTGATATGAGTAGTTTATCAATCCTTTTTAAATCTCAATTCGGGGTATCACACACAACCCCACTTAGGAATACAACGTTCTTGTTGGATCATAGTTTCAGTTACAGTCGCAGGGTTGCTCTAATACCATTTGTAACACTCTGGCCTAACGGACCACTGGTGACTACTCATGTAGACTGTAGACTGGCCCCACAGACCAACAAATTTCTTTCCAGTGCACTTTGGCCTCAATCGTGCTCGCCTAAGAAAACTTCTCTAGAGGTCACCCATCCTAAGATTGCTCCCCACCAAGCACACTTATTTGTGGAATTCTTAGTAAATGGGCTCCCATGAAACGAAAATGTATCTTGTTGATATGAGTAGTCTATCAATCCTTTTTAAATCTCAATTCAGGATATCACAAAGTATGAGCTCATACCCCTCCAGCTGACCCTCTCAAATCCTACTTTCAGAAAAAAAAAAAAAACACACTGGAGTACTAATCCAGTGAAGAGACCACCATATTAGGGTTTGCAAATATGTAACGTATTACTTTATTTTACTCAGACAGAAATTGTTATTAGTAATGGCCTAATGGGGTCATCTCCATCCGCTTCAACACTCAACAAATAAAAAGTGTATGCGTTGAACTACTGCTAGCAAAATACTAATTAAATAAGCTCTAATAATTAGGGGCATCGTCCTTGTTTGGATTTAATGAAAACATCTCTTTTTTCAAAAAGAAAAACAGAAATATTGAGAATTAACATTTTATGAGACGGTTTTACAATTTAGTTTAAATCTGTAGTTGATTACTTTAATACTGTAAGTGGTTATTTTAAGGTAATAAGTTATCACTTTAAGACAAAGACAATAATAAATAATTACTTTAAAACTATACTCCCTCCACCTCTTTCTTATTGTCCACTTTCTAGTGGGCACGCAAATTAAGAAAAATGGTAGTGGGGTATTTTAAGTGATTATAATAATTGTAAAGGTGGTAGTTGGGGTATTTAAATGATTATAATAGTTGAAAAGGTGGTTGATGTGGTATTTTAAATAATATAAGTTGGGGTAGTTGGGGGTATTTAGGTAAAAAATCTTTGCTAAAAATAGAAAGTGGACAATTAGAGTGAATTGATCAAATAAGGAAAGTGGACAATAAAAAAGAAACGGAGGGAGTATAAATGATCACTTCAAACTTATAAATAATTACTTTAAGATAATAAGTGTACACTGGGCAACACAATAATAGATGATCTTACTGTGACACTTTCATTTTTACAATTTGATTTAGAATTGGTGTCTCCTCAAAAGCATGTATAACTTTTCTAAGGTAAAATTTTAGGTTTAATTTACGTTGTTGTCTGTGTTTTTTTAATATAGTATTTAAGAAAAACAAGGGGTATTTACTTTGAATAAAAACTTTTTTTTTAATCTTTTAAATGAATAAACGTTACATGATAAAAAATGTAAATTGATAAATTTAGTTTTATTCAATTTAGAGGGAAAAAAAAACGTTTTCTTTCAAATCAAATATCCTTGATGTTTCCTACTTATACTTTTATTAGTTTTTTTATTCAAGTATTCAAGTCAACTAGTTTAAACAAATAGTTGTAGTATCGAGATTAGGACCGGCAATAGTTGACCCGACCTGCTAATCCGACCTGAACCTAACTCGAAATAAGTGGGTTTGGGTTAAGACTTTTGACCCAATTAATTAAATGGGTTGACACGACCTGATCTGTTTATTAAATGGGTTCAGTTCAGGTCAAAATATCAAACCTGAAAAAAACCTGTATAACCCATTTTATTAAATGTATTAATTTCGAGTTAAATCAATAAGTATAAGCTAAACTTAGTTCATTTAATATTTTCTTATTTTTCATAGTAAATACAAAATAAACAACAAAAAAACATAAAGTTAAAATTAAAGCCTAAAAAATTAGATTTAATCAACGTTAAAACCTTCAAATGAAAACAAAAAAAATTATAAACGGGTTAAGTGGGTCAAAAGCAGGTCAACCTGATCTGTTGCAGGTCGGGTCAAGGTTGTGATTTTCGACTCAATTAACTAAATGGGTTGGGTTTGGGTCAAGAGTTTTCTGACCTGTTTATATATGACCCGAACCCAAACCCGATCCAACCTGAACTGTTTGACAGGCCTAATCGAGATATGTTCTGTTCTCTATTGTATTTTCTTACACGAGAGACCTTCTATGCATAACGCTACATGTTCTACATAAAATGAAGAGTAAATGAGATTTAAACTTGTCAACCTCAATTAATCTAGGGTAATTTATTATACTCATATGATGATACAGCATCCTAAGTAACTCCATTTCACAATCAAAACTTAATACAATGTGAAATTACTAATTTGGCAATATGAATTGTTATATAATTATTATTTGATCTTTTCTTTCGATAGTCAAAATATCTGATTTATGATTAACAAAACTTAACTTTTGTCTCATTTATTGGCGATTTTGTTAGTTGTTTCTTTAGTTATATAATCAAGTTAACGGAAATGCATATTTGGTAAAATTAATCACTAATTGTGGGCTAGCTGTTAATCAGAGAAAAAAAAAAGATAAATTAGCCAAAATAATGAAAAAAATTGCACAACAAACTATCTTCACAAATTCTTGTAAAAGACGGTCTCTTTGATGAACTATCTGATTGGATGACCAATAAAGAAAAATATAGAGTAAGAGTAGATAATAAGCTTTGATGGATTGGGCCTGATTGACCTCTAATCGAAAGGATCTCTCACAAGAGTGGCTATTCTTTCTTTATTTGATCGTTTAAAAAGTCAAAAATAAACAAAAGCGAACACCAAACATATTAAAATCTCGATATCAAAGTTGAAAGACCCTTAAAAAATGCAGTCTTTCATTGGCTTGACACAAAAGTGTATCACGAATTCTTACTTGAGACCGTCTATATAATAGACGTCTCAAGTTTGGGCTGACCCAATTTATAAATTTAAAAAAAAAAACTAATTAGTGGTTTTGTAAGGTAATTAGGGAGATATGAGCTGGACTTTTGAGAGACCTCTATACTATAGACGATTTCTCATGAGATGACCTGAAAGTGTATACGTTCAACAAATACAAGTAATATACTTTATAATAAATTAAGGCCTCCTAATAATTATTCAAGTTAGCTTCTCATATATTTTGGGTTACTTGCGAGCCACAAATAAAAGTAGTTAGTTTGCTGTACAAACGCGGCCCGAGCGAGACAATCGGTCCCATTCCATGTGGAGTGAGCAATGTTATTATTGCAAGCCAAGTTGTTCACCTTATTTTTGCATATTGACTTTTCAATTGATTTATGCCTACATTTGCTTCATATAGTTGACATTATATATAAATGGAATATCCTATGTTTTGGGATACCTTGTAGCTTTGAGGTATCATGCCAACTCCTCTTTTACTTTCAAAAAATGTTATTCTTCTATTTCATAATATCGTTACCATTTAGAATATTCTATTTTGGAGAAAGAAATTTGGTTAGGATTTTTCAGACATATATAGATGATAAAATATGCTCCCTTTGTCCTCTAAGATTTGCATTAAACAGAAAGAGGGTAGTTTTTAAGAATGTGGTGATAAATGAAAAGAGAGAATGAGTTATGTGGATGAAATCAAAAGAGGTAAAATGTATGGATGAAATTAAAAGACAGTGGTGGGCCAGCATCCAAAAATAGAAATGATGCTAATTAAGTGGGACAAACCAAAATGAAAAATGTTGCAAATTCAATGGGACATAGGGAGTATTCATGTGAGATTTAGTTAGATGCATCTTAATATATACTTTTTATTATATATTTTTTATAATTTTTTATGATGCGTGTTCAGAGATATTAACTCAAATTTTACTTTAAAATTGTGCAAAAAGTAAAAAAAAGAAAAAAAAGAACAGTGAAAACTTTCAACTCTTATTATCTTCTCGAAATCGTTAAATATATTTAAAGAAGCAGCGGAAGAAAAAAAAACAACTTATGAATGAATAGAATAAATATGTGGATGCAACGATGAGGAAAAGATTCAAAAATTATATGTACCAACTACCAAGCGATTTTATGTAGCATTTTTAAGAGTACATAAATTCAATTGAACAAAACGAAAATATTGTATTTTTATAGGAAATAATCTAAATCTATATATGGTGATTGACTTAATCATTATGCTTTAAGTAAATATGAGGAAATAATGACGAAAAAACAAAATTAACTACTAGTTAGGTCCTATTCCCTTCACCTTGAATTTTTTGAGTAGAATTTATTTTTATTATTATTTTTTTTTACTAAAATAAACGACTTATTTTTACTAATGGAATTTTATTTTATTGATTAACATTTTTTTATTTTTTACACTAATAACATTTATTAAGCCAACGTTAACTTTTCTTTTTCAAAATATTATTGATTTAACAAAGATCCTTAAACTCAAAATTCAAGCTAGCTAGTGTGGTTAGATGCAGATTCAGCTTTATTCGATCCTTTTCGTTACAGGAACTTCTTTTTCTAAGGATTTTTCTGATTATTTTTCTTGAGCCGAGAAACTCTATAACCACTTTCTTCTTGTGGGTATGGGTTACCGCTAAAGCTGTTCAAAAGTGACCCGACCCGAAAACTCGAACCGAAACCGAAAGTAAACCGACCCAAAAATGTGTTCTATTTTTAGGTTTATCGAGCCGACATTACCCGACCTGAAGTTATATTCGAACCGGTTGACAACCGTAAATGGGAAAACTGAACTCGAGCTGTAACCAATTTTTTAAACCGACACATAATCATTAACCTAGATTATCCGAACCTAATAATGACCGACCCGAGTCATATCCGACCCAAATCATGCTTGAAACCGAACTCGGACCGGCTAAAACCGACTTAACCCGAAGGAGTTTAGATCGAACTTGTGTAAACCTGAACAAGTTTTTAACATAGAAGTATGATCGACTCATATTCAATCATCTTATTATTTATTCTAATAAAGTGATAAATATTTGATAAATATTTTAATAATATAAATTTTATAAATACATGATTTCATATATTTAGTTTTCGATCAAACAAGTAAAAGTAACAATGTAATAATGATCACTAATTGATTTGTATTTAAACTTTTTATTTTGCTTTAAGTAAAGGAAACCTTATCATCAATAAAAAAATGACTAATAACTTAATCTGATACTGACTCGATCGATAATAATTAGTAATTCGTAGCCAAATTCTACTTGAAAAAAATACCATAACTCGATCTGTACCCGGTAAAACCGAACCAATTATTAACCGATGACAACCCGACCCTGATTGAATCTCGACACGAACTTCAACTGACACCGAACTGATGCTAACTCGACAGCTCGAATAACCGATCTTCAACCGAACCGTGACTAACCGACCCGACCCGAGCGTGACCCGTCAGAACATGCATCCGAAAAATAACCAACCCGAAAAACAACCGAACCGAATGACACCCATCCGAAATCAACCCGATCACCCGAATGAACACCTCTAGTTAACGCCTTCCTTCCCTCTCCAGACATTGATCATAATTTCTATAAACGATATACGCAGAATAAGATGATGATTATTAATGACTTAACTAATAGTACCCAATTATTTGGAATCAAGACATTCACATTGTTATTATTTTTGCACCTAACTAATACTCCATTTCATATAAAAGTACTAAGATTAGGTGGCATTCCCTATATATATCTCTATCCAAAGACCTCCAAAACAACATAAAACAAACTCATTAAAGATTCATATTCCAAACCCATCAAAAAAAGAGAGAAGTAATTATGGGAATTTTTGGAGAATCCAAGGCATGTCCAAAAAGAGAAATTAGAAGCACAAAACAAGTTAAGAAATTTTCAAAAACAAGTCTTCTAGATGTTCTTGCTCAAGGTGGTAACATTTCTTCCTACACTGCAGAAGATGGAACCGTTAGAATAAAGATTCTTGTCAACAAACAAGATTTTAAAAGAATTATCAACAATGCATCATCATCACCATCAATAGGATCGAATCGTGACCGTTCGATTAATTCTCCTTCATCAATCGCATCATCACCATCAATGGAAAGAAGGTTGTATGATCTTATGAGAAGGAAGAAGAAATCTATGGGTACTAAATCTTGCTCTACTTGGTTGCCTGTTCTTCAAAGCATTCCCGAAGAACATTGTTAATGTTTTTCAGTGTCATATGATTTGTTAATCGTATCATAAATCGCAAATTAAGAAAAACAAATCACGAGAATTAGTTTCAACTAATTTGTGATTATTTGGAATACAAATTCATAAGATGAATTAGTCGATGAATTATGTTATACTGATCCACACCAACAAAACTAATTATGGGTACCGGTACAACAAAACTAATTATGGGTACCGGTACGTGGTGTAATTGATGGTGACTTTTTTTGGTACAAGTATTTTTAGAAAGCTTGACATTGGGTACTCCTATCATGTACTTTTTACCCTTTTTTCCATCCTAATACATGTAAATGTTGGGATGCTGGTTGTTTTAACCTTATAAAGGTTATTCATTTGTATTATTTCCTATTTTTTCAGTTTTCAATTAAGGATTAGTATGTATTTCAAATAGTAAAGTATTCTCAATTTCCCTTTTTATGCATCTAATTTCCATACATGTATAAGTTATGAGCTGCACTTGTGAGTAGGGATGGGAATAGGTCGGAGTCGGCTCGGATTATTAACCATCAGACTTTGCTTCGGATAAAAATCAGACTATGTTTTTTATTTCACCTCCACTTTGAATCGGATTATGCATACTCAAACTTAGCTCCGACTTGGATTCTCAGGCCATTGACGAATTTGGATTATTATCAAGCTTTATTCTTATCGATCTTATATTAATGATCAAAAAGCATAAAAAAACAGATTAGGCTTTTGCATACGTACAACTTAACAAAGAAAATTTGTTCTTCAAATTCTAGAATCGCAATTCGAATCATTAGTATCGTATGGAATCATGGAATCGCAACTAGAATCGTACGATTCTACAGATACGATGTTAAAAATACTCCATAAAAATGCTAAACTGGACCTTAGTCCACCCAATCAAATATATCTCTGGACTGTCTTGTTATTTTTTGAATGTCAGAGCGAAAGATGAAAAGGGTCTTTAAACATTTAAGGCGTAATAAAAAAAATATAATATTGGTTGTGTTTTGTATTATTGATATTTTAACTACTCTATAAAGAAGTCTAATAACATTTAGACCCTTTAAATCAAAAGAATTATCCCATTTAGTTTTACACTCTATTTTAAGCACTAATTCAATCAAAAATATTTCTAATTGTGCATAGTGAAAAATTATACTGCCTTCATTCCTTAAAGAAGTTTTCATTTGTCATTTGAGATTGATTAATTTTTTGTTCCCATAAAGAATTTTACTATTTATATCACAAATTTTTGAAAAAAATAAACTTATTTATCCTCATTTTTAATATTTTAATAATCCTTAGACCACTCACATTGTTGTGGAAATTTTCTTTGAGTGGAAATGTTTTTGTAAGGTCAAAAACCCACAAAAAATATGCAAATGTTTCTAAAAAAAGTCTAAAGTGAGTGGAAATTTTTTGGAACTTCCTCACAAGGGCCCCACCATCTAAAATAAAATTTAAAATAAAAACTAAGAAAGTAAAAAGACGGGGTAAAGTAAAAAGTAGGAGGAACAAAGTAGTAAGGATATTTTTTTGTTTTCTCGTTGATGGGATAATTTTTTTTATTGCAATTAATGAGTAATATATTAATTCCAAAAAACAAAACCTTTTACAACCTAGGCTATAAAAGAAAACACTTCCCAAACACGAAGCACCAAAAAAAAAAACACACAACCAACAAACAATAGCAGAACCTAGACAATGAGCCACTACTTACAAGAGTCCTCTAATCGTGCCACAACAAAGAACAAGATACTATGAGCTACAATCTTAGCTAGAAGGCCTTAATCACCAAAAACTCGAACATTCCGCTATAACCATGTTTGGTATAACATCTTAGTCCAAATCATGGGGAAAAGGGAGACTTTGGATTTCTTCCTCTTGGACATCATACTCGTACACTAAACGACACTATCAAAAGAGGAGGGCCAACAAAAATTCGGAACATAAACCTTAATATAGAGATAAATATCCTGGATGTAAGAACAAGGGCTGAAAAGGTACTCTCTATCTTCATCACCATGTTGACAAAGAACACAAATAACATCACACTGAAGACCCCATTTGACGAGCCTATCCTTAGTGGGGAGCCCATTTTGGTAAATATCTAGAACAAGCGTTGATGGGATAAATTATATTAGTAATATTTCTATACAAATTTGATGTAGTAGAAAGGAAAGGTGTCTCGAGAGATTGATGATAAAAAAATTTTACTCACCATTAAGAGTATTATTTTGGTCCCTACATACCTTCTACTAACTTGATTTTAATATTTTTTTATTATTTATAGTCCCCGCATGTTTTTACTAACTCTATAAAACCATTTTTTAATAGATGTGATCCTGATAATTTTTTTCATTAACTTTCTTTTAATATCTTTTAATGTTTGTGGTCCTTATTTTTCATTTATCAAATTAATTCAATAAAATAAGATATTCATGATTTAAAAGATTTTATTTTTCTTAATTCTTGTGAACATTCCTTATGGAAACTAATTTAATGAACAGAGGGAGTAAAAAATTGATATTGATAAGATCTATATTGAGACGAATCAAAAAAATCCAAATTGCCTCTATTTTAACATTTTGATAGAATATAATAAAAATTAAGAAAGATCGATAAGGTGTGTCAAAAAATTAAATAGGACATTTACTCTGAATTGCTGGGATTATTATATAAAAAAATGTAAATTATAGCTAAATTTAATTTTTTTTAATATAAATTTTGTACTTCAAAAATATTTTTTGGACTCTAAAGAAATTAGGACCCTAATCGATGGTCGCTTTGACCTTGCTAATCAACAGCTATGGTGTCAGGTTCAATAACTTTTTTTTTGAAGATAAGGTTCAATCACTTTAATCACATTGATTAGTTCTTTTTAATAAATAATTTTTGGGAAATTTCACGTGGTAACCCTGAGGTTTTGGGTTTTCCACGTGGTAACCAAAACTCTTAAAAAATCCACGTGGTAACCCTGATGTTTACTTAATTGTTCCACCGTGATCTTTTTGCACATAAAAACATTCCAAACATTGATTTCGAAGCTTTAAGACTGTTGTACGCTTATTTATGCGACTCACCATTTCAAATGCCATCAGTTTCAACTTTTTTCCCCAAAATATAAACTCTAACTATACCATCTTTCATCCAAATCATATTTTTTCTCCCAAATCCAAATATAATAGAGTTAGGGTTTATAATTCACAAAAACTTGGACGAGACCGTCCTACTCTAAGACGAGATCAGGGCCGACCCATTGTTAGGCGCGTGTACTACACGCGCGCGCTTTGCCCTATAAATTTCGTTTTTTTGTTTTTTCATTTTTCTGGAAAAATTCAATTTGGACCTTAGAGGTATCAATTTTGACCTTAAAGATATCAATTTTGCTCAATTATGCTCTTACTTTGCTCAGTTTTGCATTCAAGTTTAGAATATGTATATTGAATTACATTAATGTAGTTCATACAAAGTGTAATCAATTTTTCCATTAAATTATTCAGTTTCATTATTAAATTGTTCAATTCTCCATTGCGCAAGATTTTAAGCATAATTCATGTTATTCTGATCTACATACATGATTAAATTTTTCCATTAAATTGTTCAGTTTCATGATTAATGTAGTTCATACAGGTATTCAGTTTTTATAGTATTCAGTTTCATTGTTAATTTATTCAATTCTCATTTTATAGTGTTCAGTTTCATGATTAATGTAGTTCATACAGGTATGATTAAGTTGAAATTGATATCTTTAAGGTCAAAACTGATACATTTATGATTAGAATTGAAAAATGCTCAGAAGATGGAATCAAAGAGAGAAAGCACCCAGTCTTGTCTCAACTTAAGACGGTCTCGCCCAAGACCAGCTGTTATAATTAGGGCGAAAGGGTTGAAACTAGAGGTGTTCATGGGCGGGCTTGGGCGGGTAGAGGACCAGCTATTTGCTACAAAATCTACCCGCGGGCAAAATTATTTAAATGCCCGCGCGCTTTTGCGGGCGTATTTTTTTGTCCCGACCCGCCCATTTTTAAAGCGGGCAGGACCCGCGGGTTGGCGGGTATTTCTTACATAAATATCAAATATATAATACAAAATATAAAGTTAAGTTTTAGAAATAATTAAAATACAATACATTGTCTAAAATTTCAAACAGGATTTCAAATTTTCAATCTTGCTTCGAGAAATGAGAAGTATGGTGGACGGCTCAAGCAAAGTAATGAAGTACTCTAGGCTCCTAGTTAGGAATTTCCTTTATATGGGTAATACTAATACTAATAAATTTGGATTCAAAGACCAAAGTCCAAATATCAAACACAAGAATTTAGACTACTAATTAGCATTACTTAATATAATTAATTAGATATTATAAAAAAATAATATATTTAACTAGGCGGGCGGGCGGGTTTACCCGCGGGTATTTTTTTAGTGTCGCTACCCGCCCATTCATCTTGGCGGGCGGGTATTACCCGTCCAAACTTTAATTTTTTGAAAAAACGCTGTCCATGCCCGCCTATTTTTCGAGCCGGGCCTGGCGGGTAGCCCGCCCATGAACAACTCTAGATGAAACTGATGACATTTGAAATGGTGAGTCGCATAAATAGACGTATAATAACTTTAAAGCTTCAAAATTAACGTTTGCTAACGTTTTTCTAATGTTTTGCGTGCAAAAAGGTTACAGTGCAGCAATTGAATAAACCTTAAGATTACCGCGTAAATTTTTTAAACTTTTTGATTACCACGTGGATAACCGAAAACCTCATGTGAAATTTCTCATAATTTTTTTAGTAAAGAAAGCCAACATACAACCATAGGGGGTAAGCAAGTCCTAAATTGACACCTAAAAGTAGCATTAGTATACTCCCCCTTACTTGGTTACCTCACCTTTTTGAAAGAGTTGATAATGTTGGGCACAAAGGGTTCATTACAAGTTCACAACATCACCAATATTCATATTAATTAAAATCGATTTAAGCAAGACAATTAACTAAACCAAGACAATAGTCTTATCTCATTTTATTCACCAAAGTCACATTACAATATAATTTGCTTTTAATGGGATATATTTAGCGACATTTAATATAAAAGTCACTATATCAAATTTCTTATAATATATATAGAGGATCTAGCGACATTTATTAGACCCTTTAGTAGAAAAATAAAAAGTCACACTAAAGCTTTTGCGACATAGAATATAGTGACATTTCTTACAAATGTCACTACCGACTATAGTGACAGTTACATATGCCACTAAAGACCAAATAAAGTATCGTTAAATCACTTTATAGTGGAACTTAAAATAAAAATCCAATAATTATTACACTAAAAATATGAATCTGTGGCATTTTTTTAATGACACTAAATCTAATGTCGCGAAAAGTTTAATTTGTTGTAGTGTCAACCAATAGGCCAATCAAAACACGCAAACATTTTTCGTAGTAAACCATTTCAGTGTGAAGGATAGGATTAATCAAGGGAGTCCATCCAAATCACTCTTATTATGATAAAATGAAGAAAGTTTCACAAAAAAACAGTGCAACCACTGTTCAAGCTCGTTTTTCAACACACCAAACAAACAAATATGATCACCACCGTTCATATTGAAGCCCCATGTGTCCCCTAATTCCTACAATAAATTCAAAGATGAGCCAAACGAATTACGTTTGTCCCTCTATCGGATGTGTTGATTGAAACTTATTAACAAAATTTTTTTTTTTTGGAATAAATCCACTTTCTCTCTCCTCATGTTTTTTTTTCCTCTTTTGACAGTAAATAAAAGGCTAAAATTAACACCCTCAAAGCTTCTAAGAGACTATCCAAATTATAAGGGTATTATTAAACGTCGCCACCCTTTTCATTTTATCGCCACCCCTTATATATTGAAATTCTAAAATTGCTCCTAATTACTTTTCAAACCTTTAATCTCTAACATTTCTTTAAAAACTTTCTCCGAACACTCATTGAACTAAAACAAGCTAAAACTAAAAATTAAATTTAAAGTGGCCAACGAAAATGAGCATTAATATGATTGCGGAATCGATATGATTGTGTTAAAATTTGAGACATATTTACTCTAATTGGGATAACTTTAAATAGAAAAATCGTATAATTATAATATTTGAGGCACTATAGCCTAGACTTCAAGATCTTTCCAATGATATATTATATGCCCAATTTCGATAACCGAGCGAAAAAAGACGATTGTTTGAAGTTTATTTGTGCTGAAATTTGATACATGTTCATTCTTTTGGTCATAACTTTTTATACAAAAATCGTATTAGTGCAAGGTTTGTAGCATTAGAAACTAGACTTCAAGAGCTTTCCAACAATATATTATATGCCAAATTCTGACAATTGAGCGATAAATGACGACCGTTCAAAGTTTGCAGTAATTTCTAACGATCAGGCCATGGTCCAATCGCACAAAACGTGCGATTCGACCATGGTCCAATCGCACAAAATGTGCGATTTCACCATGGTCCAATCGCACAAAATGTGCGATTCCACCATGGTCCAATCGTGCGATTGGACCATGGTGGAATCGCACATTTTGTGCGATGGAAAGCTCTTGAAGTCTATTTTCTAATGCCGTAAACCTTTCACTAATACGATTTTTCTATAAAAAGTTATGGCCAAAAGAATGAACTTGTATCAAGTTTCAGCACAAATAAACTTCAAACGATCGTCATTTCAAAATTTGCCAAAGGAGTGATTATGTATCAAATTTCAATACAAAACGTGTGATCAAATTTATTTTTCGATTTTAAAAATTATTTTCTTTACTAAAATTTATATTTTTATTTTACTTTAATTATTATTGAGAAAGTTAGTTTAGAAATAATAATAGTTGATTTTATAATTAAAATTGAATTTAAGGGCATTTTAGTAATTTTATTAAAAAAGGGGTGGCGATAAAATAAAAAGGGTTGCGATTTTTAAAAATTGGGAATTATAATAGATAGGCTCAAATAGGCTCAAATAAATGTGACCCACAAAATATTATAACTCTAAAAGTGGGCTGGACACCCAATAGATAAGGGGTACTTTTCATTTGCTAAATAAGGTGTTAAACCACCAAAAACTAGCTATTACAAGAATTTTGTGATACAAGAAACCCACAAAATGAAATATAAATTACCTTTTCTTACATTTTGTTTGGTTAGTCATACTAAATGGTGGTAATGAAAATAATTTATAGTATAAAATTTCATCAAAAGTTTCATATCATTCCCATGGTATTGAAACTTTGTTCACAAAAGAATTTTGTAGTTTACAAATTTCCATTACCATCTAGGGCATGCTTCTATTGGGTGTAAATATTTAATAGAGTAAAAAAATTCAAAGTAAGAAAATAAAGTTGATAAATGAGTAATTAGTGAAATTTGATTGTTGTAGAGGTGGAAGAATTGTTGCAAAGTAATGAAAAATGAAGGGAGTTTTCAATTTTGTGGGGTAAATATTTAGTCTAGGGGAGGGTGGGGGAATGTATTACCTCCATAATAGGGGAATTATCTACTTTTTCCTTCATTTTTTTTATTTTATACTCATTTTACTTTCTTTACAACTATCTCAACTACTTCAAATGCATCTCTATTTGCTTTCATTTCACTAGTTTGACTTTTTTACTCCCTTAAATATTTACACGCAATATAAGCATGCCCCTAATAATGAATTTTAGGTAGAAAATGAGATGATTAAAGTTGGACAAACATGACCATCAAGGTAGTCAAGTGATTTTTCAACCAAACTAGTTTTTTATTCCATTACCGCAGTTTATTACCACTTACCAAACGGATTGTTAAGGTATTAAACTCACTCTTACAGTTAGAGGTGTTCATTCGGGTGATCGGGTCGGTTTCAGACGAGTGTCTTTCGGTTCGGTTGTATTCCGGATCGACTATTTTTCGGTTGTGTGTTACGACGGGTCGCACTCGGGTCGGGTCGGTTAGTCGCGATTCGGTTGAAGATCGGTTATTCGAGCTATCGGGTTAGCATCGGTTCGGTGTCTGTTGAAGTTCGTGTCGAGTGTTAATCGGTGTCGGGTTGTCATCGGTTAATAATTGGTTCGGTTTTGTCGAGTACAGATCGGGTTCGGGTTTTAATTATTATCGGCTACGTACTACTAATTACTATCGATCGAGTCAATATTAAATTAAGTTGTTAGTCATTTTTTTATTGATGACAAGATTTCCTTTACTTAAAGCAAAAATAGTTAAAATGTAAATCAACTAGTGATCATTATTACTTTGTTACTTTTACTTGTTTAACCGGAAATTGGAATTATAAAGTTCTATCAATTTTCATCTAATACGGTTATATACATTGACCATTGATTATTAACTCTAAATATATGAAACCATGTATTTATAAAATTTAATTTATTAAAATATCTATCACTTGATTAGATTAAATAATAAGATGATTGAATATGAGTCTATCATACTTCTATGTTAAAAATTGGTTCAGGTTTAAAGCAATTCGATCTAAAATTTATTCGGGTTTAGTCGGTTTTTGCCGGATCGAGTTCGGTTTCGAGCATGATTCGGGCCGGATATGACTCGGGTCGGTCATTTTTGGTTCGGGTAATCTCGGTTAACAGTTATGTGTCGGTTACAAAAATCGGTTACAGTTCGGGTTCAGCTTTCTCATTTTCGGTTGTCAATCGGTTCGGGTACAACTTCGATTCGGGTATTGTCGGTTCGATAAACCTTAAAAAGGAACACATTTTCGGGTCAGTTTACTTTCGGTTTCAGGTCGGATTTTCGGGTCGGGTCACTTTTGAACAGCTCTACTTACAGTTAAGGGGTGAGTCATGGTTAATTTTGTTTACTCAAAATGGGTCTACGTTGTTGATAAACTCCCTCCGTTCCTATGTTTACATTTCTCATTATATTCGGTTTTAATTGTTGTTTTTCTATAAAAATCTTTTTATTTTTATGAAATTTCTAGTGATAATTATCTTTAGTCACCTTAATTTTAATATTTTTTTAATATTTATGATGTGAATATATTTTTCATTAATGTTATTTTAATAATTTTATAATATTTACGGTCCCATTATATTATATTCTATTAAATTTATTTCACATTTATAAAGTTTGTGGTCCTTATTTTTTTCACTAATTTTATTATATATATTTTTCACTACTTTTGTCCATTAATTTTAGGAAAAATTACATTAAAAACTCCCAACTATTCGCCGTTTAAATATAAAACTCCCAACTATTGATTATTATTCAAAACTCCCAACTATAGGCCCATCTTAAATATAAAGCACCGATACATTTTATAACCTGTTTTAACCGGTTACCTTTTGTTGAAATGGGAGGGTACGTGAAAGGTCGTGTAAGGTCAAAGGAAGTGAGGTGATTAATAAATACAATTGGGTCTCACTACTTCTCAATTAAAACCAATTTATCTGGTTATAAGTTATCTTGGACTTTAAATATAAAATGGGCCTAAAGTTGAGAGTTTTAAATAATAATCAATTGTTGAGAGTTTTATATTTAAATCGCTAATAGTTGGAAGTTTTTAATATAATTTTCCCTTAATTTTATTATTCAATAAAATAATATAGTCACCATCTAAAAGTTTCAACTTTTCTTTAATTTTCCTGAATTTCTTATATGAGAACATCAAATTAAAACAGTTGTACGTTGAAGTTGGCTTCAAAATTGTTATTGATTTAACACATAGAAGAGCTATAGAAGATGATATGCAAAAGACAAGTAGGAGAGTTTTAACATACATGCATCTAATAAATGAAAATTCATATGCCTTGCACAAGTCCATCTTTATTAGACATGGGTCTAAAAATATTTTTACTATAGGACAACCAGATGGCTACGGGCCCAATTCAAAGCCAATCCAAGTAAGTTAGGCCATTACAAATTTACACTTTACACATCTAATGTCAGAAGACCTCAATTCATAATCATACTTCAAATGTAGATGGAGAGAGAGCGAATAGATTGATTATGTTAATTAATACCCATACACATTGTTGGGTGGCCTTCTCTTTCGGCCCTTCACAATAGGGAAGGGTTTAGACATACAAGGTACAGAACCATTAGATCACTTGTGCAAGTTCATACTATTCCTATACCAACTACTTGTGCAAATTGACATGCCTTTGATAGCATATATTATTATATTATCTATACTTCATTTGCGACATTACTACTATCACAAAGTCTGGAAACATCATTACTATACCAAATGTTAATGGATTAAAAAAAGATGGTCGAAAAGCAATAAACATCATTTGCAGACATTACTACTATCACAGAGACGGAATCGATTATCTTGCAGCACAAAGGTACCCTAAGAAATCATAGAAACAGTATAGTGGGAGTAGAGAAATATTCAAGTAGATTAAAATCAGATTACTAAGTAGTGGAAAATGGAAGCAGCTCACCCTATGATTTGTCTTCAGGTTATCTATCTATTTCGTGAAGATTTCAGACCAAAAATCCTTATAGATAATATAATACATCATTCCATTAACAAATCATAGACCAAAATCAGATAATATAATACAACACAAACTCAATGGATAATACATCATTTTTTGTCTACTCACCAATCAACATTATCTCTGTGCTTATTACATTCAGCAGACCAAAATAAATAAATAGGAGTAGCTGCAATTTTATCTATACTACTATCACATACCTGTGAATGAAGATACTCTGTCTTGTCAGATCTAAAACCTATTCAAAGAGGTGAAGGCAGAATCAATTAGTATTCAAAGAGGCTGAATAGATGAGGCACATTACTTAACTATGAAAACCTAGAAACAAAACAGAGACAATTGTCTTGAAATCTATAACTGTGCGCAAACCACCATTATAAAACAATTTTGACAACATTTAGCTCATGTTCCCCAGTATATGAAAGAATTAACAATGGCGAACAATTTCACACTAAATTATTTAACTATGTAAAGCTAAATTATATTTCAAACCAAAATAATGCAAAAGAAACCCTAAAATCAAATAAAACATCAAATAATAGCTTAAAACAAAGAAAAATGCAATTGAAATGGAATTATCTACTTACAAGAGTGATAATCTGTTGAAATTGAAGCATGATGGTGAAAATATTGCGTACATTTGTTTGAGAAGATGAAGATGAAATGGTGGATTGGTTTTTAAGAGAGAAATTAAATTGTGTGTTTAGTTTGAGAGAGAAATGAAATTTTCATGGGTTTTGTAATTTGAATTAGAAATATTTTTAATTTATTTTTGTTTGAAATGCTGAACAATTGTTTGAAATAACCTTGATATTTTCAGCTTATTTGTATATAATTTTTTTTATTGTTAAAAGCTAAGAAATACTATGTTGTTATATTGGTGACACTTATAAGTGTTATCTTTAATTGAGGACATTTGTAATTGTCACTTGTAGTTTTGAACTTGTGACACTTCTATAAAGTGTTACCAAAATTATGTCATAATTGACACTATTTTTTGTAGTGCAAATACATTACAAAAATTATAAAATAACTAAATTTAATTAGAAATTGTTTTGACGAAATATTCAACTATCTAAATCATCTAATACCGCTACTATTTCCTCCACCACGCCGCATACGAGATCTGCCCGAACCTCCTGAAGCACGTGTGTTATGAGATCCATGAGAACCACCAGGACTTCCACCATAAACCTCCGAACCACCTGCTTCACCGGCACGGCTAGATTCTCCAGCAAGCTGAGATTCTAGTCGTCTAATGGGCTCTTGCATTGATGTTAATTGATTTCGCATATCTTGCAGCTCATTAGCACTTGGGTTGTTCTCGGTCACTTGAACATTTACGTACGTTCTAAACTCATTAATGGCGGAATGGAGCTCATCAAGTTCTCTCCTTAGGTCAGATTGAGGAGTGTGGAAAATGAAGCGTTCAGGATAGAAAACCTCATCGGCAGACCCTAGACCATACACCCTAGACGATGTCTTTTTCTTTTTGGCAACTAAGTCAACCGCATTTAGGTAATTTTTATTGATATCTGGCGTCTTACCCTTCCTGAGATCCTCATCATTAAGGTCGTTGTACATTTTCTGCCAAAACTTAAAAGAGAAATGTTAAAAAGTATAATATTAATTATGAATAATATTATGTTGAAATTTAACTTACGTTTATTTGTTTGTCGATATCAGTGACAAGCAACCGCTCATTCCCATCCCCTCGCACACCCTTGGTGCGAACCAACATGCTATGTGGAGTTAAATCCACATCTCTAGACTCCTTGGCCTAACAATAAAAAATATTAAAAAAACTATACTACTTATTAATTCACAAGGAAAAAAAATTATTTACCATCAGCTCGCGCAATCGAGCAGCAGACAATCCACCACCGCGATAAGTGGGAAGTGGTCTGGCATCTGGCTCGCCCCGACGTCTGTTAACCTTTGCTTGATCGCTTAAGGTTTTAAAGTCTTCGGATTCAAAAGTATTTTTCCATGCACTCCAAACATTTGAGGGCATGTTGGGAGTGAACTCCATCGCATGATGTTCCCCTTGCTCATCCTGTTCTTCTTCCTGCTCATCTCTTTCTTGCCTCTCTTTCTTTTGCTTCTCTTTAAATTTTTTATATTTAGAGCGCAATTTGGTCATTTTATCACGATATCGTTGAGCGCAACGCGAGTTCCAGGCATGTTTGACGTCCGCATCGATGCGAGGGTCCCATTTGTAGAATTTCTATAAAAATAGCAAACTCAACTCAAAAACACATTAAACAAATCAAATAATCGAATAATAATTAAAAATATACATACGTACCTTGAATTCGTTCCAATAAAATTCCTTAACATCATCGCTAATTTTACTCCAAGTGGTGCCATGAGGATCTAAGGAAAGCTTAAAAGTTTTTCCTATATGGGCTGAGACTCCCTGCTTTGGACTTATCTCTTTGGCCGGATCAAAACTAAAAAAGATAAATTATTAGTAAATATAAATATAATAAAATATTATACAAATTTTCTTTTAAATGTAACTTACGCTTTTTTTATTGGGTGCCATGGAAGCTAGGATCAGAAGGATCATCCCATGATACCCGTGATTGAGTACCCGTTTGTGGTTGTGGTTGTGGCTGTTCATCCGTTCTATTGTCTCCAACATTATTAGTGTCTTCTTGTGGTTGTGTTTGTGGTTGTGATTGTGGTTGTAGTTGTGGTTGTAATTGTAATTGTAGTTGTGGTTGTAATTCTATTGCCTGAGGATTCGGTTCTTCGAATACTGGTGATTGTTCCTCAGATGACAAATCATTTTGAGGGCAATCGTGCTGATGGAAAAAGTTGTAGTATGTTTTTGGGAATGCACTTGCAGCAGCATCGTGCACCATACGCGCATGTGGATTTTCCTCACGGTTTCTCACAAGGGAAGTATTCTGCTGTTCCTCACAAACAAACGCATTACTACAACCCTCTTTAGCGAGTATATCATAATGGTACCTCCAATCGTAATAATCTCCAACGAACCCCTTTCGCAAAAGATGATCTCTCACTTCATTCGGTTTTTTAAAATAAAAGTTTTTACATTTAACACAAGGACATCTAATTTCTACACTTTGACTATTACTGATAGCGAAATTCAGAAAAACTTCAACCCCTCGCAAGAATTTTATATTATATGCCCCATCATCAAATTGTTTGTTATACATCCAACTTCTATTGCATAAAAAATATTTGTTGTCATCCGCCATAATAACAAATAACCTATGAAATCAATAAATATTATTGAATAAATTTAAACTATATTTATGTATCTAATTAGGAAAACAAAAACAAAAATCAATTAAAAAATAGTAAAACAAATTAAATTTAAACAATAATAAAATGACAAATTAAAGTAATCAAGTAGTAAAAAATCATACCTACAATTTGTCTGATTATTATTCTTCCAATCAACAAAAGGAACAATTTTTTGTGGAAATAGAAATTTTTGTGAACCGAAACTAAACCTTACTCCGAACACAAAATCAAATGGATGCATTGCATTTTATAGACCACCAACGGTCATATTCTGATTTAGCCAAAGGATGGCTACGGAATGGCTACTAAATTGACCGGTAGCCAAACATGGCGACTAATCAGAGCCGTAGGCTTCCCCGTAGCCATGCTTCGTAAAAGAACATTTTTCAGCATGAGTCTAGCAGGTATTTACTCTACTGTCTTGAATAGTCAAGTTCCAACGCCTGCAGTGGAGCGTTTCAAGGTAAGGCCTGTTTGATACATGATTTTAAGAGCTAGCAATTAAGTTTAAAAATATTTCCCCTCAAAAATAAAAATTAAGTTTGGAATATATTAGCTTTATGCACGGACTGAACATGTAAATCCAGTAATCAACACAATGAAGAGATTTTTAAAAGATTATTGTGTAACCTTTTATTTTAGTTTCAAACCGTTGGATCATAATTTAGAGTATAAAAATGTAAAGGTTAGAGTATATATACTTGCTCCGATCCGAAATATTTGCTACATTTTGTTTTTGGACACTATTTATCGTTTAAACTTATTTTATATATTGCGGCTAATATATAAGTAATAATATAGTCAAGTGGGATCTTGTTTGAATCGTCTAATTGCATACTTTAATAATAAAATTTTTTATAATATTAAAATGTATATAATTCAACATATAAATAAACAAAATAGTACATTAAATTGCATAAAAAAGTTAAATGTAGCAAGTATTATGTAACGGAGGAAGTACTAATTATACTAATGTATAATAAATTCAAGTCTATGGCAATTACTATGAAAATAGAGGGTCAAAAGTACTACTATAATAGTAGGGATAAAAGGGTAATATCCTGTCACGGAGAAAAAAAACGGATGCAATTAAAATTGCGACAGACTCGCCGAATAGGGAGATGAGCCGTCGCTTTTTTCACAAACTCACTACATACTTTGCAAGAAAATACATCGCGATTCTACTTAGATCGTTTAGAGAGGTAGAATCGAATCGGAAAATCGAATCGTAGAATCGTACAATTCTACAAATAAACTTAAATATTTTAAAAATATCTAATTTCTAATAAAAATAATCCAATTCAAAAGTTTAAATTTATGAATTAAAGTTTCTTTGACTTTATTTTTAAGAATATAACGAAAACTTTTTAATAATTAGTTGAACTTCATACCGATTAAGGAATTTATTTTTTAAAAGTTTTGATGATGAAACATTTGAAATTTATGACTGTATGTGAAAGAGATTAGTAAAAGATGGTACATAAGAAAAATAAAAATAATTCATTCTAAATTTGTAGAATCGGATCGTTAAATCGTAGAATCGTAGAGTCGTGTTATGATTCTACCTCTAAAAGTTTTATTCAAATTAGAATCGTAAGATTCTACAACTTTAAGATTCTATCTAATACGATTTAAATCGCTCGCTCGCTTTTGGATCGTAAAATTGTAGAATCGTAGATCAGAATTGCGATTTTAACAACAATGGGCAGAAGAAAAGCGACTAATCGTCCACAGCAAATAAAAAATCTTTATGCGATAAAGCTATTTTGTCATTTATTTTGTCACAAAAGGCATTTGGTTACAACATAAGCGGCAAAACGCTTTATCGGTTAAATTTTTGTCGCATAATCAAGATTTTGTCGCCTATTTTCTCACTGAAGCTAAGATTTTGTAGCCTATTTGGTCGCCAAATTGATAATCAGGTTATAAAAAATTTAATATTTATTATTATTATTAAATAATATTAATAGTATTTATTACTATTATTACTTAACAATAATAACAAATATTCAATTAATTTTATAAATAATACTCAAACACTATATATATAACAACAAAAGTAATTAAATTGAAATTTAATGAATAAATTAATATTAAATTAAAAATTGTGTGTGTGTTTATGTGTGTGTGTTGTGTGTAATCTTTATTGGTTTTTATTTTAAATTTCACCATAAAGGGATTTATGTAAGATATATCACTAGATACAATGTCGCAAAAGGCTTTTGTGTGATTTTTTATGATGCTGCTAAAGAGTCTAATAAATGTAACTAAATTCTCCACATATATTATTAGAAATTTGAAGTAGCGACATTTATATTAAAAGTCACTAAATAAATCCCACTAAAAGCAAATTATGTTGTAGTGCTCCAATATGAAATCAACACTAAGTAATACAATAAAAAATAAATTAAAAAAAATAATTACTGGATACTCTAAAAACATGAATAGTTACAGCCATGAAACAACTTATAAACATGAACAACCATAAATATTTCAAAAATAAAAGCCATAAATAAATAAAAAAAATAAAAAAAATAAAAAATAAAAAAAAGATGAAACAATAACATGAAATAACAACATGATTTATTGAAGATAAAAAAATATGAAAATCTACATAAAATTGAAAACGTGAACAACCATAAATATTTGAAAAATAAGTGATAAATTAAAAAAAAATGAAACAATAACGTAGAACAACAACATGAAAAATTAAAGACTTTCAAAGGTTATTTTCAGATTTTGTTTGGAAGTACTAAAGAGTAAATAATCTTTTAAATTCCAATTGATCTATTACAATAGTCTTTAATTCATACTAAGAACTAGGGGTGTTCATTACCGGGTACCCGGCTAAACGGATTTTAGGCGATATTTATGCTGATTTTTTTAATTCGTATTCATCAAAGCTTGAAATTTTATATTTAAAATTATTATTCTAATTTTCAAAACTCAAAAGCAATATATAATGTCGATATTAAAGCCCCAAACAAACAAAACAAAGTTAACAAAAGTCCAAAGAAAATAACGTCCACAAGTTCTTAATTACAAGCCTCTTCAATAATATAAAATAAAATAACAGTCCAAACTTCAAAGTCTTCATTTGCTCATTTTTCTGTCGCAATAGCAGTTGTTTCATCAATTATAATAGTTGGTTGCTGTAAAACTAAATGCTCCATTCCTGCAAAATAATATACATCACAAAAATGTAAGGAACGACATATACAACAAATTATTATTGATTATTGTAATTAATAGAGAAAAAATTCTAACCTTCTTTAATACTTTCTAATTCTAATAAACTTTCCTCTATGCAAATTGGTCCTTGTGAAGTACGAATCCAATCTTGACAACAAATGAGAGCTTCTACCATTCGTGGAGTCAAAGAAGTACGAAATTGATCAAGAACACGTCCTTCCGTGCTAAAAGCGGACTCCGAAGCAACACTCGAAACTGGAATAGCTAGCACATCTCTAGCCATAAACATAAGAAATGGATAGGTTTTCCCTTGACCAGACCACCAAGACAATATATTAAACTCATCATCATCATTATCCTCACACTCACTTCCTAAATACTTATCCAACTCAGTTGTTACTTCCGAAGTGAATTTTCCAGTTTCATTTACATACTCCTTTCTCAATCTTGACCCCTTGCTCCTTTTCCACTCAACCTCAACAGTTTCAATGCCAATATTATCATTAGCCCTAGAACATGAACCAATCTTCTTTGTTGGTTGAGAAGATGCATAAAAATCAAACAACCTCACCAAAGTATCTCTAATCCGTTCACACATGCTAATTGAGTTAATATAATCATAAGAACGTTGAACAATCCACTCAACATATTTCAACTTAAGTCTTGGATCAAGAACTAAAGCAATAAACATCAAAACATTGACATTATTAACATTTGTCCAATACTTGTTATATTTACCCTTTATTAATTGTGTCATTTCCTTAAGACCTTCATCTTGGTCACTAAGATGAGCATTAATGGCATAACCAATGTCATAAATTTGTTCAACAACTGCATTACTTGTGACATATCTTGATCCAGACAAACTCAAAGTAGCATCATAGAAAATCTCAAGAAAAGGCAAAAACACAGCAATCCTATCCCAATCAACATCATCAGGTGCACCACAGCCACCCCCCTTTTCAAGCTCTCTTACATAAGGAGAGAACTTTGTTTTCAAATTTTTAAAAGCCTTTCTAAATGTCAATGTAGTTTTAAGCATGTTGTAAGTGGAATTCCACCTTGTTTCAATGTCTAAGCTAACAACACCCTTACAACTTAAATTTTCCTCTAAAATACATGCCTTAAACTTTTGTAACCTTGCAGGGGAAGACCTCACCCATTTCACAGCAGCTCGGACTTTCACAATAGCCTTATCATCTTCTCTCAAACCATCTTTAACAACTAGATTCAAAATATGTGCAGCACATCTCATATGTAAAAGCTCAGCATCCAACACACAATCATCCCAAAGTTTGATTACCTCTTTTAAGTATTTAATTGCTAAATCATTAGAACTAGCATTATCGACAGTTAACGTAAGTACTCTTTTAAGACCCCATTCAAGAAGACACTTTTCAACAGATCTACCAATAAGTTCCCCAGAATGACCAACAATAGGGCAAAAATTAATAATTTTTTTTATGCAAATTCCAATTATCATCAATAAAATGAGCAATTAGACACATATACGACAAATTTTGACCAGAAGTCCATGTATCAGTGGTAAGACAAACCCTAGAAGTCAAATTCTTAAAAAAACTCTTTAATTTCTTTCTATTCTCAATGAAAAGACCATAACAATCTCTTGTAATTGTAGCACGTGACACAGGAACGAAATCAGGAATAGCAACCTTGCAAAGCTTACGAAAACCCTCACGTTCTACAAAACTAAATCAAAGGAAAAGTACACTTGTAAAAGCATGCAGCTGCAAAATCAATAATGCTATGTTTGGGAATGTGGATTTCATTTGAAAATGTAGATTTGACTTAAAATTAGTATTTGTAAAATACTAATATTTCAAATTTGTATTTGAGTCAAATCCACAATTGTTATAAAAATGAATTGAAGCTGAATTTGAGAATGACCTCCCAAACCTTGTCATTCTCAAATTCTACATTAATAATTGGAACATACCTCCCCAACTTAACTGAACAACCGATTAATTTTCAATTATTAAAAAAAGAGAATAGGAAAATTTACTTTTAAAAATTCGCCATTTTGCTTGTTTTCTTTTAAAAATTTCATCTTTTGCTTGTTCTCTTTTAAAAATCCGATCTTTTGGTTGTTCTCTTTCAAAAATGATGAATTTTTACATTTATCCGGTTAACGGTAAAAATGTTCTATGAAAGAAAACGGAGGCAAAAGGTCGGATTTTTAAAAAATAATCTAAAGGTGGGATTTTTAAAAGAGAACAAGCAAAAGATCAGATTTTTAAAGGTAAATTTTCCTTAATAATTTCATAATTGAAATTATTAATTTAAAATGAAATGCTAGTTCCCAAACACAAACCTAAGAGAACATAAAAATTGAATTTGTGTATAAAAAAAAATCCAAAATTGCTCTAATAAAAACAAATCTTTAATGCCTACTTATAATATGCATAATGTCAACCGAGTTAGTATTTAAGTATTTACACTATTCTAATTATTCTAAAAAAAAACATATCTGATAAGAATTTGTAAAAGTCTAATTACAGAAACTTTTTAAAAGCTACTTTCTCCGTTCTTAAAAGTTTGTCCTATTTGGATTTTTCACATATATTAAGAAAAGTGAAATATTGATAGTAAGTAGATATTATTTTAATTAAATAATAGTGTGAAGTAATGATTGCGTTGGTATTATTAAAAAGAAAAAATTTAAATTAAAAATAAAATAAAGAAAAAAGAAAATTATCATTGTCATTAATATAGAGAGAGTATATTTGTGGAAAATTAGAGGGATTATGAGGGTATATTTGGGAAAAAAAATTCCAAAAATGAAAAATAATTTAATGTGGAAAACATTTAAAACTACTCGTTAAAGTAAGGTGGACAAACATAAAAGAACGAAGGGAGTACTGTTTTTCGTCATCTTCTTTGATATGAGAGTCAAAATTATTCCCAACCTCACAACAAACAAAAAATAGCTCAAATTTTCTTACTTGCATTGATTAATACGGCTACTAAACTTTAATCTAAATGCAACTTGTTATCTACAATATAATATATTAATATGTCCTTTTACTACGCTTGAAAGCCAATGAAACGAGGCTATCGGTGTTTCGTGTTATAATTAAATGCATTTAAAAAAAAATTCAATTTATTATTATTTTTTTTATTTGATGTTCGGTATAAAAAGTGTTTACAGAAAATTATAAAAGTTTAATCTTTATATTAGAGTATATATTTTTATTAAATCTTTTAGAGAAAACGTGGAGACAATATTGATTAAAAACTATATAAATAAAGTTAATGGAATAAATACGAGGACCACAAATATTTAAAAATATTAAATAAAATATAAAATATATGGGAAATAAGGATTGTAAAAATATATGGGAAATAAGTAAAAATATATGGAGTCCATAAGGATTATAAAATTTTTTCTTATGTACTATATTTTACTAATCTCTTTCACATATACACATAAATTTCAAATTTTTCATCATGGAAACTTATAAAAAAACAAATTTCTTAATCGGTAGGAAGATTTAACTAATTATTAAAAAGTTTTCGTTATATTTTTGAAGATAAAGTCAAAGAAACTTTTAATTCATAAATTCAAACTTTTGAATTGGATAATAATGATAAGAAACTTGATTTTTTTAATACATTTAAAGTTTATTTGCAGAATCGTACGATTCTACGATTCGATTCTACCTCTCTAAACAATTCTAAGTAGAATCGCGATTTTAACAAGTTTCACTATTGTCCAGTAAAATGCCAGAAGAATGGAGGGTTAGCACACTTATCCCATTGTATAAAAACAAGGGTGATGCACAAGTATATGGGAACTATAGAGGAATCAAACTTCTAAGCCACACTATGAAACTGTGGGAAAGAGCGATCAAGAAAAGAATTAGATGTGAGACGATCATTAGGGAGAACCAATTCGGATTCATGTCGAAGATCAACCACCGATGCAATCCATATTCTGAGGAGACTGATGGAAAAGTATAGGGAGCGAAAGAAGGATTTGCATCTGGTATTCATTGACTTAGAGAAAGCGTATGATAGCATACCACGAAGCATCGTTTGGGATAACCTCAAGAAGAGAGGTATTTCACGGAGATACATTGAGGTAATACAGGACATGTATGACAGAGTGGCGACTAACATACATACATTAGTGGGTATGACAGAGTCTTTCCCAATTAGAGTGGGACTACATCAGGGGTCAGCACTAAGTCCTTTCATTTTTACGGCCATTATGGAAGAGATCTCTAAATCCATCTGGGAGACCATACCATGGTGCATGCTTTTCGCCAATGATATAGTTTTGGTCGCAAAAACCAAGGAGGAGGCTAAATGTAAATTGGAAGCGTGGAGGGAAGCATTGGAGGGTAAGGGGTTGCGCATAAGCTGTACGAAGACAGAATACTTGCGATGCAATTTCAGTGGGACAGAATCGATATGGGAGCCAGAGGTAACCATAGGAGGAGAAATTATTGCGACGACGTCCAATTTCAAATATTTGGGATCTGTGATTCAGAGTAATGGGGAGATTGATGGAGATGTTACTAATCGTATACAAGCGGGGTGGCTTAAGTGGCGAGCAGCAACAGGGGTGCTTTGTGATAAGAAGTTCCCGAGGAGATTAAAAGGTAAATTTTACCGTGTTGCAATAAGGTCGGCGTTGTTATATGGGATTGAATATTGGCCCGTAAAGAAGGTTTTTGAACAAAGGATGAAAGTTGTAGAGATGCGTATGTTGAGGTTGATGTGTGGTAATACTATGATGGATAGGATAAGAAACCAGGAGTTCAGAAAGACGTTAGGGGTTGCACCTATCTCCGCAAAGATGCGGAAGAATATGTTGAGATGATTTGGGCATGTGCAGAGAAAGACACATGATGCCCCAGTAAGAAGGATCGAATGCATCATAGTGGAGGGAAAGAGAAGCAGAGGAAAACCTAGGAGGACGTGGGAGGAACAGATTAAAAGTGACCTGCGAGAACTCCACCTCTCTAAGGATCTGACCAGGGATAGGGCCAGTTGGCGACGCCTTATCCACGTCCTAGATTACTAAACCCGTCCCTTTTTCCCCTCGTTTGTTATTGTTCTTTGCATTTTTGTCGCTCTTTATCTTTTCTTTGATCTCATCTTTGTATTTGTGCGTTTGCTTGCTACTATATTTGTCAACTGCAGGTTTCTCTCTTGAAGACCGTTCTTGAGCCGGGAGACTCTTTGATCGCACTCTCCTTTATGGGTATGAGCATTGAGCCTGCCATCGTTCTTCCCTCCCCAGACCCTAATCATAGTTTTCAATGAACGGGATACACTAGGTATGATGATGATGATGATGATGATGATGATGACTATAGTCTATAGTGACATTTCTCAGAAATGTCACCAGATCTTATATCACAAAAAACTTTTGTGTGCTTTTTTAATATGTTGCTAAATGGTCTTATAAATGTTACTAAATCTTATATATATACTATTAGTTATTTGAAATAACAACTGTAACATCCCGTAGTTTAACTTGGATTGCTTTAAAAGAGAAAACGACCTTTTGAAGAACTAAGTACGGTCCGAGTCAAACCAGGACGTTAAACGGATAGTTTAAAACGTATATCATAACGAAACAAAACTTGCGGATCGAGTTCTATTAGAGTTAATGCGATCTTACCAGACATAAAAAAAAAATTAGCAGCGGATAAGTTCGTAAGCTAGGTCTACTTATTACAACTTGAGAGCGTTCACGCCTCATAAAACCAAACATTTAAAAGTATGAAACTTAGGTTCATAATAAATTCCTGACTTTAGCAATTTATTTCTCCCAGAGTAATCCTCACTCCCCATACCTGCAATTACCTTACTGCTAGTCATTGTCCAAGAAGGAAACGACATCATCGCAGGATCGTTAAGACCAAAAGTACACGTCAGCGAGAAGTCGTAATTCATTTAATTCGAGTACAATAGATTTTAAGATAATAACTTTAATAATTTCTTGTTTCTGTTAGTCAGTCATACTGCTGTATCTTTTCCAGCCATACTGCCGGTTCCACTTCAAACTCCATAGGCGAGACAATACGTTAGGGGGAGCTAACCCCTAAGCAAGTCCCTACCATAGACACACGTCCTAATTCGGTGCCTATGGTTAAGTATGCATACCCCCGCGGTGGCTCATAGGCTCCAAAAGCCGCGAGTAATTCATTCCACCAATTGACGTCATACTACGTCCACTTTCAAGTTAGTGAGGTCATACTACCTCTGCTTATTAAAATATTATAATGAAATAACTTATTCGGAAGGGTAACGTTATTCATACTACACGCCCATACTTTACCTTTGTTACCATTATCGTATGGTACATAACATATACTATGAATCTATGCTGCGTGTACGTACCTTGACCAAGCAAACAACGCACAAACGTCCTAATCAATTTCCGGTCACGAATCGGCTTCCTACAAGGTTCAACCGTATTCGGGAAATAAGAACACATTCTCATCCTCCTCAAAGCAAACCATAACACATACATACGACTACCATCACACATAGAACACATACACATATCATGAGTCAAACACCACCACCCTAAGACACATTAAACACTTAAAAAAAAACACAGCATATGAATCTGTCCAGAAACCTGCCATAACACTGTCAAACTGGAAATCCGACTTCACTGTTGCGTCCGGAAGACATCAAAACCCCCGGGTACCAATTTTCATGATTTATAACATAATATAAGTATTTTTAACCTAATTTCAAAGTCAAAATACTCCCAAAACACCCTTTTTTCACAATTTTCCAAACCTACGGGATTTTGTCCATTTTTATTAAAATACATACAAAATTCCAATTTCCACATTTCCTATTAAATCTATATCATACAAATTCATAAATTCATGCTCACATAAAAATCATTTTCAAAATCCTCAAATAATAAATTCTTAAACAAATCATTCATCCACTTTAAGATTTCATGTCATACTAAAACACACTCTTATGCTTCAATGAAATTTCTCCCTAAAATCCTATTTTAAACATATACATTATTATCATTATTATTATTATGATAATTATGATTATTATGATTATGTTACACATCCTAAATCAACTTAATTTAGCATGCTCTTTAAAGGATAATTCCAAAACACAACATTCAACACTACCCATTGACAGTTATATAATAATAATCATACTACTATAAAAATCATGGAAGAAAACTATGATAACAAGAGATCACACATATTAACATAATTCTTACAATTTGCATTTAAACTTAATAAAAGATAAACACATAGAATTACTTTCAATTAGATAGAAAACACCAAAATCCTAGAGTAGAAGAGCAAAATGGCGTGTGGGCTTTGCTAGGGTTTGAGAGTTTGTTTCTTTGAAGTTTTAGGAAGAATTGAAGGTTAGAGAAGGTTTCTAGGTTTTAGGCAATAAGAGAGTTAAGCAAATGAATCAATTAGGAGATAATTACAATTATTCCATCAATAATCATGGGAGTTACAAAACCCATGAATATCCTCCCTATGGCCGGCCCTCTCTTGATATTCCCTCCTATTTTTTCTTTCTTTTTTTTTTTAATTTTTATTAATTTAAGTTAAGAAGGGTTTAAGCTTTTTGGCCCGAAAAGTTAAAAGGTTTAAGAGGTTGCATAATGCATGTCCAAACCCAAATTGAGATCATAAGACACTAATTAAAATATAAAATACTAAATACTAGTAATTCTATTAAATATATCGGAATTTATCGTTTTAAAATATCGGGGTGTTACAACAGCATTTAAATTAAATGTCGCTAAATACATGTCACTAAAAACAAATAATTACGTTATGGTGTTTTGAGTTTGATTTTTAATGCACTTTTTTTTCCTTTCCTATTTGTGAGGCTAATAAATCATCCTTATGTGTTAAAACGTAAAAGGGTGAGAGGTTTGTTGTTTTAATTTATCTTTTTTAATTTTGTTTATTTTAATATTATTCTTTTTGTCTTTTTGTGGTTAATTTCGAAACTTTAAGGCTGTTGTACGCCAATTTACGCGACCTACCATTTCAAATATCATCAATTTTAACTTTTTTTCCCAAAACATAAACCCTAACACTAACTCTAACCCTAACGCCTATTTATTAATTAATCCCTTATTCCCTTGTTATCTTATTATTCAATTTAATTATCTTTTCTAATTTTGACTCAAAAAGACAAATACGGAACTAAGGATGACAAGAAATTGAATGACAAGGGAGTATTAATTAATGATTGACTTATATAGTCTTTTGTTAAGCATTAGCTTAAAGACATCACGGCGGCGATGTGTAAGAAAACAATAATTTCTACAGTTGACCCTTTAATTTATTCAGCAACTTGACTATACTACTATGGAGAACTAATCATCCACGTCAACTCATTTGTCCTTATCCCGAATTTTAATTTGTAGAACAATTTGCATTATATATTTATTTATTCATCACTCTAATTTTATTTTTAATATATCTAACTATATATAATTTAAAATTACAAATAAAATAAAAACTATAATTGATTAACGAATAACTAATGTATAAAAGATAATGAGAACTTAGAACAGAAAGTACAGAGTAAATCATACGTTGTAAAATTAAAATTTTAAAATGTTCTTACACAATTGCAAAAAAATGTATAATACATTAATACTCCATAAAAATGTTTCCAAAATAATGTGTATTGATTTTAAAACTTATATCAGCCTTTTTCAGCAAAATTCGAATCATATTTTAATAATGTCAAAAATAAAAGGGTCAAAATTTCAACTTTTTGACCTCTTAGGTGTGAGAACATATCGATATATAAACTTTCTTTATTTTCATTTATTCTTTCTATTTATTTTTTTATAGATTCCAACGCAAATTAAAAATTAAATAAATTTAATTGCGAGTTTTTAATTGCGAGTTTTTAAAAATAATATAAAACTAATATTTAGAAGTATATGTTAAGACGAATCTATCAAAATCTTACATGAATTATATGTTTTTTCATATAGATCGATGAGAAATCTTAGTTAAATTATACGTTAAAATTCGTATAATATTATTTCAGAAAAACATATAAAAAGAGGGAGAGTACTATTCCCTCTGTTGTTTTTGGTTTTTCCCATTTACTTTTTGCATAATTTTCAAAGCAACTTACGATCCTAAATATCTTTGAATACGTATTATAAAAAATTATAAAAAATATACTATAAAATAAGACAATATACATTAAGACGAATCTAACAAGATCTCACCTAAATATATTTTATCATCTATATATAATTAAAAATCTTATTTAAATTTATCTCTTTAAAATAAAATATTAATTTTGTACTGAAATAAAATTCAGAAATGGAAGGATTAGATTTTAGGGAAAAAGTGGGGAGCTGTGACGCCCTTGCCATAAGTTCCGCCATTGGTTTTTGTCATAATTTATCATTTTATCATTTTATTACTTCATAAAATTAAATAAGCAAATGAGTTGACTTAGTAAATAAATGTAGTCTTTTCCATCTTGATAACAATGTTAAATTCTGACTGCCAGATAAGAAGATTAATACTCCCTCCCTGTATAGATTGTATAAAAAGAAAAATAGTGTTTTTAAGAAATAAATAAAGAGAGAATAGATTCTGTGAATATGAATAAAAGTGAGCTAAAATATATAGATGAGATTAAAAGTTGGTGGTGGTCCATTGTATAAAAATAAAAATGATGAAATTAAGTGGAACAGACTAAAATAGCAAATATTGCAAATTTAATGGGGAAATATATATTTGTTCTCATCTTTCGGAAAATTCTGACTACCATATAAATTTTGAAACGGTTTCATGTAATTCTTCCAATTAGACCAACTTAAGATTTCCTTCGTTGCAATTTACTTGTAATATTAGGATTGTTACACTATTCATTCATCATCCTTAATTTACAATTATTTTATAATTTATAAGTAAAACTATTGTCAATTAAGATCTTGTTTGATTCGTCTTAATGCAAAGATCAATGATATCTAACTTTTATAAATTTTTTTTATACATACTTTAAGATTTTTAAAGATTAAATTAGCAGCGTGAAAAAGCAACCATTGCAACTAATTTGAAACAGTGTAAGTATAGATTTACAATCTCAAAATGATCATATATATAAGGTAAAAGAGACCACTTAAAGTTTAAAATTGATCGATCACAAACAGTATTAAAGTGACACTACAACAAATTTAACTTTTTGCAACATAAAATTTAATGTCATTAGAAAAATGTCACTAATTCATATTTTTGGTGTAATAGTTATTGGTTTTTATTTTAACTTCCACTATAAAGTGATTTAGCGACACTTTATTTGGTCTTTAGTGGCATATGTAATTGTCACTATAGTCTATAATGACATTAGTAACATTTGTGAGAAATGTCACTAAATTTTATGTCGCTAAAAGTTTTACTGTAACTTTTTATTATGCTGCAAAAGGGTCTAATAAATGTCACTAAGTTCTCTATATATACTATAAGAAATTTGAAATAGCGACATTTAAATTAAATGTCGCTAAATATATCCCACTAAAAGCAAATTATTATGTTGTAATGTGATCACTTTTCATAGTATTAAAATATCATTTATAATCTCAAATTGACCAATAATAATCTTAAACTGACCACTTAAAATTTTACGTTGTTTGCCCAGTTATATTCTTAAAGTGACCACTTATAATCTTAAAAAATCTATTGGAGAATTGGCTGATAGTATAAATCTGTATCATGGTGAAATAAACATATACAAGACTTACTTTTGGATAGATATATATAATACTCTCTCCGTTTTTTAAAGAAATTGCCACAATGAATGTTCACCGAAATTAAGAAAAACGAAATCTTTTATATGATGCACATAATATTTTATCGAATAATAAATTTTATGGAGGAAAAATAGGGATCATAAACATTAACCATGTGGGAAATTCCATGTGCGAACCCTGAGTAGCTTTTTCACAAATGTTTCTTTTAAATTATATACTTATTTCAACTAAATTTAAAATATGTGGACAATTAGGATGATCATGTTGTTTTTGTTTTGATAAAATTGTCATTACATTGGATAAAAATAACGTAAAGTTAACAAGAAAAACTTTCTTTTTGTATACCACGTAAAAAAGTTAGAAGGTTAAAGTGACAACGTGGATTAAAAAAATATTTATCGATGACATAAAAAAGCCTCAGAGTTTCCATATAGAATTTTTCAAATAAAACAATCAAAAGAAAGTTCTTGAAAAAATCGAGGTACCACAACTATTAATATTTTTGGTAAAACTAGTGGGAAACATTTAGATGCCATAAAAAATATAAAAATGTTAAAATGCAATTAGCAAGATATATGAAGATTATAAATATTATTAAAATAAGAAATAAATAATATTAACTTTATCTTAAATATGTGATTTAAATAAAAAATACTTATAACAATACTAAATTAAAGAATCGAAACAACTTCAATGAACTAAGGAAGTAATATAATTTTTAATGCTAATGAAAAAGTTGAGCAATACAAAAGTTGTCAAATTACAAGTAACTACAAAAGCTACCTAACACTCAAAGAATATTTTTATAAAATTCCGGGGGCCACGCTTGTCATAAATGACATCATATAAAAAAAAATTTGTTTTCACATTACAATTCAAAATTATGTAAATTAAAATTTAAAATTTTATACTCCTTCCGTTTCTTTTGTTCTTTCCATTTACTTTTTACACAGTTTTTAATACAAATTTGAAACATTAATATCTCTAAATATATATAATAAATAATTATAATAAATAATAAAAAAATATATATTAAGATGTATCTAATGAGATTCACATGAATATATTTTGTCTTCTAAATATGTGTCAAAAACATTATTTAAATTTCTCTTTTCTTAATATAAAAATTTCAAATAGGAAAAATATTTGAGAACAGAGGTAGTATAATATATCGGGTCCGTTTTATTATACTTACAAGTTATAACTAATAGTTACTCCCTATGTCCCTCTCAATTTGCATCTCTTTTCTTTTTAATTTGTCCCATTCATTTTGCACCCTTTCTTTTTTGGCAGTGACCCCACTCTCTTTCATTTAATCTCATCCACAAACTTATTTTCTCTCTTCATCTTAATCACTCATTCTTATCATACACTTGTTTTTTGTCTTATTCTGTGACCAAATTTTACTTTCCACTAAATATCACCTAAAATCTAATGGGTGCAAAATCATAGAGACGGAGGGAGTATATTTTTATAAATATAATTATTTTTATAAATAAGTACATTTGTTCTGATATTCATACCTCTTAGATTAAAGAGAAAAACTATAATACACAACAAACTTCCACTAGAGGCCACCACTATTTCTTATCTTATCAAATTATACATACAAATCAGCTTACATAGTGAAAAGATCATTGAAAAAAAGAGCATTACCAAACATGGGATTACCAAAGGGAGATCAATTACTAATGAAATTACCAAAATGCCCACCAACTGTGCCGCCACCGCCGCCTCGGAGAAGGTGGAGTAGCTATACAAAGAGAGAGATTGAGAGGTTTTGGAGGAAGAAGAGATCTGATGAAGAAGAACATTTTCTTGCTGCCATCAAAGCTGCAGCTCGTCTTAGAGCTACTCATTTCTCTGTATTAATACCTACGATCTATGTTTTGATCAATTATAAAACATGTTTCAATATATTGCGAGTTACAGCTTTAAAGTTTAGTATGTATGTAAATTTACGTCTTAATGTTTATGTTTTGCGAGTTATAACCATAAAATATCAAAATTTACAGGTTCAGATCAAAACACATTCCGACCATTTTGGTGGTAGGAATTGTATGTATTATGTGTTTTTGGCCTAAATTCGTAAGCTTTGATACTTTAGTAGCAGTAATTTGCAAAAAATAAATATTGTGGCTCTAATTTGCAAAAGTGCTAAACTTTATAAGTCGTTGTAGTCTTCCTTATATGTCAATGGGTTAAGTCTGAAGGCTCCAATAACTTATAAATGAACATCTTTAATCAATTGATGTGGGATAAATTCCAACAGAATACAAGGGGTCTAAATCTGTAGATGTGACAGGTCTAGATTAAAGTTATTCAATCTCATACACCCTTCTCAAGAGATGGATTGATGATGGAACATTTGATGAGATGAAATGTGTTTGTTTTATGCAGGATGAGGACTATATGATATTTTTGCAAAGCTTGGAGGAGATTAAAACCAAAGAAGAGGAAGTTAACTCTATTTGTCTCAAGAAGAATTGTGGAAACAATAAAGAGATTCGTGTGGGAATCAAGGATTGGTAAGTCTCTTCATTTACTCTTTAGAAAATTATGTATATTAGTCGATATGTTAATTAAAGATTGTTGCAATCACATGTATTCAAAAGAGGACTAATAATTTAATATTATTCCACAATAATAAACGAACTCGACATGAATCTACTTCAATAATAAATTTAAAATCATCTAATGATTGACTTGAACAAACACATCATAACAAAGAATGATCTTGTGACAAGTATTACTTTTTTACTATTCCTTTTCAGTTGGAGAGAAAATCACGTTTTCAACTGTTTTTTCTCTCTCACCCTATTATGTAATGGCAAAATATTTATTTTAAATAATAAAAAGAATATATAAAGATTATCAAGAGACAGAGGAAGTAGTTATGGATTATCTAGCAATTAGGCATTGTTAGTATCTAAAACAAAGATTTGAATATTTTTTTTAACAATGATTTTATTTGGAAATTTAAAATTGACTCAAATTTTTTGTTTGGCAAATTAAAAATTTTCAAATTTGATTTTGGATCAAAATTCTACCATTATTTTTAAAGTAGTTTAAGTTAGAGAATTTGAGAATGACTATCCAAACGTTATCATTTTCAAATTCATCATTTATAAATTCATAACTGAAATTCATATTAAAATGAAATAATTATTCTCAAACACTACGGTTAATTCGACATATTCGTTGGAACACCAATCCATTGATAAAAAGTCAACTTTTGTTTACTTCATGTAATTATGTAAGGATATGATGATCAATTTGGGGGAAGGTAGTGATGGCCACGGTCCGGGTTGGGCCGGTTTCGTTCCGGTTCCATCCGGTTCCGATTCCGGACGGTTCCTTGGCAGTTCATGAGGCGGTTCCGGCGGTTCCAATACCCGGGTCGGGTGGGTCGGACCATCGGTTCCATTCTTATTTTTCCTTTAATTTTAATATAAAAATACTATAATAATGCGGACGTACCTTCGTCGATTACTTGATTATTATCGAAATTCAATGCTTGTCATCGTTATTAAAATATTACTAAAAAGAAGCAAAAAAATAAATTAATAAGAAACGAATCAAACGATAAAGATGATTAATAAAAAAAGGGGGAGAGAATGGACTTGAACCTAGTATCGCGAAGAAATACTAAGCTGCCTACGTATCCCGAAGGAATCAAAGCCCACGTAGTTCTTTGTCGTACCTTTTATATTTAATTTTTGAATGTTGGTGTTGATCCTATTCGTCATCGTCGTCATATGGTTGGTTAGATGCTTCCGCCGAATCTCCTCCCGACGATGATGCGGATGTATCCATCATCATCCATGGATCATCGTCGTCTTGATCATCATCGGTCTTGAGTCCTTGTGTTCGGATATCCGCTTGATGCCAATCTTTCTTGCAAACACATATTTGAATAGTATGTGGAGCAAGACGAGATCTCTTTTCGTCTAAAACTCTTCTACCTGCACTAAAAGCAGACTCCGACGCAATAGTAGAAGCAGGAATTGCAAGGATATCCTTTGCAATTCTCGAAATATGGGGAATTTTAATGATTTTTCTTTCCACCATTCTAAAATGTTATAACTACTTTGGTCGATTTCAAAGTGATGTTTAAGATAATTATCTAATTCTAAATATGAAGCGGAGGGGGAGGAAGAAGATGATCCTATAAAAGTATCATCTTGACTTATTATATTAGCTATTATGGGGTTATAATACATGGGACGTTCTGAGACGCTAGCACGCCTAGACGTACGACTCGGGTTATATATACTAGAATAATGATCATAAAGGTCTGCTAAAAGTTTTTTACAAGTTCCTACATAGGTATGTACATTACTAGACGGGCGATCTAGTGCTTGGTAGTAAAATCCTATTATTTTACTTAGGTTTTCCGTCCTAAAACACGGATCTAAAATTGTAGCAATTCCATATATATAAGGAAAATCAGTGAAATACGTTTTCCACTTATCCATCATATCTACAAGAATCGGCTTTAAAAAAACGTTAGTATCATCATGAGAATGTCTAAGAAGATGATAAAAAACAGTAATACATTCACTTATTACTAAGTGAACGTTTGGTTCATAAACATATGAAAAAATCTTAGTTGCGTGGACATACGCTTCTAATAGTTTTTGTACGCTAGCTAGGTCCCACGTTTCTTCACTTATACAGCTATCGGTAAACTCAATATACAATTGTGTTAAAACCGGACGATAAACAATAGCTTTCTTTAATAAATCATGTGTTGAACCCCAACGTGTAGGAGTATCTAAAGACCAATATACTTTTTTTAGTTTATAATGTTCGCATAATTGTTTATATCTTCTTTTTATTTGTCCTAATCTAAGCCACTTTACTATGTCTCTAATAGGACCTAATAAATCACTTAATTGTTTAATACCTGCTTGGCAAGACAAATTAATAATATGAGCACAACAACGTATATGTAATAAACTACCACCTAGGATACAAGTAAAAGCGGGTTCATTATATAAAAGTTCGATGCATTTGATATTGGCAGATGCATTATCGGTTGAACAACTAAATATCTTATCTAATATGTTCCATTCTTTACATATTTCCATTAATCTATATTTAATGTTTTCACCCGTATGTTTCTCGGGCATTAACTCAAACGCAATTATTCTTTTTTGAATAAACCAATCATGGTCTATCCAATGTGCTATTACACACATATAAGGCTCTAAATGTGGGGGAGCTGACCATATATCGGTTGTTATACTAACCTTACCATTAAAAGATTTAAACATTTCTACTAACTCATAGCGTTTCGATTCTTATAATTTTATGGTTCGTCGTTTAAGAGTATTCCTAGGGATTAATCTATATTGTGGTTGTAAACATTTTCTATTGAAGTATTCGTATCTCTTACTTTCACCGTGGTTAAAAGGCAACTCATCACCAATTACATATTTGGAAAATTCATCAATCATTTCATTACGATTATATTTAAAAGGCATACCCCCGCCGGCGCCTGGGAAGTCTGTTGCCCATTTGGTCGGCTTCCACTTGTGGTCCCGCTGCCGCTTGCTGCATGAGTTTCCTTTGTGATTCCATGTTTCTTTGCCAAATGTTTGTTGAAAGAACCCGTAACACCACCTAACACGTATTCACAAAACACAATAAATGAATTTTTAATACATTCTAACATTCTTGTGATTTACAAAATATAAATATCATGTATAAAAACTTAAAAAGTATTTACCTTTGGTGAAATTGTAAGAAACTAAGGGCTTTACCTCTTGACTTTCACAAATTTGACAGGTGCATAAGAAAACATCCGGGTTGTCGATTGGTTCTTTTGTAAAATACGACCACACATGTGAAATAGCTCTAGCACTAGGAGGTGGCATTGCCGGAAAAGGTTGTCTTACTGGTTCATTTTCATCTAAATATAAATATAAAGACATTATTCAAATACCACAATATATAAATAAATAATAATTTCAAATTCAATAAATTTAAAGAATAAAATTATAAAACTAACCGATACTATGGAAATTGACTCGTTTACCACGAGCTTGTCTTTGTTGTTGTTGTTGTTGTTGTTGTTGTGCTTCAAGTGATCTTGTTGATGATTGTCGAGATCTAAGTATCCCAATGGGGGTCGTCGGTTCCTCTTCTTCTTCTTCTTATTCTTGTTGTGTTTCTTCTTCTTCTTCTTCTTCAATTCTTATTTCTCTTTCCACTTCTTCAGCATAATTGTGTAATTCTTGGTCATACCCTTTTGGATAATTCGGTTCATAATTAGTATTAATCGAAGGTGTTGTTGATATTGACGGAGTTGAAGTGGCCTTTCGTTTGGAGCTAGAACCTCCTCCCAAAGATTTTGCCACTTTAGAAACTTTTTTAGAGTTTTTTTTCAAAAAAGAAGACATGATGTAATTAAGAAATAATTAAGAGACTAATTAAGGAATAATAAAAGAATAAGTATGTAATTAAGGAACAATTAAAACACTAATAATGTAATTAAGAAATAATTAAGAGACTAATTTTGTAAAGAGAATAATTGCGTAATTAAGTAATTAAGTAGAGAGAGTAAGTAGAGAGAGTAGGAGAAGAGATGAATTGTAATTGGAAAGATTGAATGTGATGGGTATTTATAGAAAAATCCCAACGGTAACAAACGGCTAGTTTTTGACCGGTTCCAAAGAACCGCTGGTCCGGGTCCGGTTCCAAGGAACCGTTGGGCCGGGTGAACCGGGCCGCGGTTCTTTGGTCCGGTTCTAACGGTTTTTCCGGCGGTTCCACGGTTACGGAAACTTTTTCCGGCGGGTTCACGGTTTTGCGGTACGGGACCGGTTCGGAACCTGTCGCGTACGTTCCGGTTCCGGGACCGATTTCAAGCGATTCGGGACCGGTTCGGTTCCGGGTAACCCGCCCCGTGGCCATCACTAGGTGAAGGTATGAGGAGAACACTACAAGCTGGTACAAAATGCTATATAGTTACCGACCATTTACCCATTCTGCCTTGAAGGTATAGGCATGGTCGTTAATTATTTAGTTAAAAAATATTAATTTTTTTGTATGCTAAATTAATTGATAAATTCACTTTTAAAGCAATCTTCATAACAAGGACGACTTGTTTGGATAAGTCTAGAAAAGGTGACTTGTACAGTTTTGACCAGTAACCATTTGGTTCAAGTGTCAAAAAAATATTCCATTTTAAAAAGTTGTATATATATATATATATATATATAAGGGAGCGATCCATCGAGAAGAGTCGAAAATGAGAAGGGTTGAAAATGAGAAGGGTAAGAAGGACTCTACACCCTCGATTTCACTAAAATAAATTATGAGTCAGATTGAGCAAAACACGTAATGTAAAGAACTCATGTTACACAGTAGGGTAACTATGAAATAATTTTTAAAATGTTTTTAATTGATAAAATAGTATCTTTTTTTATATATATATAGTAACCCAAAAAATTCAAACAAAAATCCTTCTCATCCTTCTCATTATAAAATCCTTCTTATTTGATCCTACATATATATATATATATATATATATATATATATATATATATATATATATATATATATGTTTTGTAGATGACAAAATTTCAATCTTATGTGTATAGGCGATTTTAATTTTTTTTTTTTATATTCAACAATTTAATCATTCTTAATTCTTATAAAACGATTGTTAATATATAGGTGGACAAAGAGCAAATACGCATACTTGAACCAACCATCGGTTCCAAGCGCAAGTTGTCCAATCAGAAGATCAAACTATAAGTCTGATAGCATTTGGTTCTACAACAAGCCTTCTTTAATCTCTAATGGATCACCTAAATCTTTTTATTTTGGGGTTTGCTAAATTTCAGCATTAACCTTCAATTTCTAATGCACTAATACTATTATTATATTATTAGTAGTCGGTCAATTTCTTTGAGGTTGTCACTAATAGTGATATTTCTATTCACAACATGTCACTATCAGTTGTAATCTTAAAAGAACAACAGAATGATTATTGATTCGAATTCTTACGTTTTCTTTGAAGTAATAATACACGGAAAGCACCAAAGCATTATGTTGTTTGGTGTGTGCCTATTATGATCGTATTTATCAGGGTTTTTAGCTTGTTAATTAATATTCTATAAATATATAAGCTTAAGTTAAATTACAATATTGTATATATTTCTATGTTAGTTTATGCGTCCATTAACAATAAATTAAGTTAACCTTTTGGTTTGGGAATTCCAACTATGATTAAATATAGTAAATGATTTGTTATAATGGGAACTTTAACTTTTTTTTTGCATGCGTAAGATTAAATTATCCGACCTATAAATGACTTCTTGATTTATTAATGTCCATTAATGACTTCTTATTTGGATGTACATTAATTCAAAACTTGGTATTTATCTTGATTTCTTATCATTGTCTTCGTAAGTAGATAAATTAAGTTTATATTAACATAAGTTCATATTTTGTATATCTTTAAAATCTGTTCTATTCTATAAATAATAAATAAATAATACTAAAACATAAACCATCTAAGGACACATGTCAACTTTTGGTGAATTTAATTCCCGCTCAATATCTAGATTATTGAACACGCTAGGAGCCTTGACTATTGACTTGTCATTACATTAAATGATTACTAATAAAATCTCTACAATCAAGGAATTAATTAGTATACATTTATTTACAAATTTTGTTGTATTCTTTAAATCTTCATTTTTGACAAAAAAAAAATCACTATAGCTTTTTCTCACAAAAATTATCCTTTTTTTTTTTTCTGTTTTTAGATCTAAATATTGGGTTTTTTTATTCTTAATTATCTATCTCTTTAAATTTTTTAGGTTTATTTGATTTGAACAAAAGAGAAAAAAAATTTCAGTAAATGTGTCATGAAAGGCCTTTTATCTTTTTCTTTTATATATATATATATATATATATATATATATATATATATATATATATATATATATATATATATATTTCATATTTTCTTCTATGCATGTGAATGATTTATTTAGGAACATGGATTTTGATTGCTAATTTTGTTATTTTTGTGCTTGATCTTTTTCTAATTTAACAAATTTGTTAAAGTTGATACAAGGAGTCAAGAAGGGAAGCACTACTACTTGCAGAAGATATGAGAACTCTCCAAATAAATCTTTTTTTTTAAAAAAAAAAAAGTAATCCTTTTTCGTTTAAATTAGAATTTTTGAGATATTCTTAAATACTGTATTTTTTTCTTATATATTTTATTTATGAGTGAGTTCTTTAACACAAATTTTAATGTTGTGAATTTTTTCATAAAGTTTTAAGTGAGTTTATCTTATATGAGTATTGGTTGTATTGAGGAAAATAAATACTTAATATTTTACATAGTAAAGGTGTAGAGTTAAATTAGTTAACAAATAAGCTAAGTTTATCATTGTTTTGTGTGTATTATTGGATTTGATAAGACTAATCATGTAGGAATACAAGTTTGAATTTTATTGACTACATACTTTGTATTTATTATATAATAAAATTTAGGTTATGGATATGAATTTATTACTTAAATTTGATTTAATTATTAGAGTGATTATTTTATGTATTCCATATTTTTTTTAATTATTGGTGGTTTATTTAGTTTTTTTTTCTTTGCTCGAGTTGTTAAAATTGATTTTTTTATTCAATTTGAGGCGAAGCAAGTGAGGTCTAGAGAAAAACGATATCTACATAGGAGTAACAAAGATTGATAAGAACTAACAATAACAGTATGTCATATCTTCTGATTATTAAATTCCTCACATTAATTTTAAATCTTTATGGGTACGGATTAAGGTATGATTAATCATATGTAGCTGTTTTACGGGTGAAAAATAGAAAAAAGTTAACATGTTAATATGTGATGAAATAATATTCATCCAAAGGGATGGTTCAATATTTATATCGATAAAATTCGCTATAAGTGTATTCGTTTTCACAAAGTTTATATATTGTGTAACTTCATTTTCCGTTGTGATATATTATGGTTCACAAATTTATATTGCAAATGTTGCATACGAATAAGTATTGTTTTATTTTATTTCTGTCTATTAACATTTTCTTTATATAATTATATATAATTAAATGTATATGTTAAATATAATAAAGTATTAAATAACATGTGCTTAGCATGCCACCTACTATTCCCTAAAAATGGATTAATCGATCCGCTGACTAGTTATAAAATTTTGTAGAGTTGTTATTTATCAAATTTGTTTACATAAAATGATGTAGAAAAAAAAAACAATAAAAATGATCACATGAGTAATAATAGTAGTATAGATTTAGATTATGTTCATGCAAAATTCTCATCGCTTTTTTGAGTCCGGAGGCATGGATGATGAATCAATAGAAAATTTGAAATAAATAAGATTCTTAATTAATAAAAAAAAGCATGCAATAAGTAAGCGTGTAATCCGCAAATTTTAGGTTCGGGTAGATCGTACTTAGTAAGAGCGAACAGACTGAAAAACTAAAACAGGTTGTTCGCTGTTACTAACATCGAACAACTTGTTTTAAGTTTTCAGTCAATTAGCACTTACTAAGTGCGAACAACTCTTGTCTTCAAATCAGCATGTTGACCATGTTTGACCTGTTCGCAGTTACTAAGTGCGAAGAAACACTTGATTTTTCTTGACCAGTTTATTACTGTGCGCACTTATTTTTGGAATAAGTTTAATTTGGATCTTATTGCATGCTTTTTTTTTATTAAAAATCTTATCTATTTTAAATTTTCGAATCCTAGTAGATTAATTGGGTTGTGTAAGCTTAAAGTTTTATATTTGGACATGTTACATACGAGTGGGTCTGTGATGGCCATAGTACCTTGTATGCTAACCATAATTCATGCGCAACTCTAGTTGGAATGAACCAAATATCAATACAATATTAGGTAAGAAATAATAGTTGGCACAAATGATGGGCATGAATCAAATTTGGGTCCGATCTAGCTATATTCAGATCTAGACCCCATTTTTTATTGGAACTAGACCGACACTCAGATCCATAGAGTCTAGAAAATTTAAATCCACACTAAAGGTCTAAAATATATTTTTTCTAAAATAACTTTAAAAATATAAAATACAATTTTTATTTATTCGTTTAAAATTATTTAAACATTTTCATCTAACAAGGATTTTACAATACTTTATACTGATGAAATATATATATATATATATATATATATATATATATATATATATATATATATATATATATATATATATGTATATATATATGTGTATATATATATATAATATATATATATATATATATATATATATATATATATATATATATATATATATATATATATATATATATATATATATATATATATATATATAATATATATATATATATATATATATATATATATATATATATATATATATATATATATATATATATATATATATATAAAGTTTAGCAATATTCAAGTTTTTAAAATTTGACGATTGGATTGTTGTCTTGCGTATTGTAAGTGGGTAATTTTTATTTTGCCCTAATTTTCCAAATGTTAATTTACCACTTTGGAGCGATATGCTTTTGGGTTGCTTGGTGTTTGTGTCTCCGCTAGTATTGACTAGAAAGAATTTTGGTTGTACCTATTAATGTATTAGTGATTAGTGGAAGAGTTTGATACCGCTCATGGTCCCGTGCTTTTTTCCCTCATTGGATGTCCACGTAAAAATATCGTGTGTAATTTACTTTATGCATTTTTACTTTATTATGTTTACTTGTGGGATTATTATTATTTGGTTGATTGGATTGGTTATTTTGCTCATCGAACAACACAAAGGAAGGGATTGCGTGTATTATAGTGCCTCTTTTTCAACAATTTCTCTATATGATATTGTTGTGTTGATGAACGGATAAGTAGTATTTTAATGAAGAGGAAGTAATCATTTTTGGATTAAAGCAAGCCTTTGTACTGAAGGAGTCCATTAACGAGAAAAAGTGTTTTTTTGGAAATCAAAGTCATGTTGCTTGTTGTAGTTCAAAGCAACTAATCACGCCTTGAATCTTCCAAGAGAGCCATAAGATTTTATAGACCCATTTACAACTGATTACTTTCTAGAAGGTAAAGGGAATAAATCCAAATTGTTGTTATATTGCAATGCTTAGCACTTTACTAAGTTCTTATGACTTGCCAAAGTTCATTAGTGACATCTTATATATGTAAGAAGAAGGTCCTTTTCATATAAGTGGCACATTAAGCGTGGGAGGATGCAACTTTTTTTGTAGTGTTAAATGCTGAAATATTGCCTAAGCATATATTATTACAAAGACATTCGGTTTTTGATATAAGTGGCACATTAAATAATTAATATAAAATGCCTAATTAAAGGTTAGTTCATACTCAATTCAACTCATATTATAACCAAATGACGCTGAAAATCAATAAAATAAATATGAACATAGACCATATATGTGCTCAAAATCACACTATTGTGCATTATTATTTAGGGTTTGCCTGGATTGGGAGGAAAAGGGGTGGAAAAAAAAGCCCAGTAAAAAAGGCCTTATACTAAAAGGCCTAGATTATAGGTAAATTATCCAGCCCAAAATAATTACCCTTAAAATGGGAGTAATAGAGTTCTAACCCCCACCCTAGGGTAAAATTTAAGTCAACAAATAATTTCTTTCTCACTCCTCGTATCTTCCTCAAAGGCTGCTCCCTCATCACAGTGAGAAGTTATTTCCCTTCTCCACCATTGTTGAAGATTAAGATCTAGTCTCTCATAATCGGTAACTGTGACAAAATCAAGGTAAATAATCAATCTCTCCTCCTCAACAAATCAATGTATGTTGAAATTTCGATTTCTCAAAGAAAAATTAAATTTAATGGATTGTTAATTAGGTTTGTAGATTTATTTTGCTTGATTTTTTATATTGGATTGTAAATAATCATAACCTGTTTATTTTGACTTCTAACACATTGTATGTTGAATATATTTTGATCAAATTCCTTCAACTCCCAATAAAATTATCACCAAAATAAAGAAAACAAAGTAAGTATACTATATCTTCCTCGACCTGCATATTAAGCAATTCCAATTTCAAACTCAAACAAAATAAGCAATTCTAATTTCAAACTCAAACAAAATAAGGAATTAGACCTGCATATCAATGACACTTTACTTCTACTCTTATTGTTAAACTATCACAATACACGCCATGCTATTTGTGGTTCACATTGTGAAACGAAGCCTTGTGATTTTACCTATGTTTTACCGAATAAGAAAAGGTGACATTTCAACTAATGTATTGGCAGCTTGTTCGAAAGAAATGGAGTGTACCTATGTTTTACCGGGTTGGGAAGGCTCTGCAGCTGATAATAGAGTCCTAAAGGATGCCCTTTTAAGAACTCATCCAATTAGGATTCCTCGTGGTGAGGGTATTACCTATTTCAACATCTTAAATTATGAATCTAGATTAATGATGAACTGTTTTTTTTTATCAATTTTCTTAGGAACCTATTACTTAGTTGATGCTGGATACACAAATGGGGAAGGCTTTTCGGCCCCATATAGGGGTCAAAGGTATCATTTACAAGAATGGAAAGACGGTTACAAACCAAGAACATCACTAGAGTATTTCAACATGAAACACTCGGCTGCGAGAAATGTAATTGAAAGGTGCTTTGGTTTGCTGAAGATGAGATGGGCAATACTTCGCAATTCTAGCTTTTATGAAGCTGAAACACATGCCAATATTATATCTGCATGTTGTCTTCTCCATAATCTTATTCGTAGAGAAATGAAGTTTGATCCACTTGAGCCGTTGTTAGATACCGATTATGGGAGACAGTTGATGAATGATGATGATGATGGTGACAATATTGATGTGGTTGAATCATCTATCGCTTGGACTCTTTGGAGAGACAATCTTTCTCGTCAAATGTTTGATAATTGGAGGCTTCATAGGGGTGCACAATCTACTACAACTTAATTATGTGTCATGTTATTGCAAAATTGTATTGTGAATGTGATGTGAACTTCTAATACAATGAAGACTTTTGATATAATGTGTTGTTTTTGATGAGCTATGATTTAATGATCCTGCATTACTGATCTTTTTCAATGAGCTTGTTATTTTATTTTATGGCATGTAGTATGCATTATCCACTTCATTTTATGTTTTCAACTCTTTAATCTTGCATTTTGTTGATCTTTTCCAATGAGCTTGTTATTTGAATAATATGCTTGTATGGTCTTGTTGAGCTCGCAGATACAGTGCGATGAGCACAAGTGGAGCAAGTGTTGACAAGAATACTCAAAGGAGATGGACTTATGAAGAAGATCAACTTTTGGTTAAGTTGTTGGTAGAAATGTTTGCTGGGGGAAAATGGAAAGCCGAGAGTGGTTTTAAAAGTGGCTATTTAGCTCATCTGGAGAAGTTATTTGCTGCAACTATGCCCGAAGAAGTTGAGTTGAAAGTTTCGAATATAGATTCAAGACTCAGCTATCTTAGGAAACACTTTAATGCTTTACAAGATATCAAACAAAAATGTAGCGGATTTGGATGGGATGATAACCACAAAATGGTGACTGGTGATCGTAAGCTATTTGATGATTGGGCCAAGGTAATTTCACAACTATTATATTTTTATCACATAATATTGCCTCTAATATATTGGTTGTTCTACACCATAATCTATTGTATAATTATAATTTATCTTGATTTCTTTCCATATTCCAAATGGGAAGAACAAAAGGAAACGGAGGGAGTATTTTTGTATTTTGGTCACTAAAATAAGCTAGATTTGTTGCTATTAAGACAAGAAAAGAGAAATATATATCTAGCTTACATGTGGTGTAGAATGTAGTTTGTGTTGTTTTGTAGTGAATATGTAACATGATTGAGTAGTACAACAGTAATACAACCTCTGTCTTGGGCATAATTGAAGCATCATTTTATCTGGTTAAATTTTCTGGCCGGGCATGGGGCAGAAACTAGAAAGCAGTGCCATCTGTTAAGCATGGGGTGGTGTGGGATTTTTATGCTCCTTTTCTGATTATCCACTGATGCAGAAACTAGAAAGCAGTGCCATCTGCAAATTAAAGAAAGCTAACTAATTGTTTCATTACTGAGTCACAAAGATGCAAGAGGAATGTTTCGGAAATCTTTTCCATTTTATGATGATCTTGAGCTTATTTATTCCAAAGATAGGGCGACCGGTTCAAAAGCTATATTGCCAGCTGATAAGGATGATGAAGAGACAATGCTCCAAGATACAACACCAAGTAAAGAAGAAGAGGATTTGCCTAGCGAAGTGTCGGCTACTAATAAGAGGATTGTAGATGAGGGCTCTTCTAAAGACAAAGCCAAAAAAAGTGTGCGTAAAATAAAGAAATACAAAGTATGCAAAAAAATTTAGAAACTATGTTGAAGAAACTAATTGAAAGTAGTAATGAACAAATTGAGAAGTTGGTTTCGGTGTTGGAAGCTCCAAAGAATTCTAAATCCGGTTTGCGTGAAGAATTAGGGAAAGTTTCGTGGAATTTCAAGAGCTCAAGCATTATTGTTGTGTAAGAAGATGAATGAGGATGATATTGTTATATTTCGTGATTTGCAAGATGAAGATGAAAAATATGATTTTCTTATGATGATTTTAGATCAAGTGTAAAGCAATGTCTTATGAACTTTTGTAAGTGCTTGAAAAATACTATTGTATTTGCTTTTGGATTTTGTAAGTGTATGAAAAATACTGTATTTGCTTTTGGATCAATTAGGCACTTATTTCCATTTGTACCAAACCATTTTGTTGCACTAGAATTAGTTCTCTAGTATAAATACCAAACCAAGCAAATTTTATTCCATAATCTATCTCCCCTAGTACTAAGTGCCATGTAACTCTTTCTCCCAAAATGAATACCCTTTAAAACTTTGCATGAATTCCAGACAGGCCCTTAAAGAGATTATTACTCATAAAAACCAAATTTTACAGCTATATTTATTTATGAAAACCTCAAACCTTAAAGCAGCTATATATTCATACACATTGTAACACATCTATAATCTATAATCTATCTATAACTGATACAAAAATAAAACACCGTTGATGTCATCATTTTTTAAAATTGCTTATTTGTCACAATCTCAATAAAAATTTTCCCTTTAGAATACAATGATGATGTCATTGCATTTATTACTGATATTTATATATTTGGCTTTTTAAATTTTTAATTATGACTAATATTATCAATATTGATTGATTTCTTTTACTTTTTAGGTCATATCATTTTAATATATAATAAAACGGTAATGATATTTACAGCCCTTAGGGCTGTACATAAGAATCAACAACTCCTCTTTATCATCAACTTTTCAAAAGAATCTAATCTCAAATTTGAAAAATAATTAATGTTTTATGTAATTATTTTACCTTTCCAAGAAAAAATAAATGTTAAATTAACAAACTGTAATTAATTTCTTATGTTTTCAAAAACAAAATATTATTAAAATACATAGATAAAATACAAGATTCCATCTTATATACAGCCCTTAGGGCTATATATATCATTTTCAATAATAAAATCATATATTTTATTTTATTTTCTTTCAATTATTTATAAAATCTTTATAATGTTATTTATTGAATGAATATAAGATATTTTGAGATAGTTAAAACATAAATCCCACAATTTTTAATTTTTTATTTAAATAAATATATCAAAAAATTTAATAAAATAGTGCATCGCATGGGCATTATCTAGTTAGTTAATATTTATTAAATCATATTAAACCCTAAATCTATGAACGATTTTAAATCGAAAACTGTTAGAACAATTGCCCTCTTATGATGATTCTACAATGAAGAATGAGTAAAAATCACACACCAAGTTAGAAAATAGGAAAGATTTTAATATCCACTACAAAAAAAATGCAAAATGCCGACCAAAACCCACCGACTAAATGTGTTTTTGGTCTTAATTTTAAATTGAAAAAAAAAATAAAAAAATAGCATTAATTATCATCGACCAACTTTTAGTCGGTAATTTTTTCGACCACTTTCCGACCAAAAGTTGGTCGGTAGTTGGTCGGTGCTTTTTTTTTTTTTTGGTTGGCCAAATATAGATATAAGTTGAGAAAATTTAGATATAGAATACACAAGTTGTTGTGGTGCAGTGGTTACCACAATGGCTTGCAAACCAAAAGTCCCATGTTCAATTCAAGCCAACAACATATTTTGTTATTTTATTAAAATTTTGTCTTATATTAATAGTTTGCATTATTAATTTATTTTTTGTTTTACTAGTTTAATTTGTCGGTACTCAGAAAATTTAATTTGCATTATTAATATATTATTAATAATAAAAATACAAATATATACATAAGTAGTAATATACTAATACAACTAATACAAGTAATAATATACGAAGAATGCACTAATCAACTAATACGAGTAATAATAATACGACTAATAATAATTAATACGACTAAATAACTAATAAAGTACTAATAATCCACTAATACGAGTAGTAATATACTTATACAACTAATAACATAATAATAATACACTAATACAACTAATACGAGTAATAATATATTAATACAACTAATAATAGACTAATACAACTAATAATAATACTAATAATAATAATAATAATAATAATAATAATAATAACATTACTGGTATTTTTATATAAAAATTAGAAACATAAAGCATATTATAAAGTTAAGTTTTTATAAGAACAAACAAAATATAATACATTATCTAAAATACTCTAAATATATATAAAGTCTCAAAATACTCAAATTACATTAATATTGAATATAGACGGTGGAGTCGGCTACTTGTTCGAACTTTGATAGTCGACTGCGTGAGTGCTTTGAGGGTTAAAAATATCGAATGTAGATAGTAGAATTAGAAACTTTATTAAAGTCTAAAAGAAGTAAAACCTTAATGCTAGTAGAAGAGTGATAAACTAGAGTTGGGTATGGGTCATGTAGTAGTATAGTTTTTAATTAATAGAATTAATTATTTAATAAATAATATATTAAAGTAAGTGGGCGGGCGGGTATACCCGCGGGTATTTTTTTGATGTCGCTACCCGCCCGTTTATCTTGGCGGCCGGGTATTACCCGTCCAAACATTAAATTTTTTTGAAAAACGTTGTCCATGCCCGCCCGTTTTTCAAGCCGGATGGGTCGGGCCTGGCGGGTAGCCCGCCCATGAACAGCTCTAGTCTAGTGGCTGAAGTGTTGTGCATTGAGACTTGAGGTCTCAGGTGCGATGCTTGTCAGGCGCATTTGGTGGCTTGTGAGGCTTGTAGGAGTTGTGGCATTGGTAGGCGTGCGTGGCGCCACGTGGCATGACATGATAAAAAATTTTTTTCTTTTTTTTTTTTTCGATGAGTTGGGTGGTTGGAATCTGGTCAAAAGTTTGGTCGGATTTTTTTTTTTTTTTTTTTGCCATTTTGGGTTGATTTCTAAAATAATGCTTAGCGACTAAATTCCGACTATATGGGCAGTCGGAAATTTCCGACCAAATGGGTAGTCGGAAATTTCCGACTGTTTTCCTACTAAAATGATTTACCGACCAATCTGAGCCGACTAACCATGAAAAGTCGGAATTTTGTTGGTATAGCTCTATATCGACTAAACTCCGACTATTTTGGATAGTCGGAAAGTTACATTTTTTTGTAGTGATCTACATGATATTAGATTATAAATCCCCACCCAAAAATTTTATGAGACAATATTATTAATGTTAGAGTTTTTACAAAAAAAAATTTAATAAGAAAAATTATTATTTTGATTACAAGTAAACCCTAAAAAACCTAGTCAAATCTTTTAACGAGCAAAGTTAACGTCGTCAATGAAATCAACGCATCCAAACCTTGTCAATTGATCTTACATTCTTACTTTTACTCCTCCAAAAGCTACTATTAGAACTCTGTGATGACGGCGTCATCACTCATGAGAGAAACATAAGCCAAAGCAGCTTGTCTAACCAGAGGGTTCTTGATTAAGTTAACCTCTTCTTCAATGCTTTTCCGATGATTCATCGCCGGTAAAACATCCAATAAACTTGTGTATGTCACCGGAATATTCTCTTTCTTATTGTTAGAGAATATGTCGCCGCCATCAATGCCTGTTTCACGGCGTTTGTTTCCGATGAACGGTAGTTTCCCGGCGACTTCATGGTAGAGAGAAAAAAATAAGATACGTGTATGTAGAAAGTTTCCAGGGAATTCTTAAATTAAAGATAGGAGGGGATCATATAGGTATATATATAATACTAAAATTTTGGGAAAGTTGTTGGATAGTAAAGTAAAAGATATGCTATAATATCACCATATTATTTTATTTTATCATTTGTAACTTTATAATAATCTTTTATTTGGTCTATTAGTCTCATATAATTTTTATATTTATTGAGGTAATATTTTAATTTTAATATCTCTATTATTTGCGATTAAAATGATGAAAAGTTAATATTAATAATCTTAAAAAAAATTAATATTAATAATTATTACATTTGAAATGAATTAAACAAGAATCACCCGACTATTTAAAGGCCTCTAACAATTTGGTCATGATAAACTAAGGACCTTCTATACTCATGATTGTTTGTGTTCACATTTTATCAAGTTAATAAATGTGACAGTTGGTCTTGGGTGAGAGCGTCTCAAATTGAGATAAGACAAGGTCGGTCCAATTCGCCCTACTTACATGCTTTCTCTCTTCTTTTTTAATTTTTTTGGCATTTTTCACATTTACTCTTAAAGGTATCAATTTTGACCTTAAAAGTATCAATTTCAATTTACACAATTGATCACTTATAGGTTCAAATTGAAATTTACTTTAATTGATATGTTTATGTACTACTTTACGTTGAAACTGATATCTTTAAGGTCAAAATTGATACATTTAAGGTCCAAATTGAAAAAGGCCCAGAAAATGAAAAAAACAAAAAAAAGAAATTTTGGAGGGAAAGGCGCAATGGGCCGACTCAGTTGTGATCTTAGAATAGGACGATCTTACACAATTTTTTTTTTTTTTTGTAAATGTGAAGAGACAATTGCAATTAAAAATGAGTCAAACAAATTAAATGATGATTGTCCATATTAGAAAAACAACAAAGTGAGTGTGCCAAATTAGCTTCTGTTGGGTGATTAAGCCCACATGTTAGTCATTATCTACTCTTTCGTTTTAATTTATTCTTTAATTAATATTTAATTTAATACCCCTACTAGATAACGGTATAACGTTTAATATTAACACGCCTATACGGTACGCGGATCGGACTAAACGATTTAAGCTTGTACGAACACGCCCTAACCAACACTTGGCGATTCACGACTTTATTATCTTAAAAACCTTGACAAATGCTACTTCAATCAAACTTTATTTTTTAGGTTTGTCAAAAATTATTTTTAAATTATAGGTTTTGGAAAAGAAATTTAAGATGGAATAATTGAGTATAGATATGTTTTTTAAATTGTTTTAGTAAAAATAGTAAACATGTCATACTGATACACCTTTTAAAAAATAGTAAACCTCACAATAAAATTCTACTATTGCAAATCACAATACAAATATAGATGCTAGACAATTATATTGTTTTTCAATATAAAAGAAATGTGAAAGGATAATGAAGTTCATCTACCCATAAAATAGAAAGTACAATTAACATTTGAAGTCAATATTACTAACAAAAATCTTCATCTCTTTATATTATGTAATATTTTCCTATTTGAGATGTTTTAATGATTTTGTATATTTTTTTATTAAAAATTATCCCTCATAACCATTTTAATTATCAATCACGTGCTTCTTTTTATGCTACGAGTTATTATCCCTCTAAGAAAGCTTCGATTGCCTGCCACATCTTGTGGTGTTCATTGGTGTTGTGCAACAGAGGAAATAATACTCGAAACAATAAAGAAACAAAAGAAAATTCATTGCAAACAATAAAGAAAACCACATCGAGAAATTTACAAGGTTCACTTTCAATAAGATACTTACGTCTTTGGGGGAGAATCAAACTTTCACTATAAACCAGATTATTACAAGATGAATATTACCCTAATAACAGCTCTCATTTGCTTTTTCACTCAGTGACCCTAATTCTAAGAAACTAAGAAAATTAGAGCAAAATCAACTAAAAATCGCCAAAGAACCCAGGAAACACTTGTGGCTTGTTGTATGCTCCTGTCGCCCAGTCTGCTTCTGGACCTGGCCCCCAGATAGTCGATTCGACTTCAGAATCTGGAAAATCAAATACAACGTAAATCCTTTGCCGCCGACTTAGCAATAGGTTCTGGAAAGCTCCCTTTTGTCAGCATAGAAAGACGACTTGTCTGTCATTAAAACCATAGCCAAGCCGATTCGGCTTTGGCTCCTATAAAATGCCCCTTGATTCATCTTCTTCCATGTTCAAGACTTATTGTTTGAGTCACAAACATCAATAATCTCCACCTTGACGAGAACTCGTATTTGGCAACGATCCCATCAACAACATAGTGAAATAAAACCATTTTCAAGCCTCAATTGCAATGCATAAACACGCATCCGAGCAAGTCTCCAACCAAGAATCCTAACAAATCTCAAACCAAGACTCATCATTACTTCTCTCCTAGTAAACCACTCTTAATGCTCCACCAGCATCACGAATACATAAGGCAAGCTCCACCTTGAGATCGTGAGGCCAACAACCTTCTCCTAGAGCTTCCCAAACACTGCCCCTAAGGGCATATGCTAATGGAACCAACATAGTATAGAAGCCACTAGGACTGTTAGAATAACCTACCTTCTTTACCTTTATCTATGCATTCCGAATGAAACTTCACCACAATGTGCTTCTTGCAAACATCAAGTACCTAATCTCTAGACAGATAATCACATTACACAAAAAAAAAAGCATGTTGGTCATAAAGAACCATCACCATGACCAAAACACACATAACCTCTCTGTTGCAGAACTTAAAGTCATGTACTTTATCTTCATGATAACACTACAACAAATTTATATTTTTGCGAGATTGGATTTAGTGGCATTAAAAAAATGTCACGAATTCATATTTTTAGTATACTAATTATTGGTTTTTATTTTAAGTTTCACCATAAATTGATTTAGCGACACTTAATTTGATCTTTGGTGGCATATGTAATTATCACTATAGTCTATAGTGGCATTTGTGAGAAATGTCACTAGATCCTATGTCGCTAAAAGCTTTAGTGTGACTTTTTAATATGCTGCTAAAGGGTCTAATAAATGTCACTAAATTCTCAATATACACTATAAGAAAATTGAAATAGCGACATTTAAATTAAATGTCGCTAAATATATCCCACTAAAAGCAAATTATGTTGTAGTGTAAACACAGTAATCGAAGACCCTAATATGACTCCCAACTTATCATTAGATCGCCCAAACCAAAGTCAAAACTCAGTGAACGTAACCCAAGCTTTAACCGATGTAACAAAGCACCTAATCCATTCCCACACACAAGATCCACAATAGTTGATCCATGTAAACGGTAGAGAAAACAAATCATTATCTGCCAGTGTCCTCTCCCAGGTCGAGTCGCATACCTGCAAATGAGACTAATGGCATGCGTAAAACAAGTACATACTACGCCATATTCCGAATACCAAATGGAACTCGAGACATGTAGATAGCCTCAGCTTCAAAGTAAGGTGACAGAAATGAGTTGAGCAAGTCCAGAGGCCAAGCCAGGATAGGGATGGCAATGGGTTGGACTCGACTCGGATTTTACATACTCCGACTTTGCTCTGGATAAGAGTCAGACTTTTTTTTCACTCCACCTCCACTCGGAGTCGGATTATGCATACTCCAAGTTTGCCCCAACTCGGACTCTCGGACCTCCAACGGATTCTGATTAATATCAAACAGTATCGTTGTTATATTATACTAATGATTTTAAAGCATACAAAATTAACAAAATATATTTTTCAAATACAATTTAACAAAAAAATATGTACTTTGAATTCAAATTTAACAAGAGAAATAGTTCTACAACTACAATTTAATAAAAAAAATTCGCATTTTGATTTGGCGTATTTTATTTCTCTTGATCTGATTTGTCGTATTCTGATTGATTAATCTAAATAAAAATACCAAGTAGTTTTTCAAAATTAAAAATTATAATTAATATGAGAGAAAGCTTAATTTAGTCACGTTTAGAGTTTTAAAGGAAATAAAATATTGGTATAAAAGTCAAATTCAAAGTCGGATTTCCTTCAGGGTCGGAGTCGGGTCGGAGTGTCGGATTTTTAATAAGGTCCAACTCCGGTCCTTCTCTAACTCGGACTCGGATCATAAAGTCGGAGTCGGAGTCGGATGACTTTTTCCTTGGACTCGAATTGAATTATTTTCCTCAGATTGAGTTGGACTAGGGTCGGATTCAGACTGCATTGTCATCCCTAAGCCAAGAATTTAAGTTGGGGGGCCAAACACCGACTAGCAAACAACTTTTAGTGGAATGATCGATATAGTATCAATGTAATTAGATCAAGATCACGTTCAAGAATATAAGGATTAATATCATCATTCAATTCAATTCTAGCAAAATTAAGCGACAAAAATTTTTCATTACAATGAACTTAGATCCGTCAACAAAAATCAAACTCTTTGATTCAAATATATAATTTCTATAGTAAAAAAAACAACGTGACAACCATAATATAACTAAAATTCATATTTTTTATTTTGATAAAGTTTTAACTCAAAGTAAAAGATTGTACAAGGTTTTTTCATGACACTGTAGTTCTGCAAGAGATTGTGAATTACAAGATTTTGTTACTTTGTTAATCGATATCATATATTGTGCACTTATTAATGAACGCAACATCCTACTAAATTAAAAGAGTACATGCCATAGCTGTAGTTCTGCAAACAAGGTTTTTTCATATATCATATATTGTTACAGCTGTAGCCCTACCATCCTATATATATACTAGGCTAAGACAAAATAATAGCTACAAGTAAAAAGAGTACAATAGCTAAAAGACAAAATAAGAAATATACAAGTGGAATTCTTACAATAGAAAAGAACACAGTATTGCTAATATATGAACCATTGCTAGTATATTAACATCCCCCCTCAAGCTTGGGGTGTAGAGCACATGCCAAGCTTAGACAAGAGTGTCTGAAATTGGGAAGACGGAAGGATCTTGGTGAAGACATCAGCCAGCTGACTAGAAGTGGGCAAATAAGTAAGTTGCAATAAACCATCCATGACTTTTTCACGGGTAAAATGGCAGTCAATTTCGATGTGCTTGGTGCGATCGTGAAGAACCGGATTATGAGCAATGTTTAGGATATTATCGCAATGAAGGGTCACTGGTTTGAGATCACACACCCCCAGCTCTTCAAGAAGGCGGACAGTCCAAGTGACTTCGGAAGCAGCGGAGGCCATAGCACGATATTCGGCCTCAGATGAAGAGCGAGAGACCGTCGACTGCTTTTTAGACTTCCAGCAAATAGGAGAGCTACCAAGGAGAAGGAGATACCCAGTAATAGAGCGTCGAGTGTCAACACAAGAACCCCAATCGGAGTCTGAAAACGCCTGTAAGGATAATCGATCAGTGGCGCGGAGTAGAATTCCTTGACCAGCAGTAGAGTGGACATAGTTGAGGGTATGCTGTAGGGCTTGAAAGTGAGCATCAGTGGGAGCTTGCATATATTGACTTAAGGACTGAACAACAAAAGCAAGATCGGGACGGGTATGGGTAAGAAAGTTGAGTTTACCAACTAAAGAGCGGTACAACTTAGGATCCAAAAAGGGAGGAGAAGCATCCTTTTGTAACTTGAGATTAAGTGGCAGAGGAGTAGCTACATGTTTGAAGGGGGTAAAGCCACTATCATGAAGAAGCTCTTGGGTAAATTTATGTTGAGACATTATGATACCATCAGGAAGTTGGTTTATTTCAATACCCAAAAAATACTTCAAAGAGCCCAAATCTTTGATTGTAAAAACAGCATGTAAGTGGCGTTTAAGATCATTAATAACAGTGAGGTTATCACCCGTTAAAATAATGTCATCAACATATACCGCAGCAAGGGTGATAGACGACGTCGTGCGACATATGAAAAGGGATGAATCATACTTAGATTGGGAGAAGCCCTGCTTATGTAATTCAACATTCAATTTAGCAAACCACTGTCGAGAGGCTTGCTTGAGCCAATAAAGTAACTTACGTAACCGGCAAACTTGATGTGGATCATGGGAAAGACCAGGAGGAGAGAGCATGTAGACCTCCTCATTTAAATCGCCATGGAGGAATGCATTATTAATGTCCAATTGGAAAAGAGACCAATGTTTGGAGGAAGCGAGAGCAAGGAGACATCGAATAGTAGTCATCTTAACAACCGGAGAGAAGGTTTCCTGATAATCAATCCCGTATTCTTGGGTATAACCCTTCGCGACCAAACGCGCTTTGTACCGTTCAAGAGTGCCATCGGATTTTAATTTCACTTTAAACACCCATTTACAACCTATTGGTTTCTTGCCCGGTGGTAGAGGAACGAGGTCCCAAGTGTGGTTGCTTTCAAGAGCCTGTAACTCATTATTGATAGCTTGGACCCATAAAGGGTCTTTGATTGCTGCATTGTAAGATTTTGGTTCAATATGTGTGGAATGGGAAGAGAGGAAAGCAGAATGAGAAGGAGGAAGTTGGTCATGAGAGACAAGATTACACCCATGGTTGGTGATAGTAGTACAGACATAATCTTGGAGATGGGAGGGAGGCTTGTGGTGTCGTGAGGACTTTCGAAGAGGTATATCAGAAGGTTGAGAGGAAGGAAAATATGAAGAAAGATCAACTAGTAGAGAAGGGTCTTGAGTGGAGAGAGAAGGTGGGGAAGGGAGTAAAGGGGACGGTTGGGATGTAGGGGAAGGACTAGCTAAGCTAGAGGAAGTAGATATAGGAGTAGTTTGGGTAGTGGTGCTATCTTGGGAAGGAGAGGAGGGTAATAACTGTGGGGCAGAGACAGGAATAGAGTAAGAATCAGGTAAAGGAGTGGTAGTGGGGAGATATATATGTGGAAAAGGTGAAGGGGTGGAGTGTGAATCATGAAAAGGAAAGTGTGTTTCGTGAAAAACCACATCACGTGAGACAGAGATGTTTCTAGTGGTAAGGTTATACACACAATAAGCTTTTTGAGCGAAGGGATAACCCAAGAAAATGCACGGATCGGCACGAGAGTGGAATTTCTTACGACCCTGTTTTAAAGTAGAAATGTAACATAAACATCCAAAAGTACGGAGATGAGAAATAGAAGGCGCGTGACCGTACAATTTCTCGTAAGGAGAAATGGAACCAAGAGAGGATGAGGGCATGCGATTAATCAAGTAACACGCACAAAGGACGTAATCGCCCCAAAATCGAAGGGGAACATTAGATTGGAAATAAAGAGCACGGGCTATTTCCAAGAGGTGCCGATGTTTACGTTCCACGACACCGTTTTGTTGAGGTGTTTCGGAACAACTACGTTGATGGACAATGCCTTTGGACCTATACAAGGATGACATGGAACCATCGCAAAGCTCTTTAGCATTATCGGAGCGGATGGTTCTAACAAGACAACCAAATTGAGTAGCAACATAATCAAGGAAGTATGTGAGATGGACTACGGAGTCAGATTTATTTTTCATTAGAAAAATCCAAGTACATTGAGTAAAATCGTCAACAATTGTTAGAAAATAAGAACAAGAATTATGTGTAGAGTGGGCATAAGGACCCCAAACATCAAGATGTAATAACTGGAAGGGAGCATCAGTTTTAATAGAACTAGATGTAAATGGTAACCTATGCTGTTTGGCTTTGGGACAAACCGTACAAAAAAATTCTTGACTAAACTTCTTTACATTTATGTGAGGACAAAGCAATTGTAGAGTAGGGAGAGACACATGCCCTAGGCGTAAGTGCCAGAGCATAGGTGGGTCAATCTTGTGAGTAGCATGAGATGCTAAGGTAGCATGAGACACCTCAGGAGCAGTAAATTGAGAGGTCCAATAAAGGCCATGATGAAGATTACCATGCACCACATGCTTTGTCATCAAAGGGCCCTGAATAAGACATTGAGAGTGAGTAAAGAAGAGGTCAACATTATTATCCACACAAAAACGTTGCACCGAAGTAAGATTAAATTTAAAATGAGGAACATAAAGAACATCACGAAGAATAATGCCATCAAAAAAATGAACGTCACCAATCCGATCAACACAAATACGACGACCATCAGGTAAAGTAATATGATGTGCACTACCGTGGATACGACGAAGGGAAATAAATGAAGACAAGGAGTGACACATGTGATCAGTCGCGCCACTATCAATAATCCATTGAGACGAATTATGAGTGGAAAGAAAACAAGAAATACCTGCAATGTGAGGAGTGTTGAGGATCGGTGGAGAGGCAGTAGTAGATGGAGCAGAGTCAGAAGAAGCGTGTTTAGTTAAGAGAGAAAGAAGAGTGTTGAATTGAGTAGGCGTGAGGCCGGTGTTCTCAAGAGGAGGAAGATCAGAATCAGGAGAACTGTGTATAATAGCAGCAATCTTTTTACCAGGTTTAGGAGCATTGGGATAGCCATGAATCTTGAAGCAACGATCAACGGAATGGCCACTAATCTTGCAATATACACAAAAATAGTGAGAAGGACGCTTATGACCAGAAACCGAAGGTTTGGCAGCGGAATTAGAGGACCTGTTGAAAGAAGTCTTACAGTCAGAAACAAAGGCGAGGGAATCTGGTGAAGGAGTATTGAGAGTAGTGAGCTCTTTATGCCGTTGTTCTTGTAGAAGGAGCCGGTAGGCTTGTGAAATGGTAGGAGGCTGATCAAGCATTAGGATATTTGTACGGACCTGTTGAAAGCCATCAGTTACTTTCATAAGAAAATGCATCATGCGTTGTGTTTGTTGTAAGGCCAAGAATTGCTTAGTAAGTCCACAGGAACATCCACCACATTCACAAACAGGCATAGGACTTAAGTGATCAAGCTCATCCCACACTGTTTTCATTTTGGTAAAATAATCAGAAAGGTGTTGGTCAGGAAGTTGATGCATAGTCATAAGTTCTTCTTGAAGGGAATATAATTGAGCAAGGGAAGCCTGTCCAAAACGTTCTTCAAGATCGGACCATATCTCGTGAGCAGTGTTACAATACATGATACTCTTGGCAAGAAGACGGTCCATAGATGCAATAAGCCAACCAATCACCATATTATTGCAGCGAGTCCATGCTTTATGAGTAGAAGAAGAAGTAGAAGGTTGAGGGAGAGTACCGTCGACAAATGACATCTTGTTCTTGGCAGTGAGACTGATGAGCATAGAGCGCTTCCAATCGGAGTAGCCGGTGCCGTCGAAGGGAGTAGAAACAAGCTTGGATCCGACATGGTCAGAAGGATGCAAATAGTAGACACTCGAAGGATCTTGTGTTAAATCAAGCGAAGTTGCAGACGCCATTAATGAAACCAAGAAGAAAAATTAGGGTTCAAGATTGCAGAAAAAAAAAACGAACAAGAAATAGAAGAATAGTAGCAAGAACAGTGGAGAAGAAGAAGAATGGCGGAAAAGAGGATCGAATTTAAGCTGATACCATGTTATAATTTGTGGAAGGAAGCCATTAATGGCGATTTCCCATTCTTGCATATACGAATAGAGAGAGAAAAGAGGGTAAAGAATTTGTTATTCAATTTTTGATTATTACAGCTGTAGCCCTACCATCCTATATATATACTAGGCTAAGACAAAATAATAGCTACAAGTAAAAAGAGTACAATAGCTAAAAGACAAAATAAGAAATATACAAGTGGAATTCTTACAATAGAAAAGAACACAGTATTGCTAAATATATGAACCATTGCTAGTATATTAACATATATTGTGCACTTATTAATGAACGCAACATCCTACTAAATTAAAGAGAAAATAAAAAATTACTTGATTTATAAAAAGAATATATGAAATTACTATAAGCAATGTGATCAATTATTACTCTTCATGTATCACAAATTTAAACAACAATTGATATTATGGTAAAATTATCATTGACCAATTCACATAAATAAATGCAGTTTATATATTTATTTAAAGCTTATAATGGTGAAATTCTAATTATTTAAAAGTAAAAGTCAAAGAATTAAAAATAAGGATAAAAAGTATTACTTTTAAAAAAGTTTGATATCTACATCAAATTATATTTTAAAGCATCATGTTTCATTAGCACATGTATAATACCTAAATCCTAAGGGTCCATAAATAATTAACTCTATTGTTATAATTATAATAATACTTTATTATTCAAACTAGTATTACAATAATTGCATTATCTTAATTTTATAAAACTTTTAAACTATCACACTTATTTTAGGAGAAATTGGATAGAGTATAAAGTTATTTTTTAAAAAAAATTATTTAATTAATATAAAAATACGTATAAAAAGTTAATTTAATGAAATTTCAAAGGATTTAGAATTTAATTGGGTAATGAACCTGAATAATCTGCAGGCAGTAGGCGCAGCACCACAACAAGAATTTTAATTTCTGAGGCTAGCAAAAAAATTGTTGGTTGCTGCTCATAGGATTCGAACCACATACCTCTTAAAAACCACAAGGATTGCTGACAAGTGGAGCATGAAACTTTCAATGATACTTTTTGACTTTTCTATTAACATAATATAAAATATTAAGGGGGTCTAACAAAAATTACAAAGAAACATATATTTAAGTTGGGCGGCCAGGCCACCGTCGGCCCCCCTCCTAGCTTCGCCCATGTGAGCAACACAACCAGTTTATTAACACGGGTTATAATTTTCGTGTCAACAAGTATAACAACAAATGAACAACAAACATTCTTAATTAAGTCGAAAACAAACCCGTTGTACCGATAGCATAAAGACTTCTCAAGCCTTCTCCCAAATGATATGCAAAATAGTTCCCTAACTCTTTTCACACATAAAGTCATAGCGAGCCACTACGCCAACTCACTAAACTCTAAAACATGCTCATAAGTAGGAGATTCAAATGACTTCATAAAACTGGCTACCGACTTTGCTATGCCCACAAGGTTCAATTCATAACCTACCACACTTGTAGACACCAAAACAACATTCCCTAACAAACTTCTTGATAATACATGTAGGCTTCTTTTGAAACCCTTTAGGTTGGTGGAATGCTCCTTGTAACGATTCCTTTCAACTATCCACAAAGATAAAGACAATATTAGAAATCACAGTCCAAGATATACCTGAGGTAGCATCAGCAAAATCAATCCATGGTAGAATAAATATGGATGAGGAATTAACCTTATCCTCCACCACCGACATAATACCACTATTACCGTAAACAGAAGTTGCAAAATACAAAGCAAGCAATGACATGGCTCCAAACATGAGATATCATGATACACAACAAAATCTCACACACAAATAGTTCACATTGATTCTCGTGTGTAAACCCCAATCGAACAAAAAAATCCAGTACCTCCTCAAAAACCAAGCTCTAGAGAGCATGTATAAGACTCTCCCAAACAAGGCCTAACTCACTAGTTTTGTAACACCATTCTGCAGTGTTGTTATCCCACATGTATGATGCCACATATTACCTAAAACCCACAACATATCAAATCCCAATAATAAAAGTCCTACACATAGCCCACTTATCTTCTTACCATACAAGCTGTCACTATTGACTTAAGCTTCAATGCTAAGTTCTAACCAATGTTTTAACCTTAACACCCAATGCTCGTAAACCTCAAGGTAGGTGTCCTTAACACATATAAGAAGTTTCCCAAAGGACAAACCCAGCTATCTACTCTCACCCATATGACCCCATTTATCCTAGACTGTCATCTTGCGGTGACAAGTACAAGTAGTAGAAGTTGAACTAAGCAACTTAACACCCTGAAATATATACAGGAATTCTCCTTGACACCTCTAAGTATCAAATTCAAACTCTTAAAGACACTCAATTCCCCATAGAAAAACTCACCCTTGAGCCCTTGATCATCTAAGATCCCAAGCAAAATCAAGATTTTCCCCAATGTTTGTAACACCCCTGAATTTCCGACCCCTTAAACAAAATCAAAACCGCAAAGGACGGGAGACAATTCGGGTGTTACATCAAAATAAATAAAATAGTAAACTTTAAGAATGTGAGTAGAGATTTCGGCAGCATTTCCTCTAAAAAAAATCAAGAGCGTGATGGAATATAAAATACGATAAAATAATTAAACTAATCCAAGGCATCACCGCCTTTAAAATTCCATACCACGACGGATTGATTCATTGTCGGCTCCTTAATTCATCATGACAAGCATGGATCGTGATTCCAGTGTTGACGCTCGAGTTTTAAAAGAATCAAAACATTTTAAAATCATACTAAACCATGAACTACGCAGCAGAATTATGAAAATACAATGGAGGACTCAATGCTCATATCAAAAATGTAACAGACTGAAAATTTCTAATCTTAATCATTTTCGACTAATTCTTAATTCCATCAATTTAATTCCTAATTGTGATTATTGAATTCATCCAACTTTACTAAATTCCTAAATCTTATTTCAACTAATTATCATTTCCGAATTAATTTAAAATTTTTATTTTATTAGACTCTAAGTTGATTTAATATCCGACTTACTTTTCGAATTCTTTATTATTTATTTTCTTTTACATGCGTGATTTCTTAAATTAATTTAAATATATGAAACTATATTTTTAGTTTCTAAGTATTATTTTTATGAGCCAAAAAGTTTTAGATACTAATTTATTACAGAAATTTAAAATCATTTAATTAACCTACGGTTTTCTAAAACTTTACGTTTAAAATTCTTATTTATTAATTAATTTCGTTAACGATTATTTTAACGACTTTAACACTTTTATTAAAATTATTTTATACTAGTATTAGCATATTTTTATTAATAATTTTAATTAAGGTTTTAAGCTAGTTTTGCACCTAAAATAATAATAATGATTACTTAAATCTACTAGTCAAAACCTACCTATATTTTTTTTATTACTTATTTACTTACATAAGTAAACTAAGTTTGAAAAGAAATCAAATTTCATCCTTACTTATCTACTTACACAAGTAAAGTAAGTAAGATATGGAGCCATAATTTTTTTTATTTTTTTTATCCAAATTTTATAAGATCTTGTCCCATAATATCTTCTATATATAGGAGCTATTTTCCTAACATTCTACCTTGCAACATTAAAACAAATTAACTCACCCAAATAATATCATTCTAGTTGTGAAGTATTAAGGAATTAAGTCATCCACTTTTCTTCCATTTGCTCCTAATTTCACTTTATTATATCAATTACTTATTCTCTAATATTAATTAAGTTGAAGAAAATCAAGAAGGAGCTTATATATATATATATATATATATATATATATATATATATATATATATATATCTTTTGGGTAGTTTATGTAGAAAGTTAGTTTTCATACTATTCTTTGGTATTAGTATGGTATAACTTCTTACCCTACTCTTTATGTGGAATTTTACATTATATTTACTTTATAATATGCGAAGTATGAAATATATTGAGTACGTTTATGTAGAAAGTTAGTTTAAGAAAACTATGATTAAATCAAATTTAGTGTAGTTATGCTAAGAATATTTTTAGTATGTTAATTAATAATATTTGGACATGTTAGGAAGTTGGGTGAACCATAATTTAATAGTGATATATATTAAGTACTATATATGTTATACACTAGTGTTACTTTAATTATGTTGAAATGTTATTATATTAAGAATGATTATGGTATGCTTCAAAATAAAAAAAAATAATAAAAAAATATGATTATGGTAATATTATAGGTAATATTGTTATGTAAGCCCTTAAATTAGTTTATAAAGTTGTGTGTTATTTCATGAATATAATGGTTATGCTAAGGATGTCGTCATTATATTTTATTTTTTATGTTAATGCTTATCCTTATAGTTATATTAAATATTAAGTTATCGTGTAAAAGTTTTTATTAACTTAGTTTTTATATTAGTTCAATAAAATTAGAAATTACTATGATAAATTAATTAAATTAAGTTGTTTTAAGTGAAAAAGGCCAACAAATACTCATAGTCATAGGCCATTCGATCACTATCATATAAAAAAAAAGTGTTATTTACGAATTTAAATTATTACATGCTATTTTTAAGATAATAATAAAAATTACAAAATACAAAAAGATATCTTTGAAAAAAATAAATAAGTAAATAAATAAAATTTTCAAGTTATTTATACTAAAGTGTTTTCTTAAATACATGAGATTTTATACCAAAAAGTAACTTTTGGGATATTAAATAGCTAGTTAGTACAAAATACATCTTTAGTTGACTATTTGACTAAAATTTATTTTAAATGATGTAAAAGTATTTTTTTATATATAAATTTGCCCTTTTTAAAATTTTGTATGAAATTTCGATTTTATGAAAATATTTAAATAATAAAAATTTTACTTGTTTTATAACAAGAGTTATGGATTTGTGTGAATATATAAATTTTACTTTTTTTTATTATTAGAAGTATTGTTTTTGTGAGCTTATAAAGTGTTACTTGTTTTTTTACTAGAAACATTAATTTCGTAAAATGATAATTTGTATTTGTTTTATAAATATATTATTGATTTTTGTGAACTTAATAAGTCTTACTTATTTTTCAACTTGGAATATTGATTTTTGGTGAATTTGTTGAATTTTGAAAACTTATCCATAGAATATAGTTTTACTCGATTTATAATTAAATTATTTATTTTTGTTAAAGAATTAAAATATTGATTTGTTTTAAAGTTAAAAATGTTGATTATTGAAACTTATTTCTTTCAAGAGAAATAAAAATTAGTAGCTACTTGTGAAAATGTTAATCTAAAGACTATTTATAGAATATTAAGTTAGTAGTGCAAATTTATTTAACAAATGAACTATTGAAAACAATGTTTTAAATAAAGTTTAATGAGTAAAACTTTAATAGTGAACTTAGAAGGGCATATAGGTAGAATATTATTAAATAAGGAAGTTAACATCTAAGTTGGTCAAAATCAAAGTCAACTTGTAGTAGTAAAAATGTGATGTGCTTGTGTGAATTATCTGTGTATTGATTGAATGACCCTGATAGTAAGGAAACCATGGACCGGCATGTAAAATCCCGGCGCCTGTGTTGGCCGACACGTAAAATGCGGTGTTAGACAGGGGGTTAGCTACCTATCCTGTAGAAGCTCGAGCATAAACATTGGCGGGGTGACGACCCCCACCACAGTTAGATATAGGGCTTTGGCCTTAATCTAGCCAGACCCTTACATATATCAGGTGTCATATTGTTGTGCTTGTTGATCAGTGATAAACTTGATTACTATTGATGCTATGAGACATGGTACAATTATAAGTATTAACAAAAACTGAATTTGCTTAAGTATTAAGATTACCGAATTGTATAAGTGGCAGTAACGTACTTCTGCCAGGGTTGAGAATGGTATCTTAATGACTTAAAAGTATGGAAGAGCAAAAGAATATGGTAAAAGTATACAGTGGTGTCAATTTATTATAAGCTCGTACTCTAATTATTATTTAGTAAATGTAGTGTATTATTTCCGTATTTTGAGCTGGATAGGGAGTTATGCTCGGCGTTAAGCGCTGACCGATTTAATCGGCTGTCATCCGTATTATGGATGGCAGTATGTTGCAGGATTTAGTTTCAGGTTCCGATCCAGGCCGCAACCACAATTTATTTATGCTATCGAGGATTTAGCTGCAAGATTTTTTTTATACTTCATGTTTGATGATTTTTACGTATTTAATTATTGTGTATTTTTGGAACAAACGATATATATTTTTATTTTCCTACTTTTTATCATTTCGAATAAACATTTATTGTATTTTTAAAGGTTTTTAGCAGATCGGCATTTTCAGACTTCCGCATTATTTTGTAACAAAAATAATTTTTTTTATTATTGTTAATTACGAATCACCATTGCCGCTTCTGTTACAAAAAACATATATAGCCTAAAGTTTACAAAGGACATAAAAGAGCTACGAAGTCAAAAGACAAATGCATAACTCGTGTTATGCTTCACACTCATCACTTTCCCCCAATGTAATGTAGAATAAGCTTCAATACATGTTACACCTATTTAGGATGATCTTGCTGCTCAACATCAGACCATAAGCCAAATGTATCATAGCAGAAACATCATAGAAGGTTATAATAAATCAAACATAAACACAGCCGCATGTGCGTCAGTAATTAACAACAAATATAATAATGTCAACATGAATCGTGATTCTAGGGATCCTTTTTTGTTAGCATAGCAAGACGACTCATCTATCATCAAAACCCAAGCCAAGTTAACTAGGATTTGGCTTTTTTTTTTGAGATAAATAGAGATTACCTTTTCATTTCATTCAAAATAATTGGTTGGATGAAAGAAGGGTAATCTTTCAACCATATCATACAACATTCAAATTCTAGAGATCTGCGAGCATGCATGTGTGCTGCTTTGTTACAAATTCTAGATAAAAAAGAGAATGAACAAGATATAAAATCATTAATAAGACATTTACAGCAATTACTAATAACACCAAACTCAGAGATATCAGTTTTAGAATTTTTCATAGCTTGAACGACTCTTAGCGCGTCAAGCTCAAAACATACACACTTCATTCCGTTATCAATAGCCCATCTCATCGCAAACTCCAAAGCTTTTGCTTCCAAAATGCTTGAGTCTCCCCCTCCAAATTGAACATCAGATATTGTGGCTTGCACTTCACCTAAATGATTTCTAAGGATACCACCCCAACCAAACATATTAGTTTCCTTAAAGTTTGCTGCATCTACATTAAACTTCAACTTGTTTGGATCTGGAGCATTCTAAGAATAAACTTTCACACTTCTGGGCTTTTTTGATATGTCGCATTTGCCATTAATAAACCACCATTCTTGAATATAAGCTTGTACCTGTGAAAAAAGAAACTGGACATCCACTAAAGTATCATTCCAAACTCTATCATTTCTAGCACCCCAAAGGCGCCAAGCAAAACAAATACACAGAGCGGCTTTTCTACTATCAAAAGCATATAATATAGCACGTATCCAGTCTCGAAAAGAACTAGCATTAAAGCAATCTATAGGTAAAGTAAGATTTGTGTGAGCCCAACTAGGCTTTGGCTCTTGGAACACGCCCCTTGATTCATCTTCTTCAATATTCAAGAGTCATTGTTCGAGTTAGTAAAACATCAATAATTGGAATAAGGCAAACTCTTCTCGAGTATGTAAATGCGTTTGCGTTTACAATTTAAAGGTAGTCGAATGCAATTCGCTATTCTCTCCCCCTTCACCCTTCTATTTCAATCTCCTATGAGTTGACCGCATACTTGAGATCAGGTTCAGCGAACAGCTCGATAAGTTTTTACTTTTTCGAAAATAAGTTCTTTTTTATATTAAAAAATTAAAATGTCATTTTAAGGTTTAGAATTGGCATTTTAGACCTTAAAGTATGTATCTTAAGTCATAAATGACAGCTTTAAACTTTTAGCATGAACATCTTAACCATTGGTGAAGAAAAATTACGAGGGAAAATAAGGAATTAAGGACACTAAACCTTAAATAGAGACTTTAAGCCTTGTAATTGATATTTATCGGTTAGAGTATGTACGTAAAAACTATAGTTAAGTCTTTAGATAAGAAATATTAAGTCTTAAAGGATGGGTTATGAGACTTAAAATTGACATTTTCAGTCGTGGAATGAATATTTTAAGAGTTAGAGTAAGTAGTTAAAAATTAAATTTAAGCGTTTGTAGAAGAAATATTAAGACTCTGAGTAAAGGGTTTAAGCGTTGAAGTTGACATTTTAATTCTTGAAATGAATGTTTAGATTAAGAGTAGATTTATGATTGTTCTTACAATTTTTAATTTCATTTAATATTAATGTAAAATTTGTTTATTTGTTTATTATTTTGCATTTGAGTTTTAATATTTATTTATATTATTTATTGTTTAAATAATTTTTAATAAATAAAATATTTTTTATTATATATAAATTTGAAATAAAATGGAAATATGTTGTCTTCTGAATAAATTTTCGTTCGAAATGGGCAGACGGAGGGTCTATATCTACTATCTGATCTCTTCTGCCTTATGATTGATTTCGAATTGTTTTGCAGTTGAAAATTGGTCGAAAAATTTCTATTTTTAAGTGAATTTGAATTAATAAGATTGTTAGAAAATTATTGGTTTAATTTTTCCAACTGTTTTCCTATTAAAAAGTTAGTCGGAAATTTTTGACTATAATTTAGTAGGAAAAAAATCAGAATTCCGACTAATTTCCTACCACCATTATACTTTCAAATCCAATTGAAAGTCCGACTAGTACCAAACTTATTAGAATTTCGACTAAAAATTTGATTAATTTTTTACCTACTAAATTTATTTTGACCAACAAAGGGTAGTGCATGAATATTCATATGTAATCTATCGACTACGCCTTTCGGCTTAATCTTAGGTCCTCACAATCCGTGGACGAAATGATGAGAAAATTTATTTTAACCGTTAGTGCACGGCGTACGTGTTGCTGCAGGTCGAACACAAGGAAGCTTGGGACAAAAGACTTAATGGTTTTAGTTGATTATATTACTAAAGAGAACAAAAATATTGATTGGTTGTACTAAAAACTACAAATGCAATAATAAAGATGATGTTAAACTATATGATGATGAAATCTAGGGTGTCGGGAATCCCCTAAAGTCTTGTATGACTCAATTCTCATTAATGTCTATAAAGATTCGGATTAAATTTGTGGTCAAACATGATCTTGTTAATCTCAAACTCTCACTCTGTTGATCAACTATTAGATTTAGACCCTATTAATTCGATTCTCACACGCTAGTTTTATTGGACGAATTAATAAGAATTTAACTAAAATTTACCCTAAAGCAAAGTCGATCTCAATCTCACATGCTAGTTCTATTGACTAGTCCGACAAAGCATATTTAATTTAGGGTTAATTAGCACAATTCAACTACATTAATCCTTAACTTCATAGACACATTCAAGAATCAAATCATACTCAACTAATAGGTTCAAAACCCTAACCCTAGAAAATAAATCTACTCACTAATCATGGTGAATGCAATTAAAATAAACCCTAAGATGATACTAGACACGACTAACAATGAATTAAATGACAAATTAAGAAAACCAATGATTAAAAACCAAATGAAACCACAATTAATTCAAATAACAACAATGAAAAACAAACTAAAGTTTTACTAAAGGAAGATTAATAACAATAACAAAAGTTCACTAATGGAAAATTAAAGCTAGTACAAGAAATTAAAATGTAAATAAAATTGAAACTAAAAGAAACTTACAATCCTTGAAAGAAGATTAATGTCAAACTTTATGAAAAAGCTAAAACTAAAGGAAGAATTAAAGAGCAAAAACTAGTAAAATTAATCTAAAAGAGATGGAAGATGAGAGGAAGAGGAAGAAGAAGGGAAGAAGAAGAAACTCTAATCAGATTTTTAGGGCCTATTTATACTAATAAGGACTTAACTCTCAAATCTAATTAAAAGACTAAATTATTGAAAATCCCGTGCACAAAATAGAAGCCACAGCCGAGTCGGCTGCACCATAGCAGGACAGAACTGTCGAGTCGGCGTTTTGGACTGGAAAACTGCAGCAACTTCAAATGATCGTCGTTTCTTGCTCGGTTGTCGAAATCGGACATATAATATAGCGTTGGAAAGCTCTTGAACTCTAGTTTCCAATGCCGCAAACATTGCATTAATGTAATCTTCCTATCAAAAGTTATGGCCAAAAGAGTAGACATGTATCAAATTTGATCTCAAAACTCTTGCATTATAAACACTCTTCTACTCTTTTGCTCATTTTCTTTGTAGAACATCTTCATCCAAGCTAGAATCTTTCTTAGCGAACTCCTTCATCATTAAATCCATAAGAATTATGCTTAAAACAATCAAAACCACTAAAAATCAACTTGAATAACCAAAACGAAGAAAGTAGCATAAATCTCCAAAATAATCACGGAATTACTAACAACGACCATCATTAAGGAGTATAAAATGATATAAATAAGTGCAAGTAATTACACTTATCACGAAACCTTAGTTTTTTGGGGCATTGGATTCTCACTAGTGTTTGCGTTACTCAAGCCAATATTCTCACTTTCGCTTGGTTTGTCATGGCTCGCACTGATACTTCCCCCTAATATAGCAATACTGACTGAATTCACATGGCCCTTCTTTTCTCTCAATTCCAAATGCTATCCTAAGACATTTTTTCCTTACGCCATGTTTGGGAACAATGACTTCTTTTGGAAATTTAGAATTGGCTTAAATATATAGTTTGACAAATTAAAAATTTTCAAATTTGAATTTGGATCAAATTCCACCATTGTTTTGTAAAGTAGTTTAAGTTGAGAATTTAAGAATTACTACCCAAACCTTGTCATTCTCAAATTCTTCATTTATGATTTCATAATTGAAATCCATAATTTGAAATGAAATACTTGTTTTCAAACACTACATTAGGAAATCCAGCTTCCCTAATTCTCATTGTTCATTCTTGCAATTTCTCATTCTCTTTCAATCTGAACTAGTCTCGCTTCCACCTTAAAGGCTCTTGTAAATAAAGAACCCTTAAATGCCCAACAAAGATATTCAAATATTCCACGTCAATCGGAAAAAGCATGAATATATGAACCCTAATCCCCTAATTTCGTAAGGATAATCGAATAAGAGATAGACAAAAAGAGGAAAAAGTGAATTTTGTGCTTAGTAAGTTCCATTAACAGAAGTTCTCTTCATAATCACTGATTTTATATTTGTGAATCCCCAATTCCATTTTCCTCGTATGAACCCAAGATCAGACTTAGAGACCTTAAGGTGGCACGTGCCTCTAGATATTGAAAAAAAAAAAGAAATTTGATGTGTTGACCCCTAATTTTTAGCTTTTTACACTTGATAGACAAAAAAAATAAAATTTTTGTTAAATTACATTATTATTAACAATCATGACGACTTTTTTTCATAACAGAAGTTACAAACATACTTATGAACATATGTTTTGAAAATTTGTTCCAAATGAGGAGCATAATTTAACAAAGAATTTGTGTATCTTTCTTTTGTCAACTGCATTACATTGAAAAGTTAAAAGCTTAAAAAAAATTTATACTTGCCACCTGAAATTTCCAAAAACAAAAATAAAATTAATCGCGCACTTTTTTACCCTTCCTCTGTCAGAATCGCCATTACACAGTATACCCTTCACCACCCACGACCAAATCCCTAAAACCTCCCAGATACCCACCCACGAGCGCCGACCGGACGACCCACACCATTAACCCCTCCGCCGGCATCTCTCGCCAGTCGCCACTCGCCATTCGCTGTAGTTCACTCACTGCCTCGCTTGCTGTTCGCATTTCACCACTGCTGCAGTGCTACCGTGAAGTCAAGCCACCAACCGCCACCGCCCACCGTGAACTTTGAACACCACCATACGAAACCACCTTTAATTCCATTTCAGGTATTATTTTTAATTTTGAAATCCCCAAAAGTTAGGGATTTTTAAATTTCAAATTTCAATACAGTTTCTTTAATTATTAATATGTTTTTACTTAATAGCATAGTATTAATCTTTGGAATTTAGATTGTTTATATGTTATCAAGATCAAATTCATCAGTTGGAACTTCGAACAATTCATCCGTAATATGCGACTCTTCTGAACTGTATTCTGGGAATGCTTTCATCGTTTGATGTTATAACAAATACTTTTCGCCCTTGATGAAACCTCCATTTTGCGAATTACCAACAATCTGTATCGACTTTTCTAAAGCCCTGTTTCAGAAAAGGGCAAGATCCTAATTCCTAATTGTTATTCACATTTGAAAACTATCTTGAGCAGACAATTTTCAGTTATTTTGTACACATTAACTCCAAAGAAAATTCAGCAATCACCACTGATAATATAATCGCCATTCATGATGGAAATTAAGAGAGGAGAGAGGAAGGGTGAGTATGATTTTACAATTCGCACGACAAAAGCGTAGGCCTTTAAGCTAACAAGTAAACATACAACTGTCACCATGGAGTAACAGCATAAAAGCTTGACTTGAGCAGGCATAGCACAACTGCACAAGCTCATACTTAACAATGATCGGGCTGATCGGCAGGACACATTAATCAAGATTGAGAAACAACATAATACAAGAGGCTTTTTTCTACTTTAGACTCCTCATTCTATCAGCAAAATAAGAGAAAATTTGAAATAAATAAGATTATTTATAAAAAAAAAAGCATACAATAAGATTATAATCAAACTTATTCCAAAACTAAGCGTGTAATCCGCAAACCTTAGATTGGTGTTGCCAGTAAGTCTTGACGGTGAAAATCTAAAAACAGGTTGTTCATGTTACTAACGGAACAACCTTTTAGTTTCGTCTGTCGACTTACTAATCTGAAACTCGTCTTAAAATCAGAATGTTTACCCTGTTTGACCTGTTCGCAGTTACTAAGTGCGAACAGACACTTGATTTTTTTGACCAGTTTATTACTGTTCGCACTTATTAAGTGCGAACAGACCCGAACCTATGCTCTGGGGTATCAGGCGCTTATATTTGGAATAAGTTTGATTTGGATCTTATTGCATGCTTTTTTTTTTATTAAGAATCTTATCTATTTCAAATTTTCCTATTACAGTCTTCTTAAAGAACCGAAGCCCATACTCTAATCACATTGACCAAAGCCTTACACAATTAATTTTCGCAAAAATTATCCACATGTTGGTGCCCCCAGGGTGTTTGAACCTTAGATTTTCCCCTGTTTGAACCCTATCCCCAATTTCCACAACTCTAGAATATAGTTAAGTGATTCAAATTTTTATAGGTAATTTAGTATGTTCCTTTATCGATTACTAATGAAAACACTAGAAAATAAATTGTCTTAAACTTTCAACTGGAAACAGCTAAAAATTATTCATGCCTTTTCCACTTTCCAGGATACTCAGAAACTTCATTTAATTTGGTTTTTTGCTGATATAAATTGCTACTATGTCCGGGCTGCTTTCAAATTGTTCAGGTATCCCACCTCAAATTTGTTATTTTTAAAATTTCTAGGATGCTTGAGTTTTGTCATTGAGTTGATGATTTCAATAGATACAAAACAATTTTCTTACGTTTTTGTATTGATGTAGTTTTGAGTCATATTAATGGCAAGGCAATGGTTTCTTTTGGATATTCAATGTTTACTGAAGCCAAAAATAGGGACTTGATTACTTGTAATTTTGTACCTAAAAAGGTATAATTTTCTCCCATTGTTCTACTAGGTTTTAAAAGTTTTCTTCTCTAAACCTAAAATTATGTTGTACAATTAGTTTTCCAATTTGTTATTGTGATAGATTTCACAGGTAAAAATTGATTCTTTTGGTTTGGAGCGGATTCGGTCTCGGTTTTCAATGTCTAAAGGAGGAAATTATGGGATAAAGATTGATGATGAGTGTGATGAGGATCCATTTTGGCTATGTTTGTTAAAAGATACTATCAGGTATTAAGATAAGAAGCATTTGTGTATATTTTTATTGAGATAGGAGAAGTAGTTTTGATGGAGTAGTTCGTATTTTTTGGTGACCATGGATTGGCATGTAATTTTGATGGAGTAATTCGTTACTCCATGTTCTTTTCAGGGGTTTGAAGTCGTTGCTTGCTTTCCTTGTTGAACAACCTGGGCAATTGAAGTACATTGAATGGCCGAGTTTCCAAGACACGGTATAATTTTCTCTGTTTCTGGATGGATCTTTGTTATGTAGTTACATATTGCAAGTTTCAATCTGCAGTGCTATGATTTTAGGTATTGTCTGGCTAACATATAGTAGTATTGCAGTAGTATTCGCTGAAACAAAATAGAATGTTTATTTGGATTATCGAGTACTTGGTAGAAGATTTTTCAGTTTTGATTGTCTAATTGACTCTTCGCCCCAACCAAAGGAGCATTGATGGAGTTCTGGAGGTCAATAAAATGAGGGATGTTCTTCCTCCCTAATTAAATATCATATAATACACTTGGAAATTCAATTAAAAAGCATGATGCTGCCTGCTGGTGCTAAGTTTATCTGCTAGATTCATATAGTTTATGCTTAATTATTCATCCATGCAAAAATATAATCGATATATAATTATTTCTTTTTGAGCAATGGGAGCAACATTGATGTTAGTGTGAGTGTTTATATTTTCTAAATTTTAGTGTACGTAAGCTCAATATTAATGTTTACGTATGACATACATGATGCTTTTAAGCAGATATTCTAAGTGCAAGTGTGATGTGTCTCTAGACCACTGTTTGTTTCTGCACCTTCAACTAATTCGACTAGTTTTTGTTACTTATGCTGCATTCTCCTGATTCAGAAGAATGTGCTAGGATTTGTTTGGATTAACATAAGTTTTTGCAAACCTTGTGTTAGTAACTGTGTCTGTTGTGTGCTGTAGAATATTGAGGACAAAAAGTTCCCCCAAAACTAGTAAAGTAAAGTATTTTCATGAATTTTTACCCTTTGGTTAATGTTTGTGATATCAAATTAGGGAGGCAGGGGGGTTAAGGGTGTTGGATAGATATTTTTTATTTAAATTTGATAGAAGACGAAGGAAAGGAATGGTTGGAATTGTGCAGGTTTTTTAAGGTGATGCATGATGCTGTGGTTTTTGGCTATTTTACTTCCTGTTTCTAACTATATGCTGATGTGGACCAATTTTGATTCGAAAGGTTTGCGTTTATTTGCTCAACAACAAAGTTCAACAACTTCACTAACTTTGAAGCACAAGATATATGATTTTATATCCTGCAGAATCTTGTATCTTGAAGTTATTTTTTCAACCGGACAATGAAAATTTTCCCTCATTTGCCTACTTTATTTCCCCCACATCCATGATTTACGTCCAAGTACGAGGAAATACATCCCTTCCTTTCTCTTCTTTTCCTTTCAAGTCCCTTTCTGCAAACGTGCAACTGTTTTTGATGTACTTTCCCCTGGTTGTTGGGTATTCACCAAGCACCTCATTTCATAGTGCCAATGCAAAAAGCACTGGAATGAAATACATTGGAATGTTTTGAGAATGTCTATAAAGTACAACTATTTGTTGATTTGGTTACTGATGCATGGTAACTAACAAAAGTTTTGGGTATTTCTCTATTTACCTCTTCCCCTGATTAAAGATGTTCGTTTGTGTCTCGGGCGAAAGAATAAAGGAGCCTTCAGCAAATGATAGTAGAAGTATTCTGTATTCCTGTGACTCAATCTTGGTATATACCACTAATACATAATGCATCATATTAAATGCTATTTACGATAGGCATACGAGTGATACGAGTAGGTTCATTATTTTCTACTCTAACCATTTTTGCCAATGTATGGGCGTCATCTAACCAATTTCCACTGCCGTTGTTTTTTTTCAGCTGCGAACAGCCACTCTCACCCTTATACTAGTTGCAGCTCTTATTGTTGCTTTGTCTTCAATTGATTCTGCTCTTTCCTATGTATTGGTATTGATTCTGAGAAAACCTGCATGATGCAAGCTATTATGATCTACTCGACTCCAGGCTCACATTGACTGCACATTTATAACAACGAAGGAGATTCCCCGCATGGTCTCAGAGCTTAGTCTTCCTAAACGTTACAAGGCACAAGAAGATATGTATTTAGATCAGCCTACAGTGTCAATTGAAGTTTCCTTTCATCACATTGATAGAGTTTCTACGATATAATTTTATTAGATCACTGTTATTGTCGGGCTATATAGAGCCGTAAGGACACTAATGTATGTGCGTAATTGATCTGAGGATGGAAATGACTTGGCAATTTCGGCCCTCGTCAATTTGTATACTGAATATGATGCTTGTCATGGAGATAAATGGCACCCATCATTGCTTTTATAGTAAGGATTTGTCTAGCTGGTTCCCTAATTCAAGGTCGCAACTCGCAAGTAGAAGTGTCTATTCGGATCGTTGATATTGATAGGGAGTAATTAGCAAACAAGCTGCTAAAACAAATTTCAATCATGGGTTTGTGATTTGTATGCTGCAAAATTACACATTTTGCAATATTACAGGAATACTAAATTCTAAAATCGTGCTATATTGATTTTGGTTACTTGTAATTGAGGAAATTTAGATTTGGATCTACCATGGTTATCAGAATTTTGATCCTGATTTACGATTCTATGATCTTACGATTCTAAATTAAGTGACCGATCCGGATCGTAGGTAGGATCTTAATGTTGATAGAATCGTACAATCTATAGCTGTAGGATTCTAGTGGTAGGATTATAATACGATTTTATGATTCTACGATCTACTATTCGATTTATAAGTGTGGTTTCAATCGTAGAATGATTTCATATTATCCAGATTTTACTTTTATATATATATATATATATATATATATATATATATATATATATATATCTAAATAATTTATTTTATTTTAAAAATGATTATTAAAGGTATTCTTTTACAAAACTTAATAATTGAAGTCAAAAAAGTATAAATTTAAACCTTAAAACTAAAAAAAGAACAAAATATATTGAAAATCAATTATCTAAAGCATATTAATGCATATTTGAAGGATCACACGCTTATACGATCCGATTCTACCGATTTCGATCCTACCTCCTCAACGATCTTACGTAGAATTTCAATCCTAACAACCTTAGGATCTACTTAGGTAATGACTATTGATATTAAAATTGTAGAACATATAACACATGAAAAAAATGTAAACACGTAGAGTTAAGTGTTTGATTTATCTTATTTTAATATTTCAGCTTCGTGGGATTCAAAATACAATAGAAGATTTTTGGTAAACACTAATTGAAATTTTGCCTATTGTGGGTGATTTTTCCTAAATTATATCATAGTATTAGAATCCAATTTGCATGCTAAGCCTTTCTCTTTGATTTTCAAAAATAAAAAAAAATCCAATTTGCTTTTAAGCATGTTTCAGTTAAAAATAGGAAATAATCAAACAAAAGGGTACCTTTGGGTGGTTGGGGTGGAAATACGATGGTTGGCCGAAAAATCATGAAATGCCTACAAAATAACACCAAGAATTCCGGGGTTGGCCCATGGTGCTGATGCCTCCAATGCCCAAGTTAATACCCACACATAGCTATTATAATATAGTAGTATTATAAAGTGTAACTTGGTTTTTATTTATTAATACTACTATATTATTACAAGAATTCCGGGGTTGGCCCATGGGGCTGATGCCTCCAATGCCCAATTTAATACCCACACATAGCTATTATAATATAGTAGTATTATAGAGTGATAAAGTGTAACTTTTGCCTAAGAAAAAGCAAAGATCAGCCTTTTTCATCCTTCAAACTTACTCTCTAAGAGGAGTATTTATAGAGGCTCTTAATTAGCCTTTTCTAGTGAGTAAACTTTAGCCCATATAAAATGTGGGCTTATATTTTATATACAAATAAAGCATTTATACTTAACATTTAATAAATCTACTGATTAATGAGATAAATAAGTAAGTTAATGAATGAGTAATGCTAGAGAGAAGCCTTCACTTCAAAGTAGAGGTGTTTAATGGGGCGGGTCGACCCAACGGGTCAAGGGTCGGGTCATATTTTAACGGGTTATTAGCGGGTCGGGTCAATAATGGGGCGGGTCATTAACGGGCCTTGGTGTAAAGGGTCGGGTCGGGCTGGGTCGGATAATTACAAGTATTAATTGCGGAAAAAAATTACCACTTTTTTTTTATATTTTTAAATGATATTATTATATACATAAGTGGGTCGATCCATCGGGCCATAAAGTATAATAAAAAAAATTATTTTATAAACTTTTCAAAAAAGGGCCAAATTGGGTCGGATTTAAATGGGCTTGACCCGCCCCGGCCCGTTTAACATTTGACATGACCCGCCCTGCCCCGGCCCATTTAAATTTTGACCCGGCCCGTTGAACATACTTCAAAGCAACTCTTATTCTCATTATGAGACTTTTGCTAAACAAACTAGCTAAATTCATTTCATCACACAAATAGAAACTTGGTTTTTATTTTCATTTTCCATCCTTGATTTCAAAGGGATATGAATATGATAATTAAAACATACTAGTATAAAAACTCGTGCAATGCATGAATTTATTAGCATAACATATATATAAATATAACTTTAAAGAATAATGTAAGTATAGATTATCATGATTAAATTTATCGAATACATGACTTTTTTAAAGCAAAGATTAAATAATGATTTTTAAAAATTATTTATTGAATACATCAGTTTTTCGTTCAATTAAATAATCAAATTTGAGGTAATTTATATAGATTTTCTATAATAAATTATATTTCATATTATACCTCATTTAGCTCCAATTTTAAAAATAATCAAATTCTATTAGGTAAATATTGTCATGCAAAATAACTATTATCCACTAAAATAATTACATTTGTTAAGCCTCCTTATAGGATGACACTTGGAATTTTCCATCATTTTGATAGTATTATATGATGATTTGTCAAGCCTCCTTAAAAGATGACACTTGAAATTTTCCATTATTTTTATAGTATTGTATGATGTATGATTGTATGATGATTTGTCAAGCCTCATTAGAGGATAACACTTAAAAATATCTATCATTTTTATAATATTGTATGATACATCTTTTTCATTTTATTGGTCCACAATCTCAAATCATACCCATTAGTCACTCACTCACTATAGATTCCTACAATTCTCTCACAACACTCCACCAATTACCAATAATTCAAATACTCTCTTAGTTTCATAATAATTATCATATTTATAATTGTTTAGACAATAAAAATAATAAAGTAGTATTTATGGAAAAGTAAAAAATATATATACATATGATAAAAATATAAGTTAAATATGTATATAAAAAAAATATGAAAATTAAGACAAAAAAATTGAAAATGACAAAATTTAATGAACACAAATTATTGTGAGAAACGATTTTTTTTTGTGAAACACGCATTGATGAGGACTTAAAAGAGCTTACGTTGTATTCAATCAATTTTTTTTTTTGAAAGAATTGTATTCAATCAAAATTAACTACCCTTTTGATAATTTTCATCAAGATTTTTAATCATTAATACAAAAATTTGTTCGTGACTAAAAATGTCAGCCTCTCTATCTCTCAGGCCCACAAGCCCGGGTTTTCATCGGGCACCAGCTCAACCCATTTGGCCTAAACGTTGTTGGACCGTCACTATACCTTTCCGGCGTAGTTTAACATCAACCATAGTGGTTGGGACCGGGTCACGGGCCGATGATTCAGCGCCGATTGGTATGTCCGTGGAAGATGCTTTGAAGCTTTTGGGTGTTTCAGAAGAAGCTTCTTTCGATGATATTTTGAGGGCAAAAAACAAAGTTTTAGCCACTTGTAAAGATGACCCTCAAGCTGTTGCCCAGGTTTAATTGTAAATTATTTAGCTCCTTTACTATTCTTTTCGTTTTTTTTTTCAGTAATTAATCAGTTTTTTTGGATTGTTTGATTGTTTCTATCATGGTTGATTGTCTTTTAGTGGTGAATTAATGATGGGATTAAGATAAAAAAGGTTTTGGGTTTCGGGTTTTTGTGTGGATGATGAAGATGCGGTTTTAGTTTTGATTGTGTTGCTTGTGATTTATTTTGAGTTGTTTTATGAATTACTTATGTTCATGTATAAATGACAAAAGTTGGATCCCTTTAATGAAAATTTATGTGTGATTGTGAATTTGAATTAGATTATAAATTTTGCAGTTGGTTGCCTATTGTAGACTTAATTTTTTTTAATTTAGGATTTTATTGTGCAAGTAACTTGTTTGGTCATTGATTGTGTTGTTGAGTTGCGAGGTATGTCTAGTTTGATGTAGAAAACACTAACGGCTTGTTTGGATGGAAGGAAATGGAGGGAAACAAAGAGAAGCATTTTGAAGGGATGAAGATCTCCTTATTTGGATAGCAAAAAGGGAAGAATTGGGGTTTGGAGAGATTAAGTCCCTTAATTTTATTAACATCAAAATCTCTCCATGACAGAAGATGAAAGGTTTGGAAGGAAAATGAAATTTACTTTCTTCCCCCTTTCTTTCCTAGACAAGCAAGGGAGTCTTTTCCCTCTCGTCCCTTTCCCTTCCCTTCCCCTCCCCTACCATTCTTTTCTCTCGTAACTTACTATCCAAATATAGTATAAGGGTATGTTTGGAGAAAAGAAAATGGAGTGAAAGTAAGGGGAGTGATTTTGAGGGATAAAGAATCCCTTGTTTGTATATTGGAAGGGATGTGGAGATATTAGATGAATAATTTTTGTTAAGGTCTTAATTTTTCCAAAGTTGAGAAGATTTGGATGCAGAACTCTAGTCCCTTCCTTTCGCTTCCATTCCCTCCTAAATAAAAAAGCTACTTTTCTTCCACTTCTCTGCCCTTCCTTTCCCTTCCCTCTTTCCCCTTCCCTTTCTTTCTTTTATCTTCACAATTGTTGTCTAAACATAGTGTAAATGGGATTGGATAGTTTTGATCCCATCTCTTTAGAATTTGAAGGTAGTGGAATGATTAATTTTTCCATTTTGTGATTAATTGCTATGGAGCTTTCAATGATCAGACTTGAAGCCATGGGGCTTAAGTGATTATGAAGTATGCCGAATGGATAGTAGCGTGGTCGTTGGTGGAGTATGTACATAACTGAATCAGTAATGGAAGTTAATGTTTCAGGGTAGTCGAATAATTAGGATTTACACAATGTCGCTATTTTTGGATTTGGCATGAAGCATTTCTTTGGGGGAGGGTGTCGATGCGAAATAGTTGAACTAGAGGGTACCATTTTCTGGCATGTGCAATGATGAGACGGCCAGAAATGGATATTTCTCCTTACAAGGAGATAATATATGAATTGTTGAGGTTTTCCCCTCATTGCTTAGGTTTTATTATCATTAATTCAAAATGTCGAATCAAAGCACCTTTTTTGCAATTTAAATTCTCGTGGATGAGTGATGCTTAGTGACTATAATGATGATCTTGTTTCTTCTCTCTATTGCTACTCGAATGACAGAAGACCGGTTTATTATCATCTTTCATTGAGATTATTCATTTGGGTATTTTCAGATAGAAGCTGCATACGATATTTTGCTCATGCAAAGCTTAACACGACGTCAAGCTGGGAAAGTTGTGAACAAGAGCATTCGCTTTGCTGATGTCAAACCTGCTAAATCTGCTGGTATGCCTCAGTGGATACAGTCTGCAATGAAGAGCTCTCCTGTTGTGGTTGAAAAGCCACCTGTGTCAGACCTCGGAGTACAAGCTGGTGTGTACGGCGCAATGATGGTTTTGACTTATATTAACGGAGCGTCGTCAGCCTCTGCAGGAGCCGTAACTAGTGCAGATGTTCCTGGAGTTATTCTAGCTACCAGTTTTGGAGCATCCTTGTACTTTATGACTAAAAAGAAAGTGAAGCTAGGTATGTTACTATGACTTTGAAACTTATGCTTCTTTTAGTGCATTTACCATCTGCAACACATATAGCTAAGTTTCAGATTCGTATGGATTTAAAGTTTAGACATTATAGTTTTATACATTCATCTGCACTTGGATTTGAAAACGCAGAGTAATCTCTTTCTAGACTATTGATCGTAAAATCGTAGATAAGAATCTGGATTCTGATAACTATGACTCCATCCCGCTAAAAAGACTGAAATTATGAATTTGAAGTCACAGATTGTGTTTGCTATCTGAGGTCAATTAGAATTAACCTTGTTTTTTTGCAAGGGTAAGGTTGCATACATCGGATCCTCCAAAACCCCGCCTAGGTGGTAGCCACTAGATGAAATAGGATGATATTGAGAAACGTGTTGCTCTCATCTTACCTCAGAACCTAGTAACCAATATGCCTTTTCAAAAACGGCGTCCTGCCCGAAAAGTGTAATATCTTACCCTGCATTTTTTCAAGAGGCTACTTTTACGACTCAAACATGTTAGCCCTCAGTCACACGGTAACTCTGATGACAAGGCTCATTATCCCCATGTCCTAACGAGTGGAAACGCGAACTTTTTAATTAAGCTTTTTAAAGAAAATATATGGTTAAATAAGTGCTTCCCCAAACTATTTGGAAAAATAAACTTTTGGTTAAGTTGCTGTTAGTAACAGCGAATTGATACCTTAATAGGCTGGAAGCTGGGTTTTGGGCAAAGTGTAAAATCGTTGTTAGTAACAACGATTTTGGTCTGGAGATTGGAGTGAAATCGCTGTTACTAACAGCGATTTGCTTGGCTTCCAAAAAGTATCCATCTTTTTCACTAAAACTGTCTTCTTCATCTTCATCATACATCCCACTTCACAAAACCTAACTCCCACCTCAAATGCACAACCATTTTTCTCTTTCTTCTTCACCATCTTTAAAATCCCATCACCATAAACACCTTCTCATAATCTCCCTATCTCTTCTCCCTTTCTTCTTTACATTCTATCTTTATACAATTCTCTTCATCTTCCTCCATCTTCTTCTTTTGGTCTGTCATTGACATTTCAAGTTCCAAATCTCAAATCTTTGTTTTTAGATCTTTGAATGAGGTTTCCGGTACCCCATTTTCTGGAGAAA
>CM033450.1:8911843-8936843 GCA_019425755.1 Amaranthus cruentus
TGAAATGCAAATTAAGGATATGATCAGTAATGGTGATACCCCTACGCATATACATGAGAAAAGGAAAAGTCATATTGAATCATTTGTTGGTTCAAATGAAATAGAGATTAATATACTCAATCCTCCTAAGTCTTCAAACAAAGGGAGTGGTACTGGAAAAAGGAAAAAGAGCGACAGAGATATTGCAATTGAGAAATCCAGAAAAAATCTCAGACTATGCCGAACTTGTGAACAATATGGTACACACGATAGTCGAAATTGCCCAAAGAAAAAATCTTGTCAAGGTAATAAGTAAATTTGTGTCGTTTTATCTTTCATCATTGAGCCTCTTGTTCTTTTCAGGATTAAACTCCTCTACTTTTTGAAGAATATTTAAACGACAAGTATTCAAAGGATGAAGTATAATAGCAGCACCTATTGCAACTTTGTATAGTCTTCTTCTTAAATACTAAAAGCAAAACATATAAAAAATTCAGTATGTCTAGGATCAACATATTGAAGATAAAAAATTCAATAAAAGAAATAGGGACTACCTCATTGAAATCTGATTGAAAATTTTCTCCTTTGAAAAAGAACATATGTAGCATGAGAAAAAGTGAAGAATCAGCATTCCTTGTATTTCTTATAGGAGTTTTCCAATGAAACGGAACTATCTCAATATTAAAGGTTGAACCAGTTGTTACAACACACTTGTATTCTTTGAAAATGCAGTCAATGATTTCCACCTAAACAATTAAAAACAATTAAAAATTCAGTAAAATGCAGTCAATGATCCAGAGTATACATATATGTATACTTAAAATGCATATATGAATCAAACAAAAAACATACCAATATTGGTGCACAAACACTAAATTTCAACTCATCCACCGAAACATAGTTACGGTTGTCCAGTATTTGAATTTTCTTCAAGTTAAAATTTATAACCACACAATAATAGTGGCTATCACAAATTACTGGAATGAAAATCTAAAAAATAAAAAATAAATAAAAAACAATATTAAAATATATGTATGTTTTTTAATGGCTATGTACACCTTAAACTATTCTACGTACACACAATGAAATGAACATAAAAGTACCAATTTTGCAGACAAAAATCTTTGTTTCAAACGATGAACAACAATGTACTTCTTCATTGCTATTTTTAAATCTTCATGTTTATCTCCATTGTGATTATCATCAAACATTTGTTGAATAATAACCTACAAAAAAACACTATGTTAATATATATGTCTGGTGTTAAACTACTATGTACCCCTTAAACTAATGTATGTATACCCTAAACGAATAGAATCATAATCTGCTTAAACTAATGTATGTATACCTTTAATGAATAGAATGCATTTAAATTCTGCTTCACATGAGACAAATAGAATCATAAGGAAAAAAATAGTGAAAGTAGATTACCATATGAGACAGACCAAAGAAAAACCGATAATCTACTTTCACTATTTTTTTCCTTATGATTCTATTTGTCTCATGTGAAGCAGAATTTAAATGCATTCTATTCATTAAGGGTATACATACATTAGTTTAAGCAGATTATGATTCTATTCGTTTAGGGTATACATACATTAATTTACGGGGTACATAGTAGTTTAACACCATACATATATATTAACATAGTGTTTTTTTTTAGGTTATTATTCAACAAATGTTTGATGATAATCACAATGGAGATAAACATGAAGATTTAAAAATAGCAATGAAGAAGTACATTGTTGTTCATCGTTTGAAACAAAGATTTTTGTCTGTAAAATTGGTACTTTTATGTTCATTTCATTGTGTGTACGTAGAATAGTTTAAGGTGTACATAGCCATTAAAAAACATACATATATTTTAATATTGTTTTTTATTTATTTTTTATTTTTTAGATTTTCATTCCAGTAATTTGTGATAGCCACTATTATTGTGTGGTTGTAAATTTTAACTTGAAGAAAATTCAAATACTGGACAACCGTAAATATGGAGCGGTGGATGAGTTGAAATTTTAGTGTTTGTGCACCAATATTGGTATGTTTTTTGTTTGATTCATATATGCATTTTAAGTATACATATATGTATCCTATGGATCATTGACTGCATTTTACTGAATTTTTAATTGTTTTTAATTGTTTAGGTGGAAATCATTGACTGCATTTTCAAAGAATACAAGTGTGTTGTAACAACTGATTCAACCTTTAATATTGAGATAGTTCCGTTTCATTGGAAAACTCCTATAAAAAATACAAGGAATGCTAATTCTTCACTTTTTCTCATGCTACATATGTTTTTTTTCAAAGGAGAAAATTTTCAATCAGATTTCAATGAGGTAGTCCTTATTTCTTTTATAGAATTTTTTATCTTCAATATGTTGATCCTAGACATACTGAATTTTTTATATGTTTTGTCTTTTAGTATTCAAGAAGAAGACTATACAAAGTTGCAGTAGGTGCTGCTATTATACTTCATCATTTGAATACGTGTCGTTTAAATATTCTTCAAAAAGTAGAGGAGTTTAATCCTGAAAAGAACAAGAGGCTCAATGATGAAAGATAAAACGACACAAATTTACTTATTACCTTGACAAGATTTTTTCTTTGGGCAATTTCGACTATCGTGTGTTCCATATTGTTCACAAGTTCGGCATAGTCTGAGATTTTTTCTGGATTTCTCAATTGCAATATCTCTGTCGCTCTTTTTCCTTTTTCCAGTACCACTCCCTTTGTTTGAAGACTTAGGAGGATTGAGTATATTAATCTCTATTTCATTTGAACCAACAAATGATTCAATATGACTTTTCCTTTTCTCATGTATATGCGTAGGGGTATCATCATTACTGATCATATCCTTAATTTGCATTTCAGCATTCTCAAGTTTTTCAAGTAGTAACTCCATTGCATCTATCCTACCTTCAGCAAGACTAATAGAAGAGAAGAATTTGCTCCACAAATGACCAAGTAACTCCACTTTCTTATCCTTATCTGCAGATTCATTCAAACATTTCCCAAAGTTGCCCAATAATGGCAATTTCATTGCGTTTTTGCTCCATCGATTCATCATATATTACTTAGGAATTTCTTTCAGATTTTTCCCTTTCAATATAAAAATAACATGACGACACAACATACCCATGGACTCAAACATTATACAAGAACACAAACAATCCCTTGAAACTTCAAAATACTTAACATTATAAACTCTACCCATGTAGTTGTCAATTACTTGGGTATGTTCCACATCATCTCTAACATCCATACTATTCACTCCACAACCAAAACATGCCGATTTGAATTCATTTTGGAATATATAGAACATTGTGTGGGAGTAAAACAAAGATGCATTCTTTTCCAAGGAATGGGGAGAAAAAAGAGTAGGCATGTTGTTCTTTGAATCACTATTTAATTTACTTTGTTCATGCCTTTGAACATCCAAAGAAGACTCAAATCTTAAATAAAACTCTACTAAAGTTAAATGTGAATTTGTGAACTGTGTGAAGAAATTTTTCTCACTTTCAGATATTTGAGTGCTTCTTAATATGCCACCTAAGAATAACTCCCTAAAGTATGACGGTATCCACATTTCTCTAATGTTAAACAAATGGATAAACCAAGCATCATCTACTAATTTAAACTCAGTCATCACTGTTTTCCACTTCAAGTCAAACTCATGTGGTTCAAGATCTCTATCCCATACTACATTGTTTAATTTTTCAGCAAAATCCGTGTCTTTCCACAATGTTCGTGTTACTTTTTCAGGTACTTTTTTCATGATATGCCACATGCACAGTCGGTGTTTTGTATTTTTAAAAACCTTTTGTATTGCAGATGGCATTGCAGGATCTTGATCAGTAATAATACATACAGGCTCACACCCTCCCATTGCTTCTAAAAAACTATCAAACACCCAAGTAAAACTTTGTATGTCCTCATGTGCATTCAAAGCAGCCCCAAAAGTAACACACCTTTTATGGTGATCAACACCGGTAAAAAGAGCCAAGACCAAACAATACTTATCTGAGTCAAATGTAGTGTCAAACGATACCATATCCCCATACAAAGCATAATTTTTTCTACAAATAGGGTCAGCCCAAAAAACTCTAGTTAAATGGTTTCCTTTATCTCCTTGTGCTACATCAAACTTTAAAAAAAACTTTTGTGTGTTTTGAACTTTTGTCTTCAGATTATTAATAAAAATAGATGTATCTGCATCATTTAAATGAGCTTTGATATCCCTTGAAAAATTTTTAAAGTCAACCATTGATGCTCCAACATTTTCAAAGCTACCAACATGTTTTTTCATCATCTTGTAACTTCTACTTGGTCCTATGTTGAGCTTAGAGTTATCAAATATAAACTTCATATGAGTAGATATAAGTTCTCTAGTGTTTGTCAAATGATACATAATTTTTGGGGATGAGAAATGGTGTGTGTGGGATTCTACAAATTTATAAACTTCCCAATGTCCCTCTTTACATGCTCTTAAACCAACCATAGCCCTACATTCGGCACGTTTTAAAGACCTTTTTCTTTGATTGATTGCACTAGTTGGATCATTGTTAAATCCTTGTTTATTGGCAATAAATATATATCATTTTTTTTCTTAGTTTTCTTGTGTGTTCCCATTCTCCCCGTAAACCCACACATAGAAGCATGTGCTTTATAAAACTGTACTCCTTCGTCTAATGTAGCAAAATGCATACCTATATGAGGCGTGTATTGTTTTGAACAACGAGGTATCCATTCTTTGCTTCCTCTTGGAGTGTAACATGGGATAGGACTAGAACTAATTTGAAGTTCAGTGGATGGACATTGAATTTCTGCATATTGAATAATAAAGAAATATATATTAGTATTATTTAATATGTGCCCAATTTACAATACCATGTACACAGTTTACCTATTTGTACAATAAAAAACTCACTCTAATTATTCAATATGTACCAAATTTACCATGATATGTACACAGTTTACTAGAATATGTTTTTAGAATATGTACCCAACATGTAACCAATATGTGCCCAATTTACCATAATATGTACACAGTTTACTATAATATGTACACAGTTTACTAAAATTTACATACAAATAACACCGAGTACAATGTTGAGTACAATGTTTCTTTACCACACTATGTACCCAATATGTATACAGTTTACTAGAATATGTACACAGTTTACCATAATATGTACACAATTTCCCTTTTTACAATACAAATAACTCCGAGTTCAATTTTTCTTTACCACACTATGTAACCAATATGTACGAAATTTACCCTTATATGTACACAGTTTAACACAATATGTACCTAATTTACCACACTATGTACACAGTTTAAATATATAGACAATAAAAACCTCATTTTTGTTATACACTATGTAGAAAGTTTACCACAATATGTACCCAATTTACTACACTATGAACAAAGTTTCCATATTTAGAATAATAGTCAATTACATAATATGCAAAGTTCCCTCTTTAGAACACAAACTCATTCTTATTATTCAATATGTACAAAATTTACAACAATATGTACCCAATTTACAACAATATATGTACCCAATTTACTAGAATATTGTACCCAATTTAGTACATATGTATAACACAATATGTATCCAATTTACCACTCTATGTATACAGTTTAACTAGTTAGACAATTAAAACCTCATTCTAATTATTGAATATGTACCAAATTTACCATAATATGTACATAGTTTTCCTATTTAGAATATAAATAATTCCGAGTATCAATAAGACACAATATGTACCCAATTTACCACACTATGTACAATATTTACCACAATATGTATCCAATTTACCACAAAAGAATATCATGTAGAAGTGTGAAATAGCTTCTAATGAATTATTAAATCAAAGAATTCATAGCTATCTTTAAACTATGAATTTTGAGTATTAAGCATTAGATGGTTCAATCCAATGGCTTCCATTAACATGTACACAATATGTACCTAATTTACCATAATATGTACACAGTTTCCTTATTTAGATTATAACTAACTCCGTGTACAATGTTTAATACAATATGCACCCAATTTACCACAGTTCACCTATTTAGACAATATAAATAACTGGTAGTATAGTGTTTAACACAATACGCAACCAATTTAACACACTATGTCATAGTGTAACACAATATGCACCCAATTTAACACACTATGTATCTTATACTGAAATAAATAAATAAAATATACCTTGACTTTGAAAACTTGAGACATCAAAGTCTATCATATCAAGAAAATCAGTATCTTCATCAAAATCTGGCAATTTGAAAATAAATGAATTTGTATCAAATAAGTGAATTTGTATCAAATAAATGTAAAACAATATAATAAAATTAAATGAGAAATTTACTTTGATTTTCAACAAATGTTGAACTTGAACTTCTAAGTTCAACTATGTTTGAAATACCTAGTTCTTCCATCCCTATATTAAGATTCATAAACTAGTTAAAACAATAATATACCTATATTAAGATTCAAAAAGAGCAAGATAATAATCAAATGAAGATTAAAAATAATAGTCGAATTAGATATGGTAGAATCAATTTGAAAATAATATGTATACACAATTGGAATTAGAATGAATGCAGTATCAATGAATACAGTTTAAATATATAGACAATTTGACACAATAATATAGGTGAAGATAAGATTGTACTTCAATGAAGATACAACACAATTTGAAAATAATATAGGTAAAAATAAGAATGTACTTCAATGAAGAGCAAGATAAGAATGAAAGTAGTGTCAAAGTAAATTCACATAAAAGTCTGTGAATCAAACGAACAATAATCTCATCAAATCGAACAATGAAAGATTGTATCATCAAATCGAACAATCGAACAATAATCTCATCAAATCGAACAATAATCTCATCAAATAATGAATCAAACGAACAATAATCGAACAATAATCTCATCAAATCGAACAATCAATCGAAAAAAAACCTTAATTTGCGATTGTACATAATGTTCATACCTGTGTGCAGATTTGTCAAAAAAACCTAATTTGCCATTGTAGCTGGAGTAAAGTATGTGAAAAATGTTAAGAATGAATGATTGAATGATTATGTGAAGTACAGTATTATGGAAAGTTTTGAAAACTGATAAGGAGATAGAGAGGAGAGAGAAGCGAGATAGAGAGGAGAGAGAAAATAAAATGAAAAAAAAAATGATTTTGACAAAGAACCCCTAATTTGTGAAAATCAATCTGGACCGTTCATCTAATCCAACGGTCAGATTTGGCTGTTTTCAGTTTTCTTCATTTTATGTGTTTTCACCCGATCTTCGTCATATATATATATATATATATATATATATATATATATATATATATATATATATATAATATATATATATATATATATATATATATATATATATATATATATATTACCAATATAAGAATTTCTACACCTGATTTCATTTAATAAAAAAATCTACATGGATGGTCTATTAGTATCATTTTTTGTATACATAGTAACCAAATAAAATTTTTATTTTAAAAACTTATTATTTATTAATATTATATAACCAAAAAAAAAAAAAAATTCTTCTCATTTTAAAATCCTTCTTATTTGATCCTACATCTATATATACACACACGTGCATTTCATACTAATATACTAATAATTATACTAGTTATGTTATTCAACCCATATATGAGAATCGTCTTACGGTGAGACCATTTCGCACTTTGTGATTGTCAAAATGCATTCGAGCTTAGCTAGTTCCCGTCCATTGGTCCGGACAAAGCTTTTATCGGAGGAAAAACACTTGTTGCCCGCGCCTGCACGGATTTTTGTTCAAACATGAATCAGATTGGTTATGGGTCGTTATTGTAGATTTGTAGTCATTGATGCTTTCTCAGCTTTGGGATAGCTGTTTTGTTGCAAATGCTGTTTGTATGTAATTATCTTATGATGAAAAAACATTTCTTGGTTACCCAACTTAGTCATGTGAACTTTGACCCTCCACTCCCTAGAAAATCTAAATTCCTGACCAACTTCAAACCCCTTCAGTTTTCCACAAATTCTAAAGCTTTTGAGTCATTGGGTGAATCAAAAGTTTTGACAGCTTAATTTTGCCTTAACTTTGTTATCTTGTTGTTCTAGGTCTTTTCATTCCCAATGCAGTCTTGCTATTGGAATTCTTCCTCAATAATTTCAGATGTTATTTAACCAAATGGTTCTTGAGAGCAAATATCAGCTTTTCCTTTTGGATCCTGAGCTTTATTTTTAGAATAAGATTGTTAACCATTACTCTAGTTTCCATTACAGTAAAGATCCCAAATAGACCAACATCTTTGCTGATTGAAATTGTTTAAGCTTTTAGTATACCTTAAACCAGAATCCAGATACTGCATGTGAATATGATGTGTGTGTGACAATAGAGTTCATTGAGGGAGACTAATGGGTGTTTGGCAAACAATTAATAACTAGTAGCCGCTAGCTGTTTATAGAGGCTAATTTGACCAGCTCATTTAGTCGCTAGCTGTTTATAGACCAGCTGATTGGACTAGGTGATTTTATTAACTGGTTTAACTAACTGATTTTAAACCTATTGTTATGAGCAGCTTATTCAAAAATAGTTTGTTCATAACAATAAGTTGTTCAACCAGCTAATTTACCAAACATTAACATTGACTAGTTTAATTAATCAACCCTCTAATTACATAAAAATAAACTAAAATTATCCAATAAAGTAATTTGCCAAACAACCCTTAAGAAACATTATGATCAAATGTCCAATCTAGCCTAAAGATAATGGTGGTGTTTGACAAAATAACTCGGACAATCTTAGCTTATTCAATTGATCAAATCAGTCACTGTAATCAACTATTAACGTTTCTCAAACACCCTCAATTGCCTAGGGTACTCTACACAACCCAATCAAAACACTAGAGATATATGATTGACAGAAATCTAGAGAATAAACTGATGGATGCATTGTTTGAGTTGCTCATGGTGACAATTTGAACTAAAACACCAAGATCTAATACATACAACATCCAAAGAATGCCCACCAGACCATTCCTGGCACACAACCTAAGATTTCTAAGCCAAAGAGAGATGTGAAGCATCAGGAATTCTTTGGTCTTATAAACAAAATTGTGGGCAATCATCAAGCATGTTGATCTAAAACAAAATAATTCTACCATAAATAACTAAAAATTACTCTAAACCTGCGCCTCAGCGAGCTGCTTCAGCGCAGATCTAATGTACAAACCTAACTCAAGAATCCTTGAAAGTTAAAATACTCAAGGCCCTTTCACCCCAATTAGCACCACAGCTCATTTTTACTTTAGGTGTTCATTGACATGGAACCTTCTTATATGCTTGTTTGTGTTTCACCCTTCTCTAAATTTTGTCTGTCACTTACCAAATCATTGTACATTTTTAGCGACACGGAAGAAAACTGCACCATAGCATCAAAAACCGAAGAAAATCCCGTTTGAAATCCATTCAACGTTGTTCTTTGAGTTCCTTCCATGCAACGTTGATGTTTCTCCTTCTCAAACTCCAATCTCTGCTTGAAACTGTCCAAAGCATCTTTCTTTTCGGATAAGTAATCGGCTTTGTGTTGTTGGTTATCGTCCTGACTTTGTACATCCGTTTCTGAAGGTTGTTTATACTCTAAAAGCTTAGTAGTCTCCTGAAATTTTCCCTCTACTTTCTGGTATGCTAACATCTTCTTCTCTAATTCTTTCGACATTTTGTCAACTTTCCGCTTTTGCTCTTGCTCCTCGCCTTGCTGAACCCATAAAGCCCTAACATCCCTCACAAAACTTTTCATTGCCACAACAACCGCCTTATCAGGCAAGTTTTCCATGGAAGTTAACCAATCACGACATATTGTGTACAACGGAGGACCTTTGGCTCGGTATGGTGGTGGGTTAAAACTCTTAGACTTAGACCCGAATTCTACTTCTGGGACGATGAACTTGGATAACCATCCATGAAGAACGCCAACATAAGATTTTTGTGCAGCAACATACTCTGCAAAGCAATCTCGCCAGTTTTGAATCTCGGCCTCTAGTTGTAGAGTAGCAAGCCGGTGCGAGTCATTGCAGAACTTTCCATACGTTGGACAATCGAAGATTTTAACTTCAAATATTATGTGGTTCTGGGTTTCATGGGATTCCTTCATTATATTCCAGGATCGAGTTAAACTGCGGTGCACAAACACAGAAGTGAGAGTCTCAGCAGAATTCAATGTTTTTCGGGGGATTTAGAGGGAATGTTAGCCTTACCCTTGCAGCAGTTCAATAATTTGAGGCAGTAGTTCTTCATCAGCAAGTTTCTGAATTTGCTCGGAGATTGATTCAGCTCGCCGGATGGCAACCAAAATTCTGGAGTAGAGATCTTTCACTGAAGCTCTGGTCTTGTCAACAGATAATGTATCATCTCCTTTAACATCTTTATTTCTCAAATGTGCACACTTTCTTTCATACAACTTTCTGATGTTGTCACCAGCCTATTTTTCACACACCCAAATAAAAAAAAACACAAGACTTTCAATTTGTATCTTATGAATATATAAGGATGCTTGGAACTTTTCACAAATTCTTGTATGAGACGATCTCACCGAGAGACATGCCTCATATTTGGGTTAAATAGCCTACTAATTGAACTTTTAGCTTACGGGTTTCTTGTTTTAAGGTCATCTCACCGTAAGACAGTCTCATACAAGACGAGTTGAATTTTTGGTGAAAGTGATTTTATGGGTGCTAATCTATGAACAAATCACAACAATGTCAAAGCCTACATCCAAAAAGATTGGTATCGGCTATCGGTCATGATCATGGGATGCAACTGGAATTTAAAGCTAGTTGTCATAAACCTACCGCTCACTCTATCCGGACTTAGGGCCAGCAATCATAGAAAGAAATTTAGGAAGAAATGTGCATGAAATGATCAAGTGTGTATAGAAGGTACATTTCTAATCCAAATAAAAAAGAATGTTCCCTCACCTTAACCTCTTCATAGAGCTTCTTTTCCCAAGCATAAAGCCTTCCTAGAGTCAGCGAATGGCTTCCGGCTGACATGCCATCATAATCATCAAAGAGATCGTTCTTATACTCCGTCCATGAGGTCGAGTTCTTGGAACTAGAAGCCACTAAACTTTTACAAGACGAAGACCGCAATGTATTGGATCGGTGCCATGTAATAGCTTGAATGAGTTTTGTTGAATTTTCTGCAATATGACAGCAGGAAACAAGTCAGAAAAGTATGAAACTCCCACCAAACATGATTCTTTATATGCATCAGACAATCAAAGGGACAATAGTACATAACTTGTTTAAAGTCATGATTCATGCACAATGAACAAGAACAGTGCTTTAACTTCAAATGCTTGTAAAGCAAGAGATAAAGCCATTTATAGTACAACTATTCAATTATCTGCTGTATAAAAAAGTTAAACACATCTCCATAAGCAATAGGGATGGATTAATGAAATACTCCCTCCATTTCACTGTATTTGCTACATTTGACCTTTTACGAATTCAATCTGTTATTTTGATCATATATATATTAAATTATACACATCTAAAATTTATAAAAAAATAATTTTAAGAAAGTTTACTATTAGACCATTAAAAAATTTTCTTACACATTATTCGCAATATGCTATAAAATAAGAATGATGCTAATATTCATTACGTAGCGAGTATTTTATAATGGAGGAAATATTTGTGATTGACATAATGTTGGTACTGAATTTTGTTTTCATTAGATTAATCAAGAAATATTACTATATTCTTTAGAATTACCAAATTATTTAACATAAGAAACCCTTTTAAAATCATATTCTGATTAGTTAAAATTCTACAGTCATACTTTTACCAAATGATGCAGAGAGAACATAACATTCACATAAACCAGACTAATTGAAGTAAAAAAAAACAATCTTGGTATGAAAAATCACCTTTAATTTCTTCAACACCAGATTGCATATGCATTTTGTTAGCTTCAAGCATTCTAGAAACTTCTTTACCAGAATCATAAGCCCTAATAAAATGATCTTCAATATCCTTCAATGCATCTAACAACTCTCTCCCTTTGACTGGTGTATCAATTACAGTCAACCCCTTTTCATCTACTCTTGTATTACCCTCATCCAATACCTTAACAACATCTTCTCCTCCATTTTCCACATTCTTATTGGCCCCAACATTATCTTCCACTACATTACTCACATTCTTTTGAACTTCGTTCTTATCCTCCTCCACCATTTCTTCCTCTTCCAATTCAGGTATTCCTTCTTGCTCCCTTACTGCCTTCAAATCATCATCATCCATGTTAGGCTGAAACCCAGGCCCAAACCCACCAAAGCTAGGACAAATGGGCTCGGGTCGGACCCCATAAAATGGGTTGAAAAAATCCCACCCACCAAAATCCCTTTGAGGGGATGGCATTGACATTGGCATACTCATATAGTAATACCCATAAGGTTGTTGTTGATGATTTTGTTGTGTATCAACAACATTGTTTTTTCTTTCAATCTCTTGTTCACCTTGATTTTCCTCTGAATGGGTATCAGAAGATGAGGAATAAACAGTAGATTCACAAGAAGGATGAACTTCTTGGGTAGTAGTTGTAGGTTGAGATGGATTATGTTGAAGAAACATTGGATTAGTGATAAGTTTTTCTGGTTCTGGGGTTGGATTTTGAGATGAAGGAGAACAATTTGGAGGTGGGAAAGTGATTAAAAATGGTGATGAAGGTGTTGAATGTCTAGCAACAAAGAGTTTAATGGCAGCTGAAACTGCAAATAAAGAATGACAATACCTACAATGAGCATCTGCAAGAACATATCTTTTTTCTACTGCTAATTTCATCAACTTTTTTCTTTCTCTACAAATTGATACCACTTCTTCTGCTTCTTCTCCTAGTCTTGATGCTACACATCCCATTTTTGTTAATAAAGATTGGTTCTCTGAAAGAAAAGATGAAAAAAAATTATGGGTTTTGCTTTTAAAAGAGGAAGAACATAAAAAAAGGGGAGAAAATTAGAGAAAGGTGGGATTTTTGAGGAATGTGCAGCATATTTTACTACACTTTTTCTTCTTCTTTACCATGAAACTAGAAAAAAAAAGGGAAAAAAAAAAAGAAGAAAGCTTTAGGATCTTCTATGATTCTCAAAAAATGAAGGTATTTTTCTTCTTTTTGTCTTTCACTCAACAGGGATTTAAGAGAAGCAAACTTATTCTGTAAAAAGTTCCCCAAACCCCCATTTTAAAAATCTAATTAAATGGGGAAATGGGGTTTTAACAAAATCCATGTTTTTGCTTTATAGAGACTAAAGCATTACACAAAAAAGGGGAAATTTTGGCAAACAGAGGAATTAGAAATTTGAAGTTAGTTTGTTTATCTTTTTTTCTTTCTCCTTCACTTTTTGGTTATACAGAAATACAGGAGAAGAGAAGGAGAAGATAGAAATGAGAGAGAAAGAGAGGAAGAAGGAAAGAAGAGTGACAGAGAAAAAAGTACAGGAAGAATCAAAGCAGGGTAATGGTTAATGGTGGCAAGGGGCTCGAGAAAGAGTTTTTCCTGTTGGTGTTATTTGTTTTACACAAATTCTTATTTGAAAACGTCTTTATAAGACGAGTTTTAAGTTTAGCTCAGTCCAATTTTTAAATTTTTTTTAAAAAAAATGAATTAAACTTTTTACACTATGTTTTTTAACTTTCATTTTTAGTTTTTTTTTTCTCTTTTCTGACAAAATTACTTATCTTCCTCTCTCGAACTTCATTTGTGGTTTTCAATCTCCATCTTCCTCTCTCAAACTCCATTTTTGTTTATTCTCTATTTATCTTATTCAACATTTACAAAACCATCAAAGTTATGTATTTATACTTCATCATTTTCATTTTTAAAGCTTTCATTTTCATTTTTTGGGTTGATTGTGTTGTATATTAGTTGGATTTATAATTTTTTGATTTTTTTAATTAATCTTCATCAATGTTGTAAATACTGATGTTGAAGACAACAATGCCTACTATTTGGGGGAAATTAATAAAAACAATTGTGGTTATAACATAATATATTGGGAGTATTAACTTAATATGTTTGTATTTATAACATATTATATTTGGGGTTATAACCATATAGGGTGTTTGGCAATTGGCTGTTGGCTGTTGGCGGTTGGCTTTTTTAGTTGGCTTGTTTCACCAGTTGGAAATGTTGGCGGTTTTTGTTGGCTTTTAAGTTAGCTTAAAAAACTAGTTGTTTGTGGAGATGTTTGGTAAAATTGAATATTGGTTGTTGGTTGTTTATTAGAGAAAAAGTGGGTCTACAAGCCAAAAGCCAACCCAAAAAGCTACCTGGAGCAGCTTTTTCATTTTGGCTTAAAAGTCAGCTTTTCAGCTGCTTTAAAAACCATTTACCGAACTCTTTTTTTAGCTGTTTGACCAAGCAACAAGCCAAGCCAAAAGCCAAAACCAACCAAAAAGTTAAGCCAAAAGTCAATTGCCAAACACCCCCATAATATATTTGGAATTAACATGATATAGTTAGGGTTAGAACAAAATATATAATTGTGGTTATAACTTAACATAATAGATTTGGGTTTATAACAGTATATATCTATGATATAATACTACAAAATTGATATTATAATAATACAAGCAAATATATTATGTTATAAAACCTCAAATATATTAAGTTTTAATTCTAATTATATTGCTCTATAACCCCAAATATATTATGTTATAACCACTGAAAGAGAAGGTCTAGGACCCTCAAAGGTAGAACTATGGAGGAAGAGGAGAAGGATTAAGAGAGCAATAATCAAGAGAACCAAAAACAACAAGACAAAGTGTTTATGAGGTATCAAAGGATACCTCCCCCTCAAATAAAGTATCTTACCATTAATATAATCAACATTACACTAATGACTCAACTTACACACTTGAGAACAACCTCTCAAGTTACTGAATCCATTCAACAATGGAGTTCACCCTTAAACTAATACAATGAAGAAGAAAGCTCTTATGGTTCTCAAACCCTAACTCTCTAATGTGTATTAGCTTCCCACACTCTTCTAATGTAGTTCTAAGGACCCTTATATAGCCCTTAGACTAATTAGAATGACCTAACACAAAAGGGCTTAAAGCCCACAAACCGAACAATTAAAAAAAGAAACCCGCAAAATAGGAGCCTACACATCCGCTCGACCCGAGCTGCTTTTGCTCGACCTGGTCGAGCAGCTTCCTCCCACCTTCTGCCTGCTTGTTGTTCTCCTGCTCGACTCACAGCTCGACAGGGGTTGCTTCTGCTCGAGTGGGTCGAGCCTCCCATCCCTGCTGCTGCCTTCACATCTTGCTGCCACGATTGTGCAGCCATGAACCTTGGTCCCTTGCCTTGATCGAGCACTTATTCTTTGTCGCACCCTTATCACGGCACCCCGAAGACCCACCAAAAGTGGGAGATTTGGGTCTTGCTCTAACAATCACAAATATATTATGTTATAACCTCAAATATATTATGTTAACAACAGTCTTTTTTCTAAATAACAATTTTTTAAACAACAGTTTTTTTTAAAATTAAACTATAAACTAAAGAAGGAAAATGGGTTGGGCTCTTGAAAGTCGTCTTTAGAAAAGACGGTTTCTCAAGAGATAGCATGTTTATTGTATTCTACTTGCATTTTCTTGTACTACTATTAATTAATTACAGCCCGTCTTGTATGAAATCATCTCACGGTGAGACGACCTTAAAACAAGAAGCCCTTAAGCTAAAAGTTTTTATCATCGGGTTATTTAACTCAAGTATAAGGCATGTCTCACGGTGAGACCGTCTCATACAAGAATTTGCGAATTAATTAATTATAATATAGGAGTATTTTAAAACATACAATTATGGAGTGTGAATATTTATGATAAACAAATCTAATTATATCTTGCTAATACTCACTCTTTTCTTAACATTGTCTTTGAATAGAGAGAAATAAAGAAAGAAAGGGGAGCAATTTAATTTGTAGAAATGGAAACTTATTTCAATTATTTGGATAACAAAAAGCGAGGGAATAAGTTTGAAGGGAGGGGTTAAGTGGGAAAAACATAGACAAATTATTTTAAGAATACAAAATCTACTTGACGAGAAACATTTGAATGGAAAAAACCTCATTTTTCTTTATTTTTCCTTTCATTTTCTTTTAAATAAACAATGTACGCTTTTCCACCTTAACCTTCCCCCTTTTTTCCTTCCTTCTCTTTCATTCCCTTTCTGTTCCTTTTTTTCTCTCTTAGAGATTGCACTACCTACAATTGGAATTAATCTATTTACTTTGATTGTCCAATAGCTTGGACATTTAGAGTTTATCTACACTATCGTATGTATTCCTCATGCATTGTAAAATGTCTCGTCTTTTAAAAATATTTTTATATTTGTAGTATTTTGGACATTGTGTTGTATGATTTTGAGATTGTACTTAAATGTTTTATATTGGTTATGTCCATTTATCCGCGATTTCTGCCTTCTAAGAAAGAGGGCGAGTAGCAGCAAAAAGTTAAGGTTTGCAATTACTTACGAGCTTTTGAAATTCGAGCCCATGGGACTACCGATATTGATTTCTGCCTTTAGGCTAAAACAAGAGATAGCATGTTTTAGCTTAAAGGCAGAATTCAATAAACAAAGCTAATCATGGTAGTTTGATGGTTTTAGCCTAAAGGCAGTGTTTGACAATAAGCTGTTTTGACAGTTGAAAAATATCGATTGTTTTTGTTGCCTTTTAAATTAACTAAAAAAGTCAATTGTTTATGAAAATAGTTGGTAAATTTAGATATTGACTATTGGTTTTATTAGCAAAAAGTGGGTCAATAGATCAAAAGTCAACAAAAAAAAGTTAACTGGAGTAATTTTTTACTTTAACTTAAAAGTCAACTTTTCAGTTGGCTTAATAGTCATATACCAAAATAGTTTTTTTAATTGTTTGACCAACCAATAAACCAGAAGTCAAAAGTTCAAAGTGAAAATCAAACCAAAAAAATCAAGCAAAAAGTCATAACAAAAAAACTAAGTATATTATTTTGTTTGTTGGTTACATATGATTTTTGTGCAACTTTCAAAGCATTTTGTAAGGTTCAAAAATCTATAAATACACGTTTCTTAAAAAACTATACTAGTCTCTTTATGCTTCTCAATTACCACTAATTTGAAAGTAATAATAATACTAGTATCCTTTAGATAATATCCATAAAAAAAATTTTTCTCTGTGTTAACCACTTGTGTTTATCACCTAATTATTTTTAGGAAAAATTATCTAGAATAATCCAAACTATTCATGATTTTCCTATAATAATCCCATCTATTGATTAACCATGAATAATCTCAACTTTGAGGGGTATTTTCCTAGAGTAAACTTGGGTAACCCGATGACCTGCTATAGTAGGTAATTCACCAAAAAAATAAATTAAATATTAAATTAAAATTAGAAAACAAATTTAAAAATTTACATAAAAAATTCTAAATAATAAAAATCATAAATTTTTTATGAAATTTTTTTTAACATTGTTTTCGACATTTTATTTAAATTTATCTTTTTTTTGCAAAAAATAAAATTTGCAATAGATCATCCGGTCACCGGGTTTACTCTTGGAAAATGCCCCTCAAAGTTGGGATTATTCATGGTTAATCAATAGGTAGGATTATTGTAGGAAAATCTTGAATGATTTGGATTATTCTAGGTAATTTTTTCTTATTTTTATCCTTCAATTAAATTCCTGTTTTTACTGATTTTCACCAACAAAAAAGTTGTGTTTATTGAAAATAACAAAAAAAAAAGAAAAAATATATATTAAACTTTATACAATAAAATATTATGTAATAAAATATCACATTTATTTATTTTAACATTTTAAATAATGTAATAAAAAAATTGTTCACTTGAGTAATATAGTACTTTCTCCGTTCCATTTTACTTGCAACACTTACCGTTTTTGAAAGTTTCATATTACTTGCAACATTACTATTTTTGGCAAAAATAATTTACTTATTTTATCCTCACTTTATTCCTATCCCACCATCACCATCAATCATACATCATTCCATTAATTATTTAATATACCCACAAGTCACAACCACTATCTACTTATAATAATTTTTTTTATTTATACCCCACATATCACCATCAATCATACATCATTCCTACTTTTACCATACTGATTTGACGACCCTTAAAAAATGTGTCAAATCTAACAGTGTAACTAAAACGGAACGGAGGAAGTATATACTTAAACAAATACTCTAAGGAGGTGTTTGGCATGAGGGATTTGGCTCGAGGGAATGGGAATTCTTCAATGAGACTTTAAATGTCTTTATTTGTTAAGAGGGAATGAGAATTTAGAATGGTTAGGGAATGAGACTTTTTGATGGTAAAATCCCAAGGAAAAATGTCCTTGGGTAAAGGGGGTAATTGAGGTTGAGACTTGGGACATGGGATTTAAATTTAAAAAATGAGGGTAAATTTGTAATTTTGTGATAAATAAACCAATTTTAAATCTAGTCTCATCCTTTATTAAATAAAGACCAGGGCCGACCCTAGATATTTGGAGGCCCTGAGCGAAATAGCACATTAGGGACCTTTTCTTTTGCAATTTATAACTTATATGAACCTTTTACAACCATTAATTTTGCTTTTTTGACATGGGCCCTGGGCGACGGCCCCTTTTGCCCACCCTTAGGGCCAGCCCTGACAAAGACATAAGACATTTTATCTTAAGTTTCACTTTAAATCTCTAATATAAGTCTCACCTCTAAATCTCACAATTTTCATTTCCTTCTGCCAAACATCCCCCAAGTAGAAGTAGGAGACTAGGAGTGTATACTTTCCTACATAATAGTCTATTAATAGATTAGTAGTAAATGAAGTATCTAAATCTATATAAGATCACAAATTTGGACTGGTCACTCAATGAAGGTTGAGAGAAAAGAGGAGTCAAAACACTGACAAAAAGTTGTCATTTGCATAGCTAAAGAGAGAGTCAGATAGTTTGAGGTGGAGACCCATTAGATTTTGGCTCATGCTGTCATGCTCTATCTATATATACTTGTTTCCTTCTATAATACTTGCTACTGAGTGTGACATATTATGTGGGAAAATGTCACTATCAGTAGAAAGTACTCCCTTCGAATCATTTTAGATGTCCCATTTGAATTTTTACGGTTATTAAGGGTGATGTAGGGTCCATTAAAAAGGTGGTAGTTGGGTATTTTAATTGATTAAATTAATTGTAAAGGTGGTAGTTGGGTATTGAGAGTAGTAAAAGTGGGGGTATTTAGGTAAAAAAAGATAGACAAAAAAGAAATTAAATAATTAATATGAATTTGCCAAATAAGAAAATGAGACAACTAAAAATATTCGGAGGGAGTATTATGGAACGGAGGAAGTACTATACAATGTACTTTGTCTGTTTCATATTACTTGTAACATTTTAAAAAATAGCACTCACTCATCATTTGTGATAAGTTTTAATTCAAGTGAGATCTTGTTTGATTCGTCTCAATACAAAAATTATTAATATCAAATTTTTATAATTTTTAATATATATAAATAGAAATACTAAGGATTAAATCAGTGAACATATCTTCATCTATCTTGAGTCGGGGGACTCCTTTTGGCCGTGCTCTCCTTTAAGGGTATGAGTTGCCGTCGCCCTTCCCTCTCCAGTGAATTGAACTGTGTGAAAAAGCATATGTTGCAAGTAATTTGGATCGAAGGAAATATTTAAATACTTGTTATATTACAATTATTGATATTTTTTCCATTCTAAAATACAAGCACTAAAAACATATTTCGCATTCTAATATGTTTGTCGAATCGTTTATATCTCGAGTTATATATAACTAAAAATTTGATATTATGAAAAAATGCGACGAGAGAATGAAACAAAAATCCACAAAGCTATGTTTTTTTCTTGTATAAGATCTGAAATGTGTAAATTACCATAAAATGATGGATAGTGCCAAAATTGGGTTGGTGCAAGTAATATGAAACGGAGGAAGTACTATTTATCGTTCACGCACATTTTATATATTGTGATTAATGTGTAAAAAAATATTTAAGTGCGATCTTGTTTGAGTAATCTAATCGCATACTTTCATAATATTAATTTTTTATAATTTTTAAATGCGAAATAGTTCAATATATAAATAATCAAAATAACATATTGGATTACGTAAAAAGTCAAACATAGTAAGAATAATGGAACAAAAAAGTACTATTCTACAATAACACCCCGACCCATCGGACCGCCGGTGACTACTCACAGATACTATAGACTGGCCCCATAGACCAACACAAGTCTTTTCAGCGCACTTTGAACTCGCTCGTGCGCGCCCTGGAAAACTTCCTAAGAGGTCAATCATCCTAAGATTGCTCTGCACCAAATTAAGTATGCTTAACTGTGGAGTTCTTAGCAAATAGACTCCTTAGAAAAAAGATGCATCTTGCTAATATAAATAGTCTATAAATCTTTTTTAAAGCTAAATTCAGAGTATCACACTTTATACAAATTTAATATTAAAAATGACATAAAACTGGAAAAAATATTAACGTCAGTACCATTTCAAAGTGAAGTACTTTACTTGCTAAAGGACAATTAGTCCTACTTGTTGAATTTTACTAGCATCTTTTTCTTAAATTCTTTTTAATTCCTTCTAAATTGAATCAATCTACTTTTGTTTAAGAAATTACTACCCGTTCCATTTAATTTGCAATATTTTTATTTTGATTCATCCCACTTAATTTGCATTATTTTTATTTTTGGAATATAGCCACCACTTTCTTTTAATCTCATCCATACATTTTAACTCTCTTTTAATTTCAACCACACAATTTATTCCCTCTCTCTTCATATATTACTATTATGTAGTTTTTTCTTATAAAACAAAAATTTTCTCTTTGATTCAAACTATATATAGAATGGAGGGAGTATTAAAGAAGGATTGTGGAAAAATTTGTAAAAACCCTATTCTATATTTAACGTTTGTAGTCCTATAGGATTTTTAAATGGGTCTTAAATTTGATCTAATTCATATGGACCCATTTATTAAAGCTTTTTAAGACTTGAACTTCTAAAAAATTAATTTTTAGATTTAAACCTGTTATTTGATTTTCATAGTCATGTAGGTTTTTTAAAATGGTTTTCAAATTTATTGTTCTTTCTAAGAATGATAATTCAGTTCAAATATGATTTTAGTTTAACTAAATCCTGAGAAAAATACTCTTATTTAAATATGAGGAAGTAGTGTATGACTCTCTATCGGATTTTATGATCTGATTGTGTAATGGTTGATATAGGTTTAGAGTTGAGTCACATACAAAATTAAACACAATCCTACTCGACTTGTAACTCTAATTCATTAGACATTCGACTTTGGCTTTTTCCAAATATTTAAATTTCTATGTTATTGTAGACAAATTTTTTTTTGGAAGATTGACATAGATATAAAAGTCATCTCTGTTTTTGTGTTTATCATTATTTGTTGAGTTATAGGACTTATCATTAATTAATATTAATACCTCAGTATAATCATACACTATATTAATTTTGATGTATAGTGTAGAAAATTAGAGTGAATATGAGCGTGCCATTTGTAATTATTTTATTGGCTAGCATTATAAGAGTATTTATGGCATGAGTATTAATTAAATGATTTACAATTCAATCAATTTTAATCATTTACGAAAATAAAATGTTGCATTCATATTAATGGCAGGAATAGTTGCAGATTTATATTAATGGCATAAATATTAATGGCAGGAATATTAATTGCAGGATTTTCAATTCAGTCAATTTTATTCTTTTAAAATAATAAAACGTTGAATTCATAATAATGACATGAGTAATAATTGCAGGAATTTCTTTTACGAAATTCAGTCAATTGTAGGAATTCAATTCAGACAATATTATTCTTTTACGAAAATAAAAAATTATGATTTATATTAATGGCAGGAATATTAATTGAAGGAATTTCAATTCAGTCAATTTTATAAGTTGACAAAAATAGAAATTGTCTTTCAATAGAATGACATGAACTACAATATAAATACACTATTTGACTAACTTAATTATTTGTTCATATCATTTCTTTTTTCTCAAGCTTCAGTGTTGGTGAATAATATTTTCAATTATAATTGTGAGCTTAAATTACATTTAGGAAATACTGAGTGATAAAATTAATACAAAGGTCATATATATGTGGGTGTATAAAGAGAGAGATGTGACCACATCTATTCACTTAATTATGGTGGACGAAAAGGGAACATCTATAATGATTTCAATGGAAAAATTTACAATGTTAACTCATTCTAAATCATGTGTGTTAGGAAAATCATATTTTTTGCAAAATTTAGAGTTAACCCTGCAGCGAGTGAGTATAGATCAACCAAACATAAATGAAAGTTGTTCTTCTATAAAACATCAATAATCAAAGATGTTCGTTCGTCTAAAATTTCATTAAGATATAAATATATTTAAAAATATGTGCATTGCACGAGTTTCTATCCTAGTCTTATATATTTGATGTGTCTATTCAATAAACATAATTGTTAAATGTTCGTGAGTTGTTCTCAAGTAAAATTATGGCAAATAGTGGTCTGATCTAGTCGAGTCGTTAAGTTGGGTATTATCCTATTATTATTTCTTGTTAAGTAGAGTTTACAAATTATAGTTTATTTGAAAGAAATTATTGTTGTTACTTGTTTTATTGTTATGTGAATTTAATTCTAAAAAATTATTATTTCAATTCTATTGGAGATTCAAGAGTTCAAATCGATGCGAAGTCAGATTGCATAAATTTTAGCTCGAGGCTGAGCCAGAGTGGAAAAGAAGTATGAATTTTATTTAGAGCAAAGTCGAAATATGTAAAATCTGATTTGAGTTTGACTTTATTGTCATCTTTAGTTCTTGAACCTTTTCCCTTAATAATGCTATTTGGGAAATTAATTCCCACTCCACGCTAAGAGGGAAAATAATTCCCTATATACTGTCCACGTAGGACAGCTTGCGAAAATAATTTTTTTTTATAGTTTTTCAAACAAACCGCTACTCCCATACACGGTTTATCCTGCAATAAAATTTTATAAAATACAAAACCGTTTCTTGAAGTCACGGTTTTTGGTGAATATTTAAAATTGCAAAAACAACAAGAAACCGCTACACCATGTAGCGGTTTTGACTGCACACAAAATCACTGGTTTCGAAAATTTTTTTCATTCTTCCTTTGTTTCTTCCTCTTGTTTCGACATTCAAGTAAAAAAAAAAAAACTTTCACAACTTCAAAACTACAACAATTCAACAATTAAAGTCAAGTATTACTATCCTATTTGCTTGTTTCTTCATCATAATCAGAAGGTAAGTTCATTAATTTCAATTTTTTTCTCAATTTGTTTTTTGTAGCTTTTTAGGGTTTGGTTTAGTTTGGTTGTAATTTGATGAAATGTAGTTGTTAATTACACTTATTATACATATACATTGCAATTATATCATGATTGTTATGTTGTAAGTTTAGTTTAGCCATTATTAAGCTATTGATTATATGAGTTATGCAGGATGACTATAATGTGCTCGATGAAATGCTCCTATGAAATTATACTACTTTTTGTCATATTTTATGCAGAAAATGGATTATTATGCAATTGTTGTGTATTTGAATGGTTAATTTTTTCATAATGTTGGTGATGTGGTGTATAATGGGAATTCTAATTCCGTTGTCATTCTTTACCATGATATGATGTTTGAGAGTTATACATATACATTGCTATGACATCACAAGCTAATTATTAGGAACATCTGGGTAATTCTTAACCATGATATGACCCTTGTTCGTTTATTGTCAGGCATCATGACAACATCGGGCCCAGTTGATCATTCAGTTCTTACGCTCCAGGCCACCCACCGGAGCGTAAGTGCATGGGAGGGTATTGATCGGTTGTTGATCACTCGACAACACTATTGGGTACATTGGGTTGTGCCTGAGAGGGTTATGGAGTACGTTGAGAGATGTGGATTTGGGGGCATTCATAGGTTGTTGGGTGGCGGGTTAGACACTAACCAAGCACTCATTACTGCCTTGGTTGAGAGATGGAGGCAGGAGACACACACATTTCATCTCACGGTTGGAGAAGCGACTATTACACTACAAGACATTGGGGTCCTATTAGGCTTGCCGGTAGATGGCACAGCGGTTATTGGTCGTGGTGACGGAGCTTGGGCCGCCATAGTACTAGAGCATTTGGGGGTACTTCCGCAAAACCCTGAGGGTCCAGAGGAGCCACAGATACTCACAGGATCTTCCTTGAGGTTGACATGGTTGCGGGATCATTTCAGTGAAGGCCCTCCTGATGATGCTGATGAGGAGACTATTCAGAGGCATGCACGTGGCTACATTCTGTATTTGTTTGGCTGCATCTTGTTTGCGGACAAGGGCGGTGATTGTGTCCAGCCCGTCCACCTCCCCTTGTTGTCTAATTTAGATGAGGTTTCAGTGTACATCTTGTTGTCTAATTGTTAACAGATGGTATGGCAGCCATACACGACTGCTAAGCTGGAGGCTTTGCCAGCTATTTGTACAGCAGGTCAGGGTATTTGGCGATCCTGTTGCCCGCTCATTTGCTTTGATGCTGTGGAGTTTCATCTTCCAGACCGTGTGATGCGCCAGTTTGGTATGGAGCAGCATATTCCAGAGGCTTGTGATACGGGGGTTGACCTTCATAAGATTGATCGGAGGACAGGGGACAAGAACTTCCTTCATCGACATCGCTCGTACGTGGATGCATGGACAGATCGAGCATCCAGTCTGGTCCAGGGAGATAACTACACTGGTCAAACTCTAGGTGATTACATGGCGTGGTATAGGAGGATCACGAGGTTGTGCATCACGAACCCTACATCAGCACAACCAGCATCACATCACCATCCCACTGCCACTATATTAGTATGTTAACTCTATTGTGCAAATATATATATATATATATATATATATATATATATAT
>CM033450.1:8939343-8974343 GCA_019425755.1 Amaranthus cruentus
GGTTTTGTATGTCAATAAGCACATTCAAATGTGCGCTCCTAGTTAACCGTTACATGGAAACACGATTTTGTTCTCTACATAAAACGCTTCTCAGTGTAGCGATTTTCTTGGAATTTTTTTGGAAAATTAGACAAGTTGGAAATTATTTTTCCTTTTTACGTAGGATGGGAATTTTTTTCCCAAAAAGATGTATTGTGGGAAAAGGTTCTTAGTTCTTACTCCTAGCATGTTTACAATTAGAATAAGGTCTAAATAAATAGACCGGTAGGTGCAGATCCCCCTTCATTCATACCCACAACCACCTAAAATTTTCATACTTGCCAGGCCGCAACCTACACACAACCAATGGCGGGTGGAATTGTCATACCCATGCAATTCCATTATGGTTATATCTATCTCATACCTTCCTCATATGCATGCGAAGTTCATGTTATATGCGCCATATATCGTCATCATTTCTTAAATTTTTTATTTCTAATTTTATCTAAAACACAAAAAGTAACTAAGATAAAGTAAAAATTTACGGTGAATAATTCATCATATTAATTATTAAATTAAAATTTAAACTATAGATTGTAGAAAAGATTTTATCTATAGGCAAAAACATAAATCATCTAATCAGACAACTATAAATTATCTGAATCAGATGACTCGCATAAACATCTCTATTTCCATCCCACAAATTTCGATACTTTTTTAATTTTAATATGTCCCATGAGATTTGATACATTTTTAGATTTGCCTATGATTCATACACTTTTTAATTCTTATTTACACATTTGATTTTTCTTTTTACCTATTTTTTCATAAATTATACTTTTTTTATCCACTTTTATCATTTTTCTAAATTGGTTCAAATTTTAATGTTGTAAAATATGGTATGGTTATTAGGGAGTAGTAATAGTACTCCTAGTATGCTAGTGTGACCCACTCCCTACCTGAAAAGTATAATGTTTAAATGCATGGACATTAATATGGTACTTAATTTAGTTTGTAATAAGTGTCTCTGTCTAGTGAGTTAAAGACATTATACTATTTCTACCCAACTATTTAAGGAGCTTTTATTAGATTGGAAAATTTGCACATTTCTGTGTTTACTTACTACTCATCTAACTATCAGTATCATTAAGTTACCATCACTACACCTCAAAATATTGAGAAAAATACCAACATCTTATTCCTTTCATTTTACTATATTGAATTACTATAATTTAATTAAATTCTTCGATATATTTGTATAAACAAAAAAATTAGAAATTTAGGGTTTTGTATTTTAATCATTTCAAAATATCCTAAACTCATATAATAAATAAAATTTAAATTTTTTTTATAAACAATTAAAAAAATAATATATATTGTTTTCTAATACATTAAATGAAATGACATCAAAAATATACTCCCTCCTATTCTCCACAAGTGTGCCATTTGTTTTTTGGGCACTGTTAATCTATTTCTCTTAATTTGTATTTTATTATTAATCTACAAATTAAAATATAATCAAGTGGGATCTTGTTTGATTCGTTTTAATGCAAGGATTATCTATATCAACTTTTCATAATTTTTAATTATGTACAATTAGAGATATTAAAGATTGAATAAGAGCAATGGATAGAATGCATAAAGCAAATGAGACACTAGTGGTGAATAGGGATCGGAGTATAATTTACCAATATACTTCCTCCATTCCATAATACTCGCTACATTTTCCATTTTGGGAAATTTCATATTACTTGCTACAATTCCTTTTTTAGTAAAAAACCAATCATTTAAAGTTATACCTACTCCTATTTTTATCCTACTCTATATCTAATTACTCCTATTTTTCTTTTTCATTTTTCAACAAATAATATTAAAAAATTTCAAAAAAGCAACTTTCCACCTACTGCTCATCATTGCACAGTAACTTCTTAATCTTCGTGCCCATGCAATGGTAGCAAGTAACTCAGAACAGAGGAAGTATACTTCTATAACACTCCATATAGTCATAGTCAGTAATAAATTTAAAGATATAAATAGAAGTCGTAATAATAATGACATCATCATTGAGTGTTCGAGGAAATTTTTTTTATTGATGTTGTGACATGTAAGCAATTTTAAAATGTAAGAATGTTAGAAGTCGTAATAGTAATAGTTAATAGTATAGATTATGGATACTTAATTTTCCATAAATTATACAATTAATTAAATTGAACTGAGTAAAAACTTGTAATTTCTCATTTCATATTACTCTTATTTTTTGTTATTAGTAGCACAGGAGCAAATCCAAGGTTCAAAGTCCTAGGGAGCTATATCTGGATAAAATTTTAAGAGAATTTTACGACAATGTCGACAAAGCTTCTTTAGTAAAATAAACAATTAATTTTTTTTATTCTAGTAACATGACAAGTAGAAATACAAAATAATGTCAAGCTCAAACCAAAATAATATTAAAATGATCAATTAACGTACGTCATTCTCATCTTAAATGGTGGCAATCAAAAAGATTAATGAAGTTTAATTAACATCATCCTCACATAATGAAAACAAAATCTAACAAACACATTCTCTACTCAAACGTTTTGCAAACAAAAAAATTATTGTTTCGTCAATATTTTAAATATTTCTAACAATGCAACAACATTAACAAACATATTCAAAGATAAAAACAAAAATATTTTAAAGGGAAATTCCACATGGTAGCATCTAGTTTTGATGGAAGTGCCAATGATAGTATTTTTTAAAGAAAATTCCACATGGTAGCATCCAATTTATGCACTATCTATTTGCCGTAGCGTTTTCCGTTATGTTCTTGTTAAATTCCATTAAATTCATCATTTTGTAAGTTTTTTTCCACATGGTAGCATCCAGTTTTTGTTAATTTACCATTTTAACTTTTAATTCATCATTGTAATGTTTAATTCACCGTTTAATTCATTAACGCTCATAAATGTTTAATAATTTTATTGAAAAATTATAAGAAACTATCTAATCCGGTCGAAACAAGTACTTATACGCCTATTTTCCGATACGTAAACCGAAAATGATATTTGACGTCATTTTTACCCATCATAACGATTTTTTTTGAAAAAACGGACGTCGCTACTATCTCTATGGGATAACTCTTTCGAAAAATCAATCGAAACAAATACTTATTCGAAAGAGTACTTGTTTCGACCGATGAATTAAACATTAAAATGGTGAATTAAATGTTAAAATTATTTTTCAATAAAATTATTTAACATTTATATTTTTTCCATAAAATTATTAAACATTTATGGACGTTAATGAATTCAACGGTGAATTAAACAATAAAATGGTGAATTAAACGTTAAAATGGTGAATTAAACAAAAACTGGATGCTACCATGTGGAAAAAACTTACAAAATGATGAATTAAATGGAATTTAACAAGAACTTAACGGAAAATGCTACGGCAATTAGATAGTGCATAAATTGGATGCTACCATGTGAAATTTTCTTTAAAAAGTGCTACCATTGGCATTTCATAAAAACTTGATGCTACCGTGTGGAATTTCCCTATTTTAAAAAATGACACTTTAGAAAAATGCAAAGAACATTTTAACAAACACAACATACGTAATATGATCAACATATAATCTATTCTAAGAGGACTAGGTATTTACCCGTGCACGCACGAAACTATAAATACTTTTTTCATAAAGATATGATTTTGATATAAAAACTAATTTTAAAATTAAAAGGGATAAATATAATATATGTATTTTGTAGAAAGAACGACTAATAAATATGAGCAAATACAATTGCAAATAAAAAGTATGTAGCTTACCAACAGTAAAACAAAAATTAATTGAACCCCTTTGTTAGATATATCACAAACAACAATAGCTTACAAAAACAGAAAGGAAGCAGTTAAAAATATGAGTTTAATAAGAGAATATAATAGAGATACATATCATGATAAGTTACATATATAAAATACCTTAAATGTTAGAAAAAAGTCAAAAACTCACTTGAATACAATATTTTTATGGAGTTACTATAGTGTTCATGTTGTGGTCATATGATAAGTTATTTGTTTGTTAGTATCTGTTTTCCTCTTTTCTTTCAAATATAGAATTTGGACTATAATTAAAAATTAGCTGATAATTAACTCATTTATTATCATAATTTTTTACGGGTGGGATATACTAAATATAATGATAATGATGCATGAAACTCATTTATAATAACCCTTTTGGCTCTAGTAGTGAGATTATCATTCTACTTATTAAGGGTATTTAGTCTTATCGGCTACTTGTTTAATTTTAATTTTCAAAATAAAATTATATAAAATAAAGTCAAGAATCGATATGGAATGCTAATACACAAAATATTATTATGTCAATACAATTATAATATAAACCTTTGTTTTTAGATGTTGACGAAAAAACATGCAATCGTGGCTCATTATTTTAATATAATGTTTTACTACTTCATCCGTTTCATAATACTCGCTACATTTTCTATTTTGGAAAGTTTCATATTACTTGCTACATTTCTATTTTTAGTAAAAAAACCAATCATTTAAAGTTTCACATACTCCTATTTTTATCCTACTCTATACCTCATTAACCTTTATACCTACCATTATTTAATCTTTATAATATTCCCAATCATCTAAAAAATCCTATTTTCCTTTTTCATTTTTCATCAAATAATACTAAACAAATCCTAAAAAGAAACCCCCACATGCTCCTAATAATTGCACAATACTTCCTTTATATTTGTGTCCATGCATTTGTAGCAAGTAAAACAGAACAGATGAAGTATAATGTATGATGATTTGATGATTTGATGATAATAATAATAATAATAATAATAATAATAATAATAATAATAATAATAATAATAATATTGAAATTTTATCAAAAAGAAATCTTAAAACATTTGATTATATGAATTATAGGTGAGATTATCCTTTATTTTTAGCAATAATATGAAAAGATAAATAAATATAATATCATAAATATAAATATGTATATTAATACAAATATGTCGATAAAGAGACATGAAGAAATATTGTTTACTATTTACTCTAATGGAATTTATGCTAATTTTTTATGGTTGAGTAGTAAAACTCAATGTTTCGGTCAGGTTACCAATAAACTTTTGGACAATCTATTACTGGGTTATAGATCACTTAGGTATTGCTACCATAACAAATTTTTCTATTTACCCATAATTAGCAAAAATTGAACAAATTAAGTTTTAAACTTTAATAAAATTTAAATTGAAAGTAGAATGATTTGCCTCTACAGCAGCGTCATGACGTCCATCTTTTTTATCTCCTTTTCAAATTGAAGACATGAAGTGGTGATTGAGTGGATTACGACATACTATAAATAAAATAAAATACAAACACAATACCACGAACACAAATTTCAAATTCAACTAAACTAAAATAAAATAAAACAAATAAACCCCAATTTTTAATCATATAAAAGTCACCTAAACTCTAGTATAAAAATAAAAATATCACAATTAATAAATTTTCGGAAACCTTGTTAAACAATGAAATCAAGAAACGGCAGGATGGAAATATGAAGAGTAAAATAAACACACAAAATCCTATTTTCGAAATTCCGATAAATTCATAAAATATATAATGTACACTATCTATGAATCGTCGTCGAATGAAATATCAAAGTTATTGATTATATGATTTTCAAGTTTACTAGTAGAGAACGATGCTAGTATGCGAAATGTTTGGTAATGGTTTAGAATGAGAACGATTCCCTTGTTATTGAGAACACATCATCAACCTTAAAATGGTGGACTCAAAGTCACACCAATTCCAACAGAAGTCACAAAGAATTAGACCGAAAGAAGTGTTTTTACTCACTAATGTTTTCTTTGGCCATTTTGAGTGAAACATGAAAAATCATCAGGTATGTGCTATTGACATAAATAAATTTTTAATTTTGGATGATCAAATATTATTTCAGATAATTGTTGGATCCTCTCTCTATGAAGACCCTTTAGAGCCGGGGACTCTCTGACCGCACTCTCCTAATGGGTATGAGTTGCCGTCTATCTTCCTTCCTCTGACCCTGACTATATTTTGTCTATGAGCGGATACACTAGGTATGATGATGATGATGGATGAGGAAATATTATTGTGAAGATGAGGGCACAAAAGAGTTTTTTTTTTCATATTGGTGAAATACAATGAATGGGGAAGCAATCACCTCATGAACAAAGTTTGATCTATTGCGCACACAATTGACTATGGCTCGCTTAGAGCTTCATATAATCTCTTTAGTCTTTTCCATGCTTATTCCAAATCTAGTGATTCCTCTCCCTGTGCATATCTTCCCCCTCACACAATCTCTATTAGTGTAATTCGTTCAATGTACTGTTTGAGAATAAGTTTTACATTTCAAATTATAAATTTTAATTATAAAATTATAAATGAAGAATTTGAGAATAACAAGATTTAGAATAGTCATTTTCAAAATCTCAACTTTAACTACTTTAAAAAACAATGGTGGAATTTGATCCAAATTTAAATTTGAAAATTTTTGATTTGCCAGACAATAAATTTGAGTCAATTCCAAATTTCCAAATAAAATCATCATTCCCGAATATTGCATCCTTGTATTTGTTCGAGCTTTAAGCTCCTGTATCCTAATAATTTTAATAGCAAGGATTTATATTTTCTAAAAATGTGATAACTAATGCTTATTTAATTTTCTGATTGATACAAATAGTTCAACATAGGGATGACCTCATGGGGCGGGTCTGGAGCGGGTCCAACCAGACCCGGACCCGGGCCCTTTAATTTTTTGAGATTCAGACCTGGATCTGAACCCTAAGGGTCCAAAGTTTTCAGACCCCGACCCAGACCCTCCGAATCTGATGGGTCTAAAAAAAGTCTCTTTGATTTGTCAAATTTACATCATTTGTAAGTCATTATATTTTTCGTATATTTGTAAGAAAGTTATTATCATATCTTACAAATATTTAATACTAATTTAACATCTAAAGTCGTATAGCATCATTCATATACGCTTAAATTCTATTATAAATACTAGTTCGAGTCCATGAAATAAGGGTAATTGGGTTAGCACTTAGCAAGTAGCATATATATTATTTATATATATTATGATTATATGAAAAGAAAATAAGTGTTGGGGCAGAATTCATACGTAGAAGACATATAGAAATGGACAATTTAATATTTATAAGGGTGCGAGGGGCCGGTCCAGGGTCCGGATCTGAAATCCGAACCCAAACCCGCCAATTAATTTTTAGATCCAAATCCAATCCGAATTCGATGGGTCTCAAAAAAAAAAGATCCAGCCCCTTAAAAAAGAGGCGAATCCGGAGCGGATCCAATAGGGTCCTGGACGATCCCTAGTTCAACATGATTGTTAGCTCTATATAAATACTTTGATCTATTGGAACAACTAAATATTAATTCGTCTTGTTTCATTGCTACTTTCTTTATATTGTAGGAGTAATAAACATGTTAAATTTTTGGCTATGCTTTTTATATTGTGAATATTTCTATGGAAATTATCAATGCCACTTCTAATTTTTTGCACTTTTATCAATGGTACTCCTAAATTTTGTCGTTTATCAATGGTAACCTTGTGTTATTGAGCGTCTTATAACCGTAATCCGTTCTGACATTTTCCATCAAAAATCCACCAAAACCGTTAACTTTTTTAATTTTCTTTTACTTTTTTTTAATATTTTAAATTGAAAATAAAAAAAGACAAAGTTTACGATTTTTAACAATTTTGAACGGAAAAAAATAGAAAAGGTTACGATTGTAAAATATTCAATAGCACAAGAATACCATAATAAAAATAATTAGAAATACCATTAATAAAGTGCAAAAACGTAAGAATACGGATGATAATGATAATTTCCTATATTTTTATTAAGAAATACGTGAACAACTCAGTATGATACTGTTCAAAAGAAGTAGAGTAAGTTATTACATTAACTCAAAGAATCATTTTAATGTAAAATCATTGAATCATCAAAGAGAACAGTGACTTACTACAAAGAAGTTGGTACAAGTGTGCAAATAAATCATTAATTAAATAAAAAACAGTTTAATATTCAAATAACCTTGATTAGTTGGAACAAATGTTTTTACTTTTTATGGGGGTTGAGAATATGCCCTGACAAATCTGACTGAATTAAGGCTCAAAGAACAGTCAAGCACTAACCTCGTAATTCTCCTCATAAACCTTTTATTTTATTTAACTAATGAGTTGATGTATTACTTAGTACTTTGACGGCCCGTTTGATTAGTGGTATTAAATAACAGTAATAGGAATGATTTAAAGTAAAATTTCATCAAACGTTTTATGTCATTCCCATGGTAATGAAATTTTGATCACAAAGAAGTTTTATATATTAAAAAATTTTCATTACCACCTAATACCACATCTCCCAATGATAATGCATTAGAATAAATTTTGTGAAGAAAATGAGATGATTGAAGTTGAACAAGTATGGTCATCAAGACAGTCAAGATATTTTTCAACCAAATTTATACTAGCTTTTCATTTCCCAAATGGGCCGTGAGAATAGTATGCGAGGTGATCGACCGTATAAGGCCTCTTTTTTCTCCCGTGTATGAAAAAAATTAATAAAAAAACATGTTAACTATATTGATAAAATAAATATATTTACTATATATAAGGCACAAAATAAAAATTTTACACATGACCTCAATTTTTCTAGACGGCTCTGTTCGTTCTCATATAGTTGCAATTGACAGTGACATTGTATATCCATTATAAAAAATCTCACTATTAATGACAAGTGTAATGAAACAAAAAATATACTTATTTAATTAAGATTAAGCATTCAGACATAATCCATAAACTACTCTCCCTAATCACCAAGTTATCATAATCTCTTACTGCAGGAGACTTGGAAGTAGGAATACTGTACCTAACAAAATATACTTCTTCTATTCAAATAGATTTGAATCAAATAGAAAGCTGATTTTAAAAAAAATAAATATTGAAAAGATAGAATAAATTATATGAATGAAATTTAAAAAGTTAAAATATATGAACGTGCTTAAAAGAAAATGCTGGATCTTTGTCCAAAAATAAAAAAAAAACGCAAAATCAATAGGACAAATTAAAATGACAATTGATGCAAATCGAGTGGGACGGAGGGAGTAGACATGTAAAATTTGTTTGGCTAATGTCTATTCCTTTTATACCTACGAGAAAATATCATATGACTTAAATATATGAAAAGAAAAGAGAGAATATTAATTTGAGTTGTTAGTCAGAGCTCAAAAAATCTTTTTAGGACAAGTAAAAAGATATTGAGAAAGTACTCTCGTTCACCCTTTTCACCCTTTTTATTTTGTATTTATTTTGTATTTTGGATGTTTTACTTATTTTGAATCATTGATTTATTTGGAATGAATTTTACCGCTCTCTTTCAATCTTATTTACATATTTTGATTCTTCTTTATATCATTTACACAATTAAATATCTTTCTCCATTTACACCAAAGTTTTTACCTTTCCTTATAAATCACCAAAATACAAATGAATAATGATGTAAATTGAGGATATAAAAATATGTAATTATAAGAACAACAATTTATACTCATTTTTTATGTAATAGATCTGAGAATTAAATTATTTTCCACTCTTTGATCAAAATATTTTACTTTTTTTAGACTTGTAAGTGCATGGTTTTTGACATTTTGCTATTTTGTGATAACATCTCTAATTACTAATGTAAAACATTAGAATGACTTTGGCTTAAGGTAAAATTTTATTTTAAAAAATCTAAAATAATACAACTAAAGATTTGGAGCAAGTATATCAAAACCGTAAATATAAACGATGGCCTAGGGTGTTTGACATTTGGAAATAGGGTTGAGATTTGAATTAAATAAAGTATCATGTTTGTTTATAGGAAGTGGGCATGCGACTTTCAAGTGTCGACTCTCCAAGTCCTACCTTTTAATATCCAAAGGGGTAGGACTAGGAGGACATTTGTGGTGAGACATGGATTTATTAGAAAATTACATTTTTGTCATTAATGAAATAAAAGAGACAAAGATATATTAATGGTAAATTGATAAGTTTTAAACTATTTTAAATTATTTCCCTTTCCATTCTAAAATTTTTCTTACAGTCTCATCCCAAGTCTAATCTTAAGTCTCACATATAAGTTTTACAATTCTCAATCTCATCTACCAAACACCCCTGAATACTGTTATAGTAGTACTTCATGTTACTTTCCAATCTAATAGTACTAATAAAAACTTTTCCATTAAACCATCTTACAATAAGACGAGTTTAAAGTTTCTCTTATAAAAACTAAAGTATAAATTTTAACATTTAAAATAATGCATTAAACATTAACACTTGAATTGTATATTTTAAATATAAAAATAAATATTTTAATTAATTTAATTAGACTGTTTAATCTAAATTGAAATTACCTCACAATTAAACCTTTTAAATGAGAATATGTGATAGGACTTATCCTTTGTTCCTTAGATTTAGCAACAAAAAGAAAGTTAGCTTTTTTAAGAAAAAGTGAAATAGAAGTATTAGATAATTAATTAAGAAAGTGATTGAATTTTTTTTCTTCTATGAGAGCGTCGCACTATGAAACGGATCTATACAAGTAGTTCAATTAATTTTTTTCTTTGATCTTTATTTATTAAAAATTAAATATTAAGCCAGCACATATCAAATCGTCCTGTAATAAGACTGTTTTAATAAAAAATTTGTCAAAATATTAAATGAGAAGAATTGAATGGATTATATCTAGAAGAATTTTCCTAATCAATGACCGTGATTTATAAATCATCACAAAAAGACAAAAGGAACAATATTAAAATCAAAACCAAAAAGATAAACTAAAACACAAATAACAAAACTTTCAACCTATCACATCCGATCGTATAAGGGTGATTTATGAACCTCACAAATAATCGTTATTTACTAAGACCTTCTCGTACATCTAAGGTCTCTGTTTTATCCGAAGTAGTACTCTTTTGTGTCAGTAGTTGTCAAATCAAGCCCATTAAACTGGGCCAATGGGTTAATCAAAGAGTCTGGGTCCAGTAGGATAGTACGACCCCACTTACTGCTACCCATTTATTTGTAGCCTAGTAGATCTGGAATCTAAAGCTGGAGATTAACCATCTACTATGATGCAAAAGCTGATCTTCCTATTTGAGTCTTCATCATTATTCACTCCAATGGCTCTTCATTCTATACATATGTTTATTTTTACGTCCCATCTTATATGAGACCGTTACACGGTAAGACGACTTCAAAATAAAAAAGTCAATAAGCTAAAAATTTCTATTATTAAGCTATTTAATCCAAGTATAAGACATGGCTCACGGTAAAACCGTCTCATAAAAATAATTTGTATTGTTTTTATTAGTTAAATGTTGCACAAAACTTGGTTTATCGGTCCATATATGAAATAATCCATTAATTTGAAACTCATAATTCTAACACAAATTCTTATATAATACGATCTCACCGCAAGATACATGAATTATATAGCCTAATAATTCAAATTCTTATTGAAAGACGATCTCTCACAAAAGTAGCTCTAATTTTAATGTCATTTACGTAGTAGTAAGGGGTTTTTAAGCTCAAAGTGATCGATATCTCTTAATGTAGATGTAATCAAAAAAATTGTGCCTTGCAGTGGCACTCAAAAATAAGATCTAATCTTGAAAATTATGTCATATTGGGCCACCCATATGCCTTCCTAAACCCTATTGCACCTCGTGCCAAGCCGTGAACAATGTCATCAGTCTCATGCAAGTCGTGCCCTGACCGGCCCATATGACAATCCGACCAACCTCCAACTTCATATCAATGAATTAAAAGGAAAAATGGCTACATTTGTGAAAATACGATCAACTCATCAGGTCAAGATCATTCATATTTAACATAGTCTACAAATATGTACACCGAGACGACTATAACTCCATCGATCAATTCAAGTCACAAAAGTAAAGGGGAAATAAAACCCCAAGCTTTACCAGACAGAAAACCAAAACATTCGTTCAATGAGTTGCTAGCCAATGTAGTATATTACAAGTTCCTTCAAAGAAAAACAATCAAGAAGTGGGTCGAGCTTAAAAGATATATCTTCGACAAAATTTATGCAGTAAGAGCGAAAAAAATAAATCATAAACCCGTATCTACAACCCCAAAATGAAAGGAAAAAGAATATATCCAAACACAACGAAACGAAGGCCAAAATCACATCTTTGCCTTAAGTTAGCATCTTAGAAGATAGTTTCCAAAGTTCAGAGTGAAGTGTATAGCCTAAACGGCTTCTTTTTCTTTCCCTTCTTTTTTTATACAATGGGCCTAAAAGAACCCTTCAGAAAATAGTAAGTCAAACAATAGAATTTAACAAATAGATAGGGCAAAAGTGGAAAAATTGTCGTAACAAAAGATACGAGTCATGAGGAAATTAACTACCATAACCATTCATCACCTGAGATTTTCTGATCTTCTCGTTCATGCTGTCCTTGTTTTCACGACTGAACTTGAAATCGACCGTCACAGTTCCAAGTTAAAAGTAGCTATGGCATACATCATGAGAACACGTTATAGGACCTCCGTTCCTGCTTCTCCATCAAAAACAAGGCCGAAATTCTGAAAGGCATATAAGCGTAGGCGAAACATCTCATGAGGGTGCTAGAGTATTCGAAGGTAGGGTGACCCCACCTCCTCTAACTGACACTTGTGGGCCCTTAGATCCACTGGTAGCCCGACTCACGAGGTTTGAGTCAAGGAACACAACTACCACAGTGATGTCATCATGAAAATGACGACGGACACCTCGTTCAATTTTCTTCAAGTCTGAATATCTCATTTCTCGCTTTTTTGCTGCTTCTTGAAGTGCTGTTTTTATGAGTTTTTTAGCACTTCCCTGCTAGGAAATAAGATAATAAATTAGAAGTGCGTGTGCCGATTGATGTAATAGAACCAAGATGAATTCAGCTAGAAAGACACAATTAACAATAAGGGCACAGATACATGGGCGCAAAAAGGCTGAATATAGACATAAGATAATGGTTGTTAAAGTAGACTTCTAGACTTTTGAGCACTGGGGATGCTTATTGCCTATTATAGTCGACTGTTCGGGTCATCGGGAAAGGTATTAGGTATGGTCTTTTGGGTTGGCTCATTTTTGCAAATGTGTTCATTTGGTTTCATTTTTCAACAAGTCTTGTATGAGACGCCTCATTGTGAGACGAACCCATACAAGCAGTCCATTAGTAAAAGAACATAAAAAAAACAATAAAATATGAATTCCCACAAGTGCAGAAAGCGTTTTTCTAAAGAGTTTGGGATGACTGATTGAGGTCGTCTCACGATGAGACGACCTCAATAAAGAATTAGTATTCATTTTTATGTTCGCAACCCTTTCAAGTCAGGTGTGGTTACATTGAGTTTGGGTCAACTTTGACTGAAATGCCGACCCTACATCTTACTAACACCTAAGAAAATTTAGGAGTAAGAAAATTTAGGAGTATGTTGCACATCTAAATTCACATCAATAAAGGTGCAGAAACATTATGGCCGTAATTTCTTCGTTTATTTCGATAGGATTAAAGCCAGAATTCAAAGCAACGTAGCATTTAAAATCGCTTAAGCAATTATAAAAATTTAGCAAGCTCAGACTAGTTCTAGCGTCCACGCAAGGCTTTTAAGAAGCAAGCAACGATAGCTAACAATGCAGTGAGGCTCGGCATTTTCACATGTTACTCTCTAAATTACTGGGTGCTGGAGCTAAAAACCTTACATTGCGTGGATTATTTTGAACAATATCAACAGCTTCTTGATTGGTAAGGTGCTCCCATAGTCCATCAGAAGCAAATATTACAAACTGATCGTGTGGCTGTAGCTCATGAACTAAAATTGATGGGTCTGCACTTAATATCGGTCTTTTGAAAGGCTCACGTAGACGAAACTTTGGAAATAGAGGTTCTCTGTTGTACTCGGCTTTCTTCAAATACACGTCCCCAATGGATCTAGATATCTGCATTCAAGATATTAAAGAATGTAAATAAGTTGTTTTCCATACAGGTTAAAATTAATCCACGCCCAATCCCTATTCTTATTTTTGTCAATCGACATTATTTATGGTAAAAGTACTAGTTGTTCAATGATTGCTAACATTTGCGAATGATATTTCGGCAATGGAAGAGTACGTACATGGCACATTACCCCATGAAACAAATAGCAAACATTGCGACCCTAACTTTAACAATGAGTTCAAACAAATTCGGCTTTAAAGGATCCACATCAACACTGATAACCAAGAAGACAATATTTCCGCCGTTTCGAATTACTTGCAACCTATAATGAGAGATTTTTTGGTAGATTGCAACTAATTAGAAACAGATGAAGTATACATGAACAATCTAGACAAATCCAGTCCAATAAGTCGGGGAAAAACTGCTATTAACCCTTGACAGAACTAATAAACAAGGAGTGTGGAAAGACTATAATGTACTTTGCAAAAGAATCCGGGGTCGGGGTATACACAGCCTTACCTTTTGGAAGCTTTCTTAAGGTTTATTTTACATTAGTGTTTCGGACTCAACTACAAAAGTCTACCAATCCAGGAAAAATAATACATAAATCAATCTTCGTTTAAAATAATTTCTACTATTAAAACCTACACTTCATTTTCTAAAGAATGACTAAATGAACAGTCACAAACTGAGTAACAGTTAGTCAATTAATCGGATGCAATGAAGGTCTAGTACAAAAATAAGGTTGCACCACCGTATCGCGCCCATATTATAAAGGTTTTTGAGTTTATCGTGACACGAAATACGTAAAAAACCAACCCACATTATATACCAAACTACAAAGAACACCTTATCAATAATCATGGCTAGTTTTGCACCTCAAATACAATAATCGTCATAACTCATAAGCCCACCAGAGGTGGGACATGGAGAGGGAAAGTGCATTCAGTTTTCTGCCATTACAGTACTCTTTATTGTTCCAAAATGAGTGCCTTTTCATCTAATAATCTTTTACTATTCGGCCTTATAGGTGTAATCTCCAACATTAATGGCATTTATTCATATTCGTAAAAAGCCAAATAAGACAATCAAGTGGGACAGAACCCAGTGGGAGAAATAAAAGATTAAGAACAATAAAACAAAGTTGGGTCATCTTTGAAATTGATAGCAGAGGACATAGCATTTCAGATAGGATTCAGCTTACAGAAAACAACAGCATCTGAAGCAGATGTAATAATATCCACACACTCAAGCCTTGAAAATTTCATTTCTTATTTCTCTCGAGTATTTGCAAGGTATAAAAAAGTGTGCCTAGGTGCCGAAATCCAAGGCACTGTTGCCCAAAAACCACACTGAGGCACTCAAGTCGCAAAACGGGGTGAACCAAAAACCACACTGAGGCACTCAAGTCGCAGTCCACAATTCTTTTGTTTAGTCGTCGTTTTGAGGATAAAATCATTAATATTAGGGGTTACACCTCACAACTTGCGACTTGCACATTGGCTCCAAGATACGTGCAACTTGGATATTGATAAAAATGAATACCTATAACAGCTTCTTAGTTCGTCAAGAGAAAAGGGAAGAAGCTTCAAGATAACTTATTCTAGGTAATTCTTCAGTAATAATTGATAATAGTAAGTCGTAAAAATGATATGAGGACACTTTATGGGTATAGAAGACAAGAACCAATATAAGAAAAGTACCACGTTTTATGAATACACATTATACCTGTATAAGACCCTTTACACGCCAAACATTGTGCTTTAACACAACAATATGAGCATCATCAGGGTGCATTGCCTGGAGCTCCTGTCTCACAGCCTCTAAACACGCGTTATGCTCGGTAGAGAGCTGGACAGCAAGAACCTCCCCCGTTGCTTTGACAAGTCTCCCTAAAACGGCTCGAGAATCACCAAGATTAGCTATATAAAGTGTCCCACTACATATAACTCCTATCAAACAGCATGAGCCAACAGCTGCAATCTGGGGCTTCATTGGCCATTGTCTACTAACAACAGACAAAAACCCTTCTTCTGTTGCTTGGAATGCTTTCCGAATCACATCGGCAGATATACATTGGTGTTCTGTAGCAAATCCTGTATAAAAAAAGTTGTTAAAGCTTACACATAACATATAAAAAAGACATTTCTCAATCATGAAATTTATATAAATGGTTTTAATTGAAGATTACCAAACAATAAAGTTTATGTTTCAGCAATCAAAATTAGAAGGTACCAAGAATTAATCCATAAAATGTGTTGGAGTGAAGAAGACAATAGGGTGACAATTTGGCTAGTTTTTGGGGTTTAATGATCTAAAGAATTAAGCTTAATGACCCATTTCTCAACTCCCCATTCATAATCAAGGAAAAATAAAGATTTCTTTCCATTCAAATTTAAGAGGAATTCCCAACAAAAATAAGAAATAAACAAAGAAAAATGGTCATTGTACTAAAAAGAAATTCAACAGTTACTCCCCTTGTCCGTACAATAAATCATGAAACACTATATCCTTCCCTTGCACACTTCATTCCACAAAACAACAAACGGAAAATGTGTGTTCCGATTCGAAAACAGTTAGAATATACTTACTCTTAAGATGCTGAAAGAGATGATCATTGATAAACCGCGAAGTCTCCGGGCCACCATGCCCATCATAGACACCAACAAAAGTACCAATAGGCCCATTATCAAGTGAACTCAAGCTGCCTGATTCAAGTTGACTTTGGTCCTCAAGCAAACTATTAGCTTGGACAACAGCCATTGAAAATTCACCATTAACATGCTGTCCAATATCCTTATACCATAAAAGCCCTTCTTGACGCCCACTCGAATCTGAACCCGCGTGGACTGAAGGATCCGAATCTGGCCACAAGCAGGCCCTCAGAAAATTCATGAAACCAGATAGCATACCTCATCTCAACCAAACCACCCTCATAATTCCCCACATTTCATAAGGGATACTATCAAAAAACTTTCAACCCACCAAAATAAAACCCTCTCCTATCTTCTTACCAAAATTTTCCTCTACAATCTTAAAAGATTATACAATCACTTTTGCAATCTCTACAACAACATGAGTTGAAACTCACCAAAACCCAAAAGTTCTACAATATTGACAAAATATAGTGATCAAAAATGGCTAATAGATCAAGCATATGATATCAAAAATCCATAAACCTGTGTGACTTTGCCACAAACTTGCAAGATTTGAGCTTTGAACAGAAATTATATTTCTCCCTGAAAAATAAAACCCATAAATATAATTAAAGCATAGAACTTGAAAAAGAAAAAAATCTAATTAATCTCCACTTTTTTAGCCACAAATAGTATTTTGTGTTAATAAGCTATGTCTATCTATCAAACCACAAGGTCAAAACCCTTAACAAATGCAAATTTACAAAGCAGAATTTAATCATAAAGCTGAAATAATTCTAATTCTTAACTAAACCTCACAAACACTTCAATTCAATGACTGAATCAATCAACAAAGCATCAAATCATGAAGGGGAAAAATTTTAACTCAAAAGAAGGCTAAGATTAAATGAAGTGAAAAGCTAACCTTATAATTAAGGGACACCTACCCTATGTTAGGGTAGCAAGAAGCTAAATAAAGATCCAGAGAAGTAAAAAAGCTAAAAAGACTTTCAGATCTGAAGATCCATTAAATAAAAAGCTAAAAGAAATAAAACTGATGATGGGTTTTTTATAGCTTGTAGAGGAATTGTCTCTTTGTATATAATCTTTCAAAAAGATTGCTCTTTTTTCTTCTTCTTTATCTCTTTATTCCTTGTTTTTTTTTAATCTCAGTTTGAGTAGATGCAAGAAGATGATGAGACTGATGAAGAGAATGAAAATGAGCTATCAGCAATTCAGAAAAAGGAAAAGAGGTGAATTGAACTGAATTTTGTTTTTTTTTTATTTTTAAATTTTTTAAGGGTTTGAAGGGTCTTCAAAGCAGACAGACCCCATTAAAAACCAACAATGGAGAGCTTCAAGCCAGCAAAGCATAGGACCAAGAATGGGCTCCACTTACCACTTGAAATGAGGGAAATCAAGGGTAACATTTTATGACTACATTTTTTAACCAAAAAATGTAAGAAATACATTTAAAATTATTTTTATTTTTATTTTTATCAAACAAAAAATTACTATTAATATTAACACTTTTTTCGATATAGATTTAATTTTCATTATTTATATTCTTGACTTAAATTTCACTTTTATTTTTTCTTTAAAATAAACTTTTAAATTGGTTACTTTTAGGTTTTAGAAGTACGCTTGCCCATTTAGTAGCTCGATGGGACACATGCTTAGTTGTTGAGAAATTTTGTATGTAACCTTTTCCTTAAGTCTTTAAGCGTCAAACTTACTCATATATAAAGAAATTAACAAATTTAACTCCAATATATATTATAAAAATTGATAATTTTTAAAAAGATTAAAATTTTAAAATCTCACTTTTATCCTTTCTAATGATAAAAATCTTGCCTTTTAACTAATAAATAAAAATTCCACCATTTTACTTATTTATTCATCTAAAGTTTTTTTCGTTTTATGTTACATCTTTAAGTTTGTAAATTTACATTCAAACTTATATGTATCAAAAAAGTGTTATAAAAACTAATATTAACATATATAGTAACTGAAAATACTTTAGATGAATAAATGATATAAGTTGGGTTTTTATATATTAATTAAAAGATGTGGTTTTTATTATCGGATATGGTAAAAGTGCGATTTAAAATTTTAATTTTCCTATTTTAATAATTCATTTTTGTAATATATAACATTTTTTGAACTTTAAGATTTAATTATGCATCTTTAAACTATTACAAAAAAAATTAAAGATAGATATTTAATTATGCATCTTAGAACATAATGTAACATTCATAAAAAATACTCTAAATTGTTACAAGTTTCACTCACCTTAGACTTAATTTGTAGGGAAGGTGGTTTTTGGGGTTTGATAAACTAAAGTTTAAATTATGAGACAAAATAATTAGGAATGAAAGAGTCAATGAAGGTTCATTTGGTTCCTTTGTTCCCTTTTTTATAATTCTTTTTCTTTTTCCAAATAAAAAAAGTTGGCTTTCCAAGGTCAGCTTTGAGCAAAGGAAGTTTCAGTGGACAATGAAAAGTTTGCATGTTTACATATTTAAAAATTTGTATTATTTTATTTATAATATTGGAGTTTGGTAGTATAGTAATATTCATAAATGAACAGTTGGATTTGGGTAGGCTATGATCAGAGGTGTTCGTCAGATCATCGGGTTGATTTTGGGTTAGGTTCGGGTCAGTTTGAAATTGGGTTTTGTGTCTATATTGTTTTTTACGTAATTGTAAACCATTTTTGAACTCCTATCACATCGGGTTCGGCTATAAGGTCGGATAAATTTCGAATCATCGGATCCAGTGGCGGATCCAAGGTTAGGTGTCCCAGGGGCACCAATTAATGGACGAAATTTCGGCATAATTTCATTTATAAAATTAGCTATTATTTTGCTCTTACTTGCTAAAATTTTAAATACGACATACTATAAAAGGAAATAGAACAAAATAATTCAATTGACTTAATTAAAAAATGAGATAAAATAAATAAATAAGACAAAATTATGAAAATGATGGAGTATATATCATCAAAAGACTTCAATATTAATTTTACACTTTTACTTTTACCAATAGAAAAATCTACTTTGAATTTTTTTTTAAAAAAATGCCTAGGAACATGTGACCCCGTAGGCCCCGCCGTAGCTTCGCCACTGATCGGATCTATTTGAACACCTCAACTCAAAAGAACTTACAGATAAACTAATAATTTTTGGTGACTTTGATGCCTCAATTCAATTTAGAACTTTGGTCGTTGTTTTCTTGGAGCAGCCTAAAAATGGACTTTTAGCATACGAAGTCATTTTCATTTTGTTAAATGTTAGAATGAGTATGTTAATGTCTAGTTCAAGTAAAACAAATTAAGAGTTCAACTAATCACCTTTAGATTGAGGAAAAAAAGTCTTTGAGATTCATGTGTTTGTTGGAATTATTTGTAAATTGTAATCTTTCATTAATATACAATTTGATACCAAATAATTATACGATAATTTTGTCATGCATGTACTTTTTAATTTGTTTGATTTTTCCAATAAGGGTAGTCATCTTTTACTTTTAGTGGCTCATTTGGTAATCGGTTGAAAACGATGACGTTTATTAGAGATCAAACTATGTATTTCAATCCCTAATATCACCAAGATCGAAACTGCGAATTCTTGTGTGAAACATATTACGCTAACTATAAATCGATGTTTGTAAGACATAAAAATGCAATAATATGACACAAAGATTTAACGAAGTTCACTCAATTAAGGCTACGTCCTCCGGTGTGTAGTATCTCTTATATTATCACAAATAAAAATTACAATTAGAGAAGGTATATTAGGATAGTGTTTGACTTGGGGTAATTTTATAGAAGTTGTGAATGTATTTTATGAGTATACAAGCTCACTATTTATAGAGCTAAATAACATTTAACAAGTAATACATATTTAATGACATGAAGTAAGCATAATCGTAACAGCTCAAAGCAGTTGAACAGTCCAGAACAGAATCCAAAGCCTCTGACAGCTGCTGCCTCCATGTGTTCGTTCGAGGCATAATTAGCTCGCTAGAGCTCTTCACAAATGAGGCTACTGATTAATAATTGCTAGATGATGTCTTCCACTTTCTAATTGCTACTGCCTCATGTAATATCACCATACCACTATGTAAAAGCATCCAATCCAACAATCACTAAGAATAATGCATTAATTTACTCATTAAACATCTTCATAAACCACACACTTAAACACCTTATTAACACACAACTTTAATCACCCATTAACTTACTCCCATAGGATACCATCTCCATGTAATCACATAGCTCATGACTTGATTGTGTACTCAAGTCACACTTTAATCATAACATCGGTACTAAATAATAGGAATGAAAATGATTTTTAGCGTATAATTTCATAATATGTATCATGTCATACCCATAGTAATAAAAAATTAATCATAAAAAGCTTTTTTCTTCACTAATTTCCATTACTACCTTATACCATGTACACATGGTAATAAATTGGAATGAATTTTCCGAAGACAATGAAAATGTTGAAGGAGTAGTATACCCATTACCTAATATCTTGTCAAGAGATATTCCTACCAAAATTATGCAATATTTCGATTATCATTCCCACCAATTAGTACCATATACCAAACGGGTCGTATTGCACGTTTGATTATTCATATTAAATGAAAGTAATAGAAATGATTTACTTTGCAAATTTTCATGATATATCATTTCATTTTCATAATAGCTAATAAAACTTTAATTATAGAAAAGTTTTTTGATCATTAATTTTTATTATCATCTAATATCACATTTTCAAATTTTTGAAATAAAAAAAAAAATTTAATGCAAGTCCTAAAATCCTAGTACAGGAGCATGATATGCAAAATACCAGATGCAATTGTGGTTGAATAGCCTCAAAGATATTTACAATGCAATCGTGATGGATGATGCCACTATAATCTACCCTATGCACAATTGCACATTAGTAATATTTCATAGATAAGCCGTCAATAATATATTTTAAGACTAAATAAAATTTAAAATCAAACCATTAAGACTCATAATCTTCTCAAATACTTGCTACACAAGTATTATGGTACTGTTTGTTATTTAAACTTATTTTATATGTTTGTGACAAATGTATATGATAATAGTCAAATGAAACCTTGTTTAAATTGTCTAGCCGCGTATTTTCAGAATATTAAATGTTTATAATTTTTAGTTATGCATAACTCAAGGCATATATAATAAAACGGAAAAATCACCCACAATTATCCAAAATTTTATTGATTTTCCTACAATAATACCAACTTTTTGATTAACCATGAATAATTCTAATTTTAGGGTCATTGATTGAGGAACATTGTTTCCTAAACGATAACCGATTTTTGCAAGTTGATTTTTAATAATTAAAATTTAAATCAAACAAATAAACTTACTTAATTTCTCTTTTGTATATTTTGTTATTTTTCAAGTTTTTATAATTTAATTTAATTTTACTTTTCTTATGCAAAATGACTTGTTGAGTAGGTAAGAAGTTACCTAAGGTTGCGTTTGGGAATAAGTATTTCATTTGGAATTGTAGTTTCAATTATGAATTCATTAAAGAAGAATTTGAGAATCACAAGCTTAGGGAAGGGATTCTCAAATACTTATCTTTAACCATTTTTTAAAATATTGGTGGATTTGACTCAAATCCAAATTTGAAAATTTTTTACTTGCCAAACACTAAATTTGAGTCAAATCCACATTTCCAAATGAAATCAACATTCCCAAACATAGCATAAGTGCATTCTTAGCAAGCACCTTCAATAATTAAAATTATTTATGTTTAATCAAAATTTCAAATTATTATAAGAAAATTAAAAAAATATTAGGTTGCGTTTGGAAACATATATTTCATTTCAAATTCTTAATTTCAATTATGGAATCATAAATGGAGAATTTGAGAATGACAAGGTTTGACAAGTCATTCTCAAATTCTCCATTTTAACTACTTTGGAAACAAAGGTGAAATTCACTCAAATCCAAATTTGAAGTTTTTTGATTTGCCAAACACTTAATTTGACCCAACGCTATATTTTAAAAAGCATTAAATTATTCTGAGTAATTTTTTCAAATGATAACAACATATTAAATTGTGTAATAAGTGAAATGTCCTGTAATTAATGGGGGAAGCATAACATAATGTTCATTGATCAAATCTTCATAAAGAAGATGAAACCAAAATAAGAATTGTAAGTGTGGCTTAACAAAGTATAATTTAGTGACAAAATAATTACCATAACTATGAAGCTATTGAAAAGGAGAGGAACTAGCTTGAGGTTTTGACTTTCTAGCTTTCATTATATAATCAAAGAACAACCTTTCAAGCTTGAAGTTTTAACTTTTTACGTAAACCCATTCTAATTCTAATACTATAAGAAAACAACTCCTTTCGCTCTTTCTACCCTAATTGTTCTTAGTGTATTAACAGGGCTGGCCGTAAGCTAGGGTGTTAAATTAGGTTGGACTTATTGTCAATGCCAGCACATTGATGGGGAGACACGAGGTGCACACACTTCATAAGCCAATGAGAAAAGTGTGTACACCATCTTTCTTTTATCGATGTGGGATAACTCATCCCAACATAGGGCAAGGCGTGCCTACGCCTAGAGCCCCTTAAAAATTTTAGTTTTCAATTAGTGCTAAGGTTTGAACTTTTCTATGTATACAATAGTTTAGAGGCCCATAAATCATCTTTCAATCCGGACCCATAAAAACCTTGGGCCGACCCTATGTATTAACCTTTGTACGTGCTATTATAATATGATTTAGTATAGCCCCAAACAAGTAAAATAATAACACTAATACAAAGTAAGCTTGCCTTGTTCGAGGAATGAATCGATCAAGACCTTATGTAGCCCTAATCAGAGCCGTCTCGGACTTTTTAGGGGCCCTGAGCAATGACAAAAAAATTAGGCCCCTAACTTTTATACGACCAAGACACAATTCGATCGAGTAAATAAATACTATTATTTAAATGAAAAAAATAGACCAATTTTTATTTTATCTAATTGTTTTTTCTTTTACGACCATCTCTTATCTAAAGACTTTTTCTAAAACATAAAAGAAGTGATACGAAAAATTTTAGTTAATAGCGAATTAGAATAACAAAATACAAAATAAAAATCACAATGTTTAATGTCAAATTAATAGATAGACTGGGATAATTATCACCGTTTATAGGAATGAGTAATTCCCTCTCCTCTGTCCCTAATTATAATTCTCTACCCTACCCCAAATCAAAAAAATATATAATGAGAATCTCATCCACTATTACATAGCAATAAGAATATATTATTTTTTAATTCCTTAAAACAAGTTGAAAGAAGAAATACTATTTAATGTTTTTTTCTTAAAATGTACTTGGCTCTATTTAATTTAGTAGAAGTATTACACCTTATAAATAAACCAAAAAAGTAAAACAAAAACTAATATGACAAGAAAATAAAACTTATACTACCGCTCAAGCTTGTTTAAAAAAAATTTATTTCAAAAAGTAAATGTATTTACTAGGAATAGAACTCTTGACCAAGGGAAAAATATATCACTTTCTTACCATTGAACCAAAACCTTTGACTCATGAAATTTTTTCATTTTGGGCGCTTTAAAGGTTGGGGCCCAGAGCAGCTGCTCATAGTAGTGAGCCAAGCCTGGCCCTAATATATTTTTAATACTATAACAAATTTAACTTTTTTTCGACATTGGATTTAGTGACATTAAAAAAATGCTACCTTTATTAGTTTTTATTTTAAGTTTCACTATAAAGTGATTATCGACACTTTATTTGGTCTTTAGAGGCATTTATAATTGTTGTTTTAGTCTATTGTGATATTTGTGAGAAATGTCACAGACCCTTTGTCGCAAAAAACTTTATTGTTAGAAATTTAAAATAGCGGCATTTAAATTAAATATCGCTAAATATATCCCACTAAAAAAATATTGTGTTGTAGTGGAAGGAGATGGTGATTTGCAGTAGTAGTAAAGAAGGAATTTCAAAGAAGGAGATGGTAATGATTGGCAGCAGAGTTCGCAACACTTGTATGCAGGAGGGAGATCGTGAAGCCCTAATTCACATTAATCAAATTCAAAGAAAGAGATGGGTGGGATGCTTTGACTTCTATTATAACATGTCGAAAGTGGAAAAATTTTACAATAGATTCATGAAAGTTCGATGCTAACATGTAGAATTTTCCTATATTAAATATTAATTTTCCATAATTGAAAGAAACATAATCCTGCAATTGAGATATGGAAAAGCTCTTTTTCTACTCTACCAATTGTTTTCATTTAAGTACATTTTTTAACTTATAATTCGATATAATATCTTGCGTTTGTAAGTTTTTTGGTTAAATTTACTTATCTTACGTTTTTACACAATTTTTTCCATTAACCTGCAGTTAAAGGTATCATCTTTTACATTTTTGTGAGTTGTTCTTTTTCTTAAACTTTTTTAAGGTTTCTTCTTCTTAAGTTTCTAGTTTTTTATTGTAAAATATTTTGAAATGGCTATTTTTTTGGTTAAAATCATGTAAATGACAATGAGATATGAAAAAACTCTTTATCTTATCTATCCTTGGAAATATTTGAGACGGCCTGCATGTAGTGTACCAAACATTAATTCCCCATGTCCCATTGCACACACATTATCCATCTCCAAAGTGTATGCCATAGAATGGCTATAATATGATTAAAATCATCTTCTACACTAAGAGAATTGACACTTACACTAACATGATCGGTATTTTCAAATCTCACAACTTCTAACATTGTGTGGCCTTGAGCGATTAATCAAGATGCTCGATTTAATCTCTTATAATCCACTTTTAAAGAAATAATATTTAGTTACTAATAAACTAATTAAGCAAATCTAGTAATTGAACAATGAACTAGACATCATATCATCATCATCATACCCAGTGTATCCCGTTTATAGACTATATCTATGGTCAGGGTTTAAGGAGGAAAGATAAACGACATCTCATACCCATAAAGAAGGGACGGTCAAAGATTCCCCCAGCTCAAAAAGGGTCTTCAAAGAGAGGAACCTGCAAATATCTGAAATCCTGCATCTTTAATTATGAGTATGAGATCAAAGAGTATCCCACTTATATCCGAAATCCTGCAAATATCCGCTTATAATCCACTTTAATTATGTACCAATCATCATCATCATCACACACAGTGTATCCCGCTCATAGAAATCTATAATCAGAGTCTAGGAAGGGAAGAACGATAGCAACTTATACCCATATAAAAGGAGAGTGTGATCAAATAGTCCCCCGGCTCGCGAAAGATCTTCAAGTGAGAGAAACCAGTACTACATTTTTTCCAATCATATTGTTTTTGTAGTTAATGACTTTTACCAATTAAACTTATTTTTAATGTAAAATAGGTTTTAACTAATTATTATACATATTTTTTGAGTAAGAACAATAAGACCTAAACTTCATCAATTTTTATTTACTCAATTTATAATATTTTACAATTATGTTTTATTTTTTGATCGATATTAATACACATTACCAAAAGCAATTTTAAAGACAATGTGTTTTAAAAATTTATTTCATGTTTGCTAGAAATGTGATATTTCATGTGCTAGGGCACTATTAGCGATGTCTCGCTTTTAGTATAAGCATCGTCTTTTCTTATTAAACTTTCATTCCATTAATCAAGTAATTTCAATGTTACAAGTGTTGCTCCGTGGTTTACAATGTTAACAATATTCTTTGTTGTAGGGAAATATTTATTTGCCCCGAAATATATTCTCAAACTCTATCATCTTTGAATTTAAAGGAAAAAATATAATTTGGATGAAAGATGGTTCAGTTGGGATTTATGTTTTGGTAAAAAAGGTTGAAGCTGATGTTATTTGAAATGGTGGGTCGCATGAATAGACATACAACAACCATAAAGCTTCAAAATTAACGTTTACTAACGTTTTTATGAGCAAAAAGGTCACTGTGAAACAATTACGTAAACCTCAGAGTTACTGCGTGAATTTTTTATAAGTTTTGGTTATCACGTGGAAAACTCAAAACCTTAAGATTATCACGTAAAATTTTCCTATTTTTTTCCTAAATCCATATCAACGTTAGAATTAATTTCCATTTTTATTTCGAATTCATTTTATTAAATCAAGAATAAACACTAATATTATTCACCGATCTTTAAAGACACTGTCTTTATAGTTACGATTCTAACTGAAAAACACTAATATTACTAATCATTCTCTTTATGTCGTCAATAGTCTTTTTTTTGAAGTATATGTCGTCAATAGTCTTAGTCTAACACGAATTCTACAAAAGATTATATCATGCAAATAACTGTTTTTGAGAATCTTTTTTTAATATTACAGAAGTATATGGGAAAAAAAAAATAAATCAAATCGGATATACAATTCTAATTATTGGAAGTAATTTCCTCTTAGACCACTTTCATTGAGTGGAAATTTTTTTGGAAATTTCACGTGGTATCCTTGAGGTTTTGAGTTTGAAATGACAACACTGAAACTAATGACATTTGAAATGGTGAGTCGCATAAATAAGCACACAACAGTGTTAAATCTTCGAAATTAACGTTTTGCTAACGTTTTATGTGCAAAAAGGTCACGATGGAACAATTTGATAAACCTCAGGTTTCCTGCGTGGATTTTTTTTTAAGAATTTGGTTATCACGTGGAAAAACCAAAACCTCAGGATTAACACGTGAAAATCCTTTTTTTTGGATTTTGCATCATATTAGTTAGTAAAGCAAAAAAATATTGTAAGCGTTTCTAAAAAATTCAATGAGCGGAAATTTTCCACCATTCAAAATAAATAGAATCTTGACACTTGTCTTGATAACAATTTTATTATTTCAAATAGGTTTTTTTTTTTTATAATTTATACATATATAAAAAATATATATAAATATACCAATGGTCACAAAAGTTTATGCTATATAATAAGCCACCCATTTTAATATATTTTAATGTACTTTAATTTTTTTTTTTATAATTTAACATAAGTTAGTATTTAGGTAGTGAGAAAATTGATGGGATAAATTTTCATGTAAAAAATTTCCACACAACAATATGATATGGATGAGAAAGAAAATATAAAGAGAGATTGGTGAGTATTAAATTTACTACATTGACACTACAAAAAAAATGTTCAATTGTGACACATTATTTTTTACACTTTATCAAAATGTCACCATTTTTAAAGTATTATCCTAAGTGTCACAAAATAATTTGATAACATTTAACAAATGACATAATTTAATATTTTAAATGTCACAATTGATATTAAATTTTGTAGTGTGAGAGGCTAGAAACTTTGTAAGATATATAACAAAAATAAAATGGCAAAGGAAACTAGTTTCTACTAGTCCTACCAATTTTTTAAGGGAAAATTGTAAAAAAAAAAAAAAAAAAAAAACTAATATTAATTTGCTCAATCCGCTAAAAATAAACTTATCAATTGATTATTTTTAAATAAACTCAGGTATTCGGTATAATTGCTGAAAATAAACCCAATTATTTTTAATCCTAGTTATTTGATGACAAAGAAACTTTAAAAATGGTTATAAATTAGGAAAATTTGCTTAAAATAATCTCAACTATAACCGTTGGCCAAAAATAATCCCAATTATCAATTATTTTTTAATAATCCCAACTGTGCTCATAATTCGTTGAAAACATACCCACCCCTTGTTACCGGCTGGAACAGGTAATTTTTTCACTATTTTTTCTTTTCGTTTTTCCTTAACTGTTCAAAATAACCCTTTACCTTCATCTATTAATCAAAAAAGAAAGAAAAAAGTGGAAAAGTTACATGTTGTAACCGGTTAAAAAAGAGGTGGGTATGTTTTCAACAAATTATGAGAATAATTGGGATTATTAAAAAATAATTGATAGTTGAGATTATTTTTAGCTAACGGGTGATAGTTGAGATTATTTTGAGCAAATTTTTCTATAAATTATAGATGGGTTTATTTTCAGCAATTATAGCATATAAGTGTGTTTATTTTAAATTTAACCAATGGATGATGTATTTTCACTTTTTCAATGATCAAGCAAATATTAATTTATTTTTGACAAATTTTTTTAATTGGATTTATCATTATTTGCGTGGTGGGAAGAGAGACATGGTGCGTAGGGACGTAAGAGATTAAGGCGTAATGGAGAGACAAAACTCCAATTCCTAGGTACCAACTAAACCAGCTCATATTGAGCTTTTTTGTTGCTTTTTTTTGGGAACTACTATATGAAGGCCGCCGACCTTTGATTCTTTACTACTTCTACTTCAATGTGTTCACCTCCCATTTAATTCTTGTAGGTGCCCTAATTACTCCATTTATTATATTTATGGATAAAAATGAATGATAAAAATAAATGGGGAATATGAATAAAAAAAAGATTTATGAATAAGATTAAAAAAGAAGAGTCAACTTATTATCGAAAAAGAGAAAAGTGCGAAATTCGTGAAATAAATCTATTGAATCAAGAGTCAATTCCCGCAATGTCGATGACGACTTTGAGCATCTTGCAGCTCATGCCATGTCTTGGACACTTGACAGTGGTGCGGAGTGTGCCATGGGGAAAGGAGTTCTAAGGTTTGGGTCCCTTGAACAAGTACTCAATGATGATGACTTGATGAGGTTTATGGAGAGAATGGTGAAGCATGGAAGCTGGTTTTGATGGCGGCAGGTCACTGATGTACACGCTCGACAGGTCGAGCTTCTTGGCACGATCAAGCTGCTCACCAGGAGGAGGACTGAGGGTTCTGATCTAAGGCTCGACCAGTCGAGCAAGAGCTGCTCGGGTCGAGCGGGCAGTAGCTCCATCACACGTCATTTCTGTTTTATTGTTGCGGTATTTTGGGACTTTTGCTATTGGTGTTAAGGCTTTCTCATATGTCTTAGGACTATAAAAGGGGTCTTGGAACACCATTAGGGTTCAAGAGGAAAGCCTATTACTAAGAGATTACTAGGGTTTTAGACTTTAGAGTATTCTCACTTGTATTAGGGTATTTTGAGGGAAATTGACATCAAGGTTCAATCTTTGCTTTAGGAGGGTGTTCTTAAAACTTTGTAAGGTGAGTCATTAATGTAATAATTGTTTTTATTAATGATAAGACACTTGATTTGAGGGGGATGTATTATTAGATACCTCATATATTGAGGTGTTGTTCTCCTTTGTTGTGATGCTCTATTTTTGTTGTTTGTTTTGCACTTGTTTTTGTGTTTGTTTCTTGACCTTGTTCAAGCTCATTCATAACAAAAATAAAATTAAAAGTGGTGCTAATTGACAAGATGATAGAGTACTATTACTAAAGAGTTACTAATATAGCTGTGAATCAAACCCGATTCTTTGAAGCCTCATAGATGGTGAGTAGTAGCAGTCCCTTAAAGGTTCTAATCAAACTACTTATCTTGGAAAATAGTTTTAATACAATTGTTTTGAATTTGATAAATTGTTGAGACAAATGTTATGTGACTGCTTATGTTGATATTATGATATGGTCAATGGATCAGGCTTGCGAGCTGGTCATTGATGGAGTTGACGAACATTGTCTACTATTCCTTGTTTTTGAGGCGAGTTGCTATTCAGATATTGATTAGTTTCACCCGAAAGCGACATAATCTTAAATCTATGGTGCACCTCTCAAACTAAACTCCCTGTACGCACATAGATTTAGGAAACTGATGTTGCATTTAAATTTATTTTTTGAATAATGTGTTTTGCTGTTTTGGATTGTTACTTCTCATTCAGTTGAATCTGACTCCCTGTGTGTAGTAGATTTGGATTGTTACTTCTCATTCAGTTGAAGAACGTGGGATAAGGGAGGTGTTTAGAGTACATAGAAGGTATATTGAGTTGCGTACTTATGGAAGATGTCGAGATGATATTAGGTTTTTAGTAAGTGTGTAGTAGATTTGGTTGATTTTACTTTAGACTTTTATAGTGACTTGTATGCTTATTTTGGACTTTGGTTTTGGATTTTTGAACTTAAGATTAGTTGTTTAGTTATGTTTTAGATCTTGTGAGCTTTCACGAGTTATGATCTGAGTTTGAATGCTTTAGGCAAGATAAATTGTGGTAAAACTTGATAATGGTTTAAGATTTGAGTTCTTTGGGTTAGCAAACCCCGTGATGACCTTGTTTACTCAGTCAACGGTAATCTGGGTTGTTACAATTAATACCATTGAAGATAATGGTAATAAATTTACTGGTGTTGCTCAAGATAGTGGTAATAAATTTATGGGTGTTCAAATGGCCACACAATATGTATATACCATGGATAACTTCCTTATTAGAAATAAGTTAGCTCCTAAAAAAGCACTATTTATGCTTTATTTGTTATTTTCGTACGATACTTCGTACAGTCATGAAAATCCTAACAAGTTAAAAACCAGAAATACCCTTAATTTGACAAGAAGCACAGAATCCATTACTCTGACAAAATCTTGACAAGCTGAAAAAAGGGGTAAATATGTTTTACAAGTGGGGCAAACATTTAATCATGATAAGGGTCATTAACTTGTTAGAATGTTTATTATAGTGTGTTTGTGCATATGTTTATTATATTTTGTTTATAAACTGATTTGGTTATTTAATTGTATGCCGCAAGTATTATGTTATCCCAGGATCGAAGATGTTGATTGTTTTGAGACAAGGTGTCGTTCATATCATTTGTACAATATAATCAATCAACTTTTTGAAGAACAAATTAATTCTGTTAAAAAAATTAGGTGTGAGGGCTTGCTACATTTAAAGGCAATGAATCAATTACTAAAATGCTTCCTTGATTAGTTAACATTTTTGACCAAAATAGTCGTTACTTTGAAATAAGTCCTAGAATTGGATTAGTATTGAACCCATACGACGTGCATGATGTTTTCGGTCTTCCTTTGAATGAGGGAAACAACGACATTGAGTGACGTATGAATATTAAAGATGATTTTGAACCCATACGACGTGCATGATGTTTTCGGTCTTCCTTTGAATGAGGGAACAACGACATTGAGTGTCGTATGAATATTAAAGATGATCCTCATTTGCATTTTAAAAGAGTTAAAGGATATCTTTAATTTGGACAAATACCTTTGCAAATAATATGTTTGCGGTTAGTTGATTCCTATGCTTGGTTAACGTGGGTGTAAGATGCAGGGTTTCAAATATTTGCAGGTTCCTATCTTTGAAGATCCTTCTTGAGCCGAAGGACTGTTTTGACCGCCCTCTCCTTATGGGTATGAGACGCCATCAATCTTCCTTCCCCAGACCCTGATCATAGATTTATCTATGTGCGGGAACACTGGGTATGATGATGATGATGATGAAGCTTTTTGACTCCCCATCGGAAGAGGTTAGTAGATATGAGGTTGGTAAGAGTAATTTCAAATGTGGATCAAATTAAACCTATAATAGGTGCTCATATGTTATTGATGGATTTTGTGAAGCCGATAGGACTTACAAGCATGATAATTTACAATTTCATTGTGTTTGTTTAATTTTGTTGAAGATCATTTGTTTTCATTGTTTAAGGTTTAGAGATATTGGGAAACAACTAATTTGCCACTAATGCAACATTGGAGCGATGACAAGATGACGATAATGATCAACGAAGACAAAGACGCAAAGCGATTTGGAATCCTATAAGCCAAAAAGTTGGGAAACCCTTACATTTTGTCCACCTTGACATGATGTACTTTTTAGGAATCCTCATGATAGAAAAAATATGCAAAATTCTTATGATGTGATAACAAAACCATCCAAACTCCTCAAAATTTTTACTTGAACATATTATTGTATCTACATTATATGTCATTTCATGTGAAGAGTGTTCAATCTCGAGCAATATAACTTGGTACTTGTTACCGTATGTAACGTCATACTTATGTATTTGTTTCACTATTGTACCCATGGAATATGTAAATTCATTCTCAAAATCACGAAAAAGTGTCTCCGTGTAAACCTTCGAGTCATGTTGGTCTGATTTTATACAGTGAAACTTATCATCAATTTATGAACTTCTCCAACGTATCATTGTGTCCTCGAATATGCGGAAGAACTCAATCAAGATTGTCCTTTTATTGGCTCGAAAATTAACCCTACGATTTGAGCTTTCATTTCTCCGTGAAGATAGAATACCAACCGAGAAGTCTTTACTTAACGTCGTTGCCCACTATTCGTTGAAATTATACAACCTTTTGAACCATTTGTTATTATTTAGCTTATATGTTGTTATCATCAACTTCAAACATGCCTCAAACTCATCCTTGTTCAAGCATCCACTCAAGCACTTGTGGAATGTTTTCTTGAATGTTGTGTTCTTTAGTGCACCGTATCGTTTAACAACATTTTGAGTTATGTGCCATATATATGTGCCTTGATCCAGGAAAATAGTTTTTTATCGCCTTAGACATGGCTATAACTTGGTCTGTAAATATGTTCATTGGACACTTTTTGCCCATAGACTTCTAAAAAGGGTTAAGGAGCCATACAAATGACTCAACAGTCCCATCCCTCATAAATGCACAAGCAAACATTGGGTTCTTCCAATAGTTGCACGTATGAGATTATACTTGTTCTTCTTACAAGTTGTGTCCATTACAATCATCACCGAATATCTTACACTCTTCCAACATCATAGCATCTCTTCAAAATATACAACAAATCTTATCTTCTTTATCAAGTCTAACTCGATAAAAGAAGTCCGGACATAATGTTTTTAGTTGGAAATTGATGAGTTTTTACAGTACAAAATTAGTCCCAATTTCACATATGCCCTGATTGGGCTACTAAAGGATGCCTAAAAGGTTTACACGAACACTTTTTCGTAATTTTGAGAATGAATTTATACATTCTATAGGTACAATAGTAAATCAAGTACATGAGCATAGCGTTACACATGGTAACAAGTACTAAGTCATATTTTCCGACATTGAACACTCCGCACATAAAGTGGAATAAAAAGTAGATACAATAACATGTTCGTGTAAGAATTTTGAGGAGTTTGGATGGTTGATCTACCACATCCTAAAAATTTTACATATGTTTTTAATATGAGGATTTTGGAACAGTACATCATGTCAAAGTGGACAAAATTTAAGGGTTCTCCAATTTTCTACTTATAGGATAAGTTTCAGTATCAAGAATCCCAAGCCCAAAACGCTTTACATCTTTTTCTTTATCGATTTTTATTAGAAATATTATCTTTTCATTAGTATAATCTTGAAATAGTGGCAAGTTTGTTCCCCAATAAACCTAATCCTTAAACGATGAAAATGAACGATTTCCAACAAAATTAAACAACTACAATGAACTTGTTGGCTTCACAAAATCTGTCAATAACATAGAAGCACCAATCACAAATTTTAATTTGATCTATATTCGACACTGCTCTTGCCAACATAATATCTACTAACCTCTTCCGATGGAGAGATAAAAAGCTTGAGAAAGCATGAATCACAACCAATTTTTTAAAAGTCTCACCTTTATTTTGCAATTTCAATATTTTCTTGTCTACCATTTGCTAAAATATATCTTTGTTCAAATTAAAGATATCTTTTAACTCATTTTGAAATGAAACTTAGGGTCATTTTTAACATTTAGACAACACTTAATAACGTTGTTTCCCTTAATCAAAGGAAAAACGAAAGCATCATGTACGTCGTACGAGATTAATACAAATCCAAATCTTGGATTTATTTCAATGTAACTACTTTGGTCAAAATTGATAATTAATCAGGGAAAAATTTTGGTTATTGATTTGTCACCTTTAAATGGAGCAAGCCCTAAAACTCAATAATTTGTCTTCATAAAGGTTGATTGATTATATTGTTCAAATGATATGGACGACCCCTTGTTTCAAATTAACCACTTGGGATAGCGTGACACATGCAACATACAATTAAATGACTAAGTCAATTAATAAACAAAAAATAATAAAAATATGCACAAACACACTATAATGAACATATGGATAAACAGTCAGGTAACATTCTGACAAGTCAGTGACTCTTATTGTGATTAAATGTTACCTACACATGTAAAACATAGTTACCCTTTATTTTCAGCCTGTCGGAATTTTGTCAAAGTAATAAATCTTGTGCTTCTTCTCAAGTTGAGATTTTTTCTGGTTTTCAGCTTGTAAGGATTTTCATGACTGTACGAAGCTATGAAAATAACAAATAAAGAACAAATATTGCTCTTTTAGGAGCTAGCTTATTTCTAATAGGGAAATTAGCCATGGTATATTGCTCTTTTATGTGCTAGCTTATTTCTAATAAGGAAGTTAGTCATGTTGTATACATTTTGCATAGCCATATGAACACATAATATT